>VXAC01000102.1:395119-499027 GCA_013399225.1 Rhipidura dahli
AGGAAGGAGGGGAAAAAAAAAAAAAGTAATACGTGTGTGTGTGATTGAGATTGAGGAGGGATCGGGGCGGAATGTGGGAGCTGTTACTGGGGGAAGGAGCCAAGCGGCGCGGAGCAGCCGGCGGCCCGCAGACACTCCGGGTGCCCGGCCGCGCCGAAATGGGCGCCAGCGGAGGGAAGGGAAGGAAGGGAGGGAAGGAAGGAGGAAGGGAAGCCGCGGAGCCGGGAGGCGAGGCCAGGCGAGGAGGAGCGGCCCGGCCCGGCCCGGCCCGGTCACACAAGCCCAGCGCGGGGGTCGGGGAGGGGGACCCGCTCCCTGAGCCCTTCCCTGCCGCCCGCCCGGCCTTCCCCGCCGCGCCCGGCAGTGCGGGAGGGGAGGCGGCCGCGGGCAAAGCGGGGAAGGGAAGGGGAGGCCGCCCGGGCACGGCAGGCCCCGGGCCGCGGAGCTTTTCTAGGAAAGGCATTAAACTGCGCTGCCAAGAGAGCTTATGTAAATGCAGGATGTAACATGGTGGTTTTGCCTCTCTCCCCTCGCTGCCCGTCGCGGTTGGCCATGGCACCTGGCACGGGGATCCAGCCCCGCGCGGCCGCCCTGCCACCGCCTCTGCCCTCTCATTTTATTTAATGAAAATAATCCTCCGCAGCGGTAATGCAGTGTCCTACCTGGGTGCTGCTAATTTTTAGAATTGGAATGCTGTTTGTCATCTATAGGGCCACACTGTTTGTTTTTGAAAGCGAGCTTTGTTAATCAAAACCACATTCGTCACCAGGCAGCCTTTTCCATCTTAAAATGGTTTTGCAACAGCATTTCACACTCTTGGGCGATGGTCCAGCGCTCTCATGTCCGGACATTGGCACCCGTGCAGAGTCCCAGAGACCACAAACCCTGCACAGATCCTATGGCAACATCCGATGTTATCCCAGCTCATTGCCAGGGCTTGCCATGCACCCCAGCCCAGCTCTGGTGCTGCTCAAACAGGGCGGCCACATCACCACTCTCAGTTTCAGAACTTGATTTCACTGTAGCTGGCAGTGGATAAAGAGATGGCCATGAATGTAGTGGGGTTTTTTTTTTATTTTTTTCTTTGTGGCTAGAGCTTGGCATTGCCAGAGAATTATGCTAATCCTAAGGCAGCAGTTCTGGATTTTACTTCCCGTCTAACACCTGGGATGTACCATAGGTAGATTTTGCCTACCTGAGCATCATTGCACAAGCAGATGGGGCCCATCTACTCCACACAGCCTTGGATGGGCCCCTGGGTGTAGGATCCCCTCACAGTACTCATTTTCTTCAGGGTCAAGCCTATGGATTTTTCCTTCCTTTATGAAGTAAAAGGTTTAAATACTTGCAGAAAGCCGATTTTTTTTTTTTAATTGCAAAATTATTTAATTCTGGGAAAACCTTAGCCCATCAGACCACTTGCTTGAAGAGGTCAGAGTTGCATAAAACCTAAATCTAATTAGAAACATATTTGTAATTGTGAATCACCTGGTGTCCAGGATTTATGTCTATAATGATTTTGGTGGCCCAAGTGGGCAACTTTCTCTTCTCACTAATGGTGTGTAGGCTGTCTGCTTTAGGTATGTAAAGAGGTGATAATTTTGAAGACTATATCCAGTCCAATTCCAAAATTTGCTGAAAGTCAGGAAATTTAAGAGGGGCAGGAAAAGTGGCGAGGTACTCATTAACACGTTCATGCATTATAATCTTAGATCTGTCCATGCTTCTAAAAGGAGTTTGACCTCTTGGATACTCTGATTTATTTCCCAGGTGGGAGAAGATAAGCAGTAATAGTGTATGAAGGAAGGGGAATGGGAATACGCACATGGGATAGCAGGGGCCTGAAGAAGGATACGTGAGAAGTCCATGAAATGGGAGTGAGAGGTGTGACATTCAGAAAGCTTGTGTGAGAAACGGGGGAGGGAGAATCCCCAAAGTGTGTGCGTTGTTTGGCCCTCAGGAGCTACAAACACTGTCTTCCCATCCATCTGTTGAGCAGCAACAACGTGCTGAGCTGAAGTCATCTGGCTGAAGGTTTCCGTGGTCTGGCATGCTCCAAATGTTCACTCGCGGCTCTGGGGTGCCAGGCTCTCTTTTTTAACATTATGACATGCTCAACTGGGCTATTTCCCGAGGAGAAGTTCTGCTCTGCAGGATTTACAAAGTGCTTTCTGGCAGATTTATGCTTTAATAGTCGTCCCCCATCCGTTTTGTTCTGGTTTCTCCTTTTTCACGAAGGCAAACACCCTGCACGACTGCACAAAGGCCTCTCACTCTCTGTGATGAGCTTTAGACTTTGCAGTTCTCTGGCCCAAATGTGCAGCTGGACTCAGAGCTACAGGGGAACCCTTCCAGAGCGTATGGGAAGGAGGTTCTCACTTTCAGAGGTTTCCAGGAACGGATGTTGGGTAACATGGGGCAGTTGAGCAGGTTGTGGTTTACAGCGGATTGTTCAGTGAACGAGCTGATCTCAGGGAGTTGGCTTTGCCTTCTGGGAGAGCCACTTCTGAACAATAATGCTTGTTATGTTTCCCTTCCCAGAGCAGTGAGAAAGATGGGATAAACCCCTAACTTTCAGATGTATAACTGGAGCAGATCTGAGGTCTTGGTTCATCCCTGTGTTTGAATAAAAGTACGCTTCCGAAGTTCTCCAGTGACACAGCTGCTCTCAGCCAAGTGGCTCCGTCATCCCAATGACTGGAAAGTCTTCTCACACCCATATTTTTAAGACACATCCTTAAAATAGTTGAAATGACTTGTAACAGGGAGTGCTCGGCCTACCAAGCACATATAAGCAAATATTTGCAATAACTGGCCCAGTGTTTGCACAGCACCAAGCACACTGCCTGGACTCCATAAATAATAATACTTGGCACTTGCAGAGTGGTTTCCATTTTCAAAGCACTTTAGTCATAACCCTTGACACCTATACGGCCTTTTACATCTTTACAAGAATTAATTAATCCTCACAATGCCCTGTGAGGTAGGTATGCGCTGCAATAATAACAATAACAACAATTAATAATTCATGCATTCTACTCAAAAATCACTTCAGGGATTAAAATGCATCTGTAATACTTGGGCTTTATTAACATTTTCCAGCAAATAATAAAACCCATGGTATTGTGTTAAATCTATATAATATCCATCCATAAATCTTGTGCAGATCGGAGCGAGACCGAAGGCACAGCGAGGCAATCAGCAGGAAGCGCATGGCTGGCTCCACTAAAGTTCAAGCCCAGTCTGCACGCAATCCAGGTGCCAGGATGGAGCTCGCCACGCACGGCAGTGCATAAATAAATACCAGCCAACCAGGAAGGCTCTGTGCTCATTTTTAGCTCGTGTTGATTGTGCAGGGGCTCCCCCAGCCAGGGCGTGCGTGACCCCATCCTGCACAAACACAGCACCAGGAGAGCACAGGCGCTTTCCTGAGCAAGGGCAGTGACTCAGCACCGCTCTGAGCAACGGGGAGAGCAGGGAGGAGCCTGGACAGCACCGGGCAAACAATTTCCCTCAACACTTTCCCTCGTAAAAATTACCATAGCGCCTTTGATATGCAGGCGAGCCCCAGTTAAACCTGATATTTAAACCAGCGGGACTTAAACCCTGTTGATTTAAAGAGAGGAACCACCAGGCTCCCACGGGGGAGCTCCGGGCTTGGCAGGGCAGCAGAGGGACCAGGCTCCCCACATGGACGGATCCCCCACAAAGACGCTTCTGTCGGTTCGCATCCCAAAGTGGATTAACGTGACCCGCAAGGGCACTTTAATCCTAATGAGCAGGTACTCCCACACCCTGGCAATTCCACCGTCACTTCCCTGTGACAGCGAGCTCTGGATGGGAAGCATGAGCACTTAGGCCTTCATCCTCCAGGAGTTAATTTTTTTTTTTCTTAATTTGAGGGAGATATCAACATAAAGAAAACAAAACAAAACCAACCCCCCTCTAGATTATTCGTCTTTGTGTTGTGCATACTGAGAAAGGAAATGGAGGCTCACTGGTCTGAAGGCACTGGTTTTATTCCACAGGTTGCTGACAGTGATTCTTTGCAGGAAAGGACATGCTGGAAAAGGGCTTCTTTCTGAGTAAGGAGCATCTTCTACCCAACCTTAGCAAAAATTAATTGATAATTCATCATTTATTGATCATGTATGGTAAAAAATGTCCTACTCTGGTGATCAACACACCAGTACCACCAGTTTCATCAGTTGCTTTAAAGCATACACACACGGATAACCATGTGGATCTCCCTAAGGCCAGGAGGAGTCAATCCCAAAACAATCATTTCATTGATACACTTACCAGATCGATCTGGGAGGCTTCTGCTTCCCAGAATAAACAGCGAGAGCAGAGCAACAGTGTGACCAGGTGAACATTCCCTCATTCACAGGCAGTTGATGAACTGTGTGATCCAGAGCAGTGAAGTGGTTCTTTCAGAAGTTTCAGGACAAAAGTTGTGCTGCTCAGAGCATGTTTGTCTCTAACTTGGTGTTCAGACACGTGAACTGGGCAGCATCTCCCTGGTGCACAGAGCTTCTGCAGGACCCGGCTGCTGGCCTTGGCCCTTCTGCACAGAAGCAATTTCACATCACTGTTTTCAAAACCTACCACAAGACCCCAAAAAATAGCACATCCCACCGATGCCCAAGGTCAGGACTGCTGCAGGGTGGGGATACTTACCAAGCAGAGTCTGACCTCGCTGTTCTATTGCAGCCAACCTCCCACCCAGAGGCCCAGCATTCCACAAAGGCTTTAAGAGGAGCACAGATGTGTGTGTGGATGTGCCACACCAAGGAGAGCTTCCAGATCCGTGCCAGAGGAACAGATTTTTAAAGGAAAAGTGGGAGGAACAAAGGATAAGAGATACCCACTGCTTGAGCTCCTTTGAGCACCCTGCAACAGATTTCTGCACCTTGGCTTCTACTGGGGCACGTTTTCCCTTTTTTTTGTTTGGAGAGGAAAACCAGTGGATTTATTGCTGCAGTCCCAGGGCCTCCCAGCCTATGGAGGGCTGTCATTTAGGGCAGAGAACATCCTTGCCCACCTGAGCTCCCACTGTGGTTCCTGGCGTAAGAGGGAGGACAAAATAAAAGCTGAATACCATCCCTTGCTATCCAGAATCTGGCCCCAGGAGGATTGGTGGAGGTTTCACACAAGAAGAGGAGGAAAATGAGTGAACGACAAGGAAAGATGCTGATATAGACCTCACTCTGGGAAGCAACAGACTGACCTCAGCGGGTTTAGTTATTGCAGATGCAGCACTGTAGCTTCAGTGTGAACTGGCATTGTTACAGGCATGGGAACAAAATTGTGTTTTGGCTTTAATCATTTCCTAAGGATTGGGGGTTTTGTTTGTTTTGGTGGGTTTTTTGTCTTTTGAGTTTTGGGGTTTTTTTGCATACGTAAATATGCACATTTTTTAAGATGGAAAGAAGATGTCACTTCTCAGACAGAAACACTGAAGAGGCCCCTGTTAACTCCGAGGTTATGGCAAAGCTCCCTTCACAGCAGGCTTGTAACTCAGATGTTACATCCTACAGTGGCTGAGCAAATCCAAACTTGTTTTATTTTAACACAGTTACGAAAAAGGGTGTGTCCCAGCTGCTCTTGCACACCTCTGAAGTTTCAAGCAAGACGTATCTGGCCCTCGTAGGAGATCAAACAGATTATCTCACAGAGCCAGGATGTGGTTGCAAAAAACTCAGTCTTGTAAGCGTCATAGTGATTCATAATGTAATCTACATTACTTGGTGTAATTACTGCAGAGTAAATAAAGGCACAAGTACAAAAGGTATAATATTTGATATTTACCTTCATCTGTCACATATTATTTCAATATTTCCTGTCAGTCCAAGAATCCAGTCAGCCTGAAGAAGATTTCTCTTTCTTGCCCATACTTAAACCCTGCTTTTCTTTCATTACAGCAACGTTGTTCTGGCTTTTATGTGAGGGGAGGACAGAGCCAGGACTGATTCTCTCCCTAATCAGAGTCCTGAAACACTCCTCGCGGCCTTCAGCAAGCTGTTTATTATCAGGACATGAGCTTCTATCTATAAAAAGAGAGGGCTAACACAGCTACTAATGGTGATTATATTATTGTTAACATATAATTATCTACCTCACAAGAAAATTTGGATAGTAAATAAGTGTTTATGAAGTATTTTAAAGATTATAATATTATTTATGTGAGGGCTATACTCTATGTCTTGAGGACAGCAGTTGGCTGAAAACCACCTTATAATTAGGTTTTGCTAATGATGGTGTCAAAAAGGTGTAGAAAAAAAATATCCATAGGTACACTTGAAGGCCCATGTCTTTATTTCTTAAATTATTTGCATCAACTGCTTTCTTGTAGACAGATATGCTATATCCATTTATAGCAGATGTTAAACATTGTTTTCTAGCATATTAAGCATAAAATGAATGACGAAGATGGCAGTGCCAAAGCACACCCTGCAGTATGTTATTAGACAGCTTGCTCCAGTGATTAAAGCCCTTGAAGTCAGTAGAGGTTTTGTAGTTGTTGGGTTGTTTTTGTTTCCCCACCCCACTGGGCAAGGATTCCATCCTGGATATCCAGCCTTGTCTTTCACTGCACATCACTGATGTGCTTAACACTCAATTAAAGCACACCCAGGATTTACTGCACTCAATCCCTCGGCGAGAGGGTGACTGCAGGTACTCGGAGGGAACTGACAGCAGCACAAGTCCAGCCAGAAGGATGACTTCACTGGGGCCTGCTGTATTTCTCCTGTTTTTTAGTCAATTATCTCCATTTCCTTGAACATCCACTTCTTTCAGTTTTATTCTTGAGGACTTGTGATAAGGTATCAAACTTCCCCGAGCCAGCTGTAATCTTCACCCCCTCCCGACCACAGTAACTCTGAGTGGCTGCAGTAGATTAAGCAGCACATTCCCACAAAACATTTCCAATACGAGACCAAATTTTATGAGCTGTGCGAGTATCCTATGTAACGTTTCTAGCAGGTACATAAAACACTTTGGGGTATGTACAGAAAGAGAGATCTGACTGGGTAGAGCAGTGCTTTAGGAAGAGCTGTCAATATTTCACTGTGCTCGATGTGTGCCATGACATGAGACCAAAAAACACACACACACACGCACCAAAAAAAAAAAAAAAAAAAAAAAAAAAAAAAAAAAAAAAAAAAAAAAAAAAAAAAACCCCAAATCTCATGGTGGAAGAATGAACTGAGAATTATTTCCTCAGCTGAGCCAATATTTCCTACAACACAGCTTTCTGTGAGTCAGCCTTTTTGTGCCACGGAACCTAAAATAGCAAAAGTGAGATAACAGTAGGCTTGTTGGAAATAGAAATTTTCAAGGGATGTAAGAAAATACACGGGAAAAAACAACTTTTGGACCTAGAGAGTAGTGATGAGCATGGCAGTGATCTGCTGGTAATCGATTATTGCAAGAATAAATCAAATAATAATTTTAAAAAATTACACTTATCTGAAATTGTAAAACACAGAGAATCCCAGGTATGCGGGATTTCAGCCACTCCCCAGTGCTCCTGTGGCATTGAGGGCAGAGACTCCTCTCTTTCTCTCTCTTTGATAAGTAGGAGTGTTTCATCCCAACCCCAGCACCTCTTTTAATTTTGTAAATGCTGCTGAGAAGCCCTGGGCCAGCAGAAGAAGAACCTCAGGCAAATTCCACACTGATTCCACATAGTTCAGGACATGACTCAATAAATACACATAGAGGAGGAGGGAGAGTATTTCTAGAGGCAGAGTGAAGCAGGGGATGGGCTAGCAATTATGCAGTTTTGTTGGCCACATACCCATCAGTGGTTCTTCAAGGGCTGGACTTGCCAGAAATGAGTTTAAACCCCAGATGAAATGCATCTCCCACCAAACCCATCACCCATTTGCTTGCATGACGTGCAGTGCACCACATAGAAGAGTTCCCACTGGGAGCAAATATCATGCATCCACTGGTAATTCTGCACTGTCAACTACAAGTGATGAGCTGGCAGAAGGGGTGGAGCCCCACTTTGGCCCCACTGTGGCCTGTATGAAAATTAAGATCGTTAAAATGTACCCAAAAGTAAAAAAAGCACCCCACCAACCCCAGGTCTTGGCATAGTTGGGATTGTCTCTTTCCTTACTGACCTAATGAAGTCTCCTCCACAAGTGCCCTGTCCACCTCAGATTCCATCTGCTTGCTCATGATCCATATGGGTAACTCCTTCCATTCCTCTGCATTTAGGGTTAATATGTAACATTTGCTAACTCAGCTGGCCACGGGGTGTTTTGCAAAGAAGTGGCCCCACACAGATCCATGGCATTTGTCTTTTATTTTTCATTTCTTCCTATCAAACACAGGTCCCGTTCTGAAAGGCACCAGGCAGAGGCAGCTGCGCCAGATGTGTAATGTAAGCAAAGCAAGCTGAGGCACACATACTGCCTGGATTTACACAGCAGGTTATTTTTAAAGCTGAGAGCAAAACCTCCATCTCCTGAGCCTTGCTGGGGGAAGGCTCACTCCATCCAGGCTGTGTCTCAGCGCTGAGACCCAGAGTTTCCATGCAAGCACCTTCTTCCCCTTCATCACTCAGGAATTTTTATTTTAAAAAGTCTCTGAGGACATAAAAAACTTTTCATTTCCCACATCCTGTCATTAAGCAGCTGTACTGCAAACAATGAATGATGACAAACCAAAGCAACAGTTTTAACTGAAGCAGGATTACACTTGGCATCACTATTTGTTATGTGGCTTACTGGACAGCAAGACAAATGTGTGCTTCTGCTGCCCTTTCCTGCTGCCAGCTCCATCCCCTATTAATACATAATGGCACGACTGGAGAAAACACCACAGCAGAAACAGCTGCAGGATGAGACCCCAAAAATCAAATGATGTCTGGGCCAGCAAGGGCTGGGGGTCTGCAGTCTTGGATAGAACCCTTGGTTCCTCTGGGCTGGTTTCTCACCTCTGGCACTGACTCAGTGGCTATCTGATGCTTCAGGAGGAAGAAAAGCCTTGTGGTCTAAATCCTGCTCCCTTGCATTGCATTATTCTCTTATTCAGCGAGTAAGGTGAAAGCATAACCAACCCACGCCTGATTAATTATCAGACAGTACTTGCAGAGGTTTAAGTAATACTGCACTTTGCTCGTGCATCCTCCCAAACCTTGCTGGTAATGATGATACATGGCTCTTAGCAGAAATGCCATTTGGAAACTGGAGGTACAGAAATATTCGTCGAGGAGGCTGCCAGCTTCACACAAATGGATGTGGATGTATAATCACATTATTCTGCACCAATGTGGCACTTATGAAACAAGAGGCTCAAATTGCTGCACCCAGCAGGGCACAGCCAAGCAGGAGGGATGGCAGCCCCTGTGCAGTGAGTGTGAGCCCTTGTGAGGGGTCAGTCCAGCCTACAGAGTTGGTCAGGCCATAGGCAGGACCCTGCTCATGCCAGCCCCTCCACGAGCACAGTCCCGGGCACGCTGGCACCCAGGACCCCCTCAGGGGTCACAGCCGGGGGAGGACGGACCCTGCATATACGAAACAACAAATGTCTGCTTGGAAACATTCTTGGGTCCTTCTGGGCCATCTTTCTGTGCAAACACAAGACCCATTCAGCCCAGGTCATATCCGCAGTCGATCAGGAGTCAGTGGGATCATTCATGTCCCGAAAACCCTGCGCACACTCCAGTTGTTCCTTTGGCACTGCCGTGCACTCCCAGCCCCTGTCACTGCAGTATTCACACTGCTTCACCTCCGTGAGGTCCACAGCACTCGGGTAAACATAAACAAAGGCAACAGTACAGCCCCATTTCATGTCCAAGGTCGCAAATGGTATTTCTATTTACTACTGAGCATCTCTTTATTCATCAGATACATTAGAAAATCCATTAAAGAAGAAATTAGGGATCTAATGACCTGCACAGTCATTTGAACCCAATGTTTCAGATACAAGCATCAAATATAGTTCAGTGCCTGCATCTCCTCTCGGCCAATGACTCACTGGAGGTGGAAGCAGCGTGATGAGACAGCCTTACTCACCCTCCACGCTGGGAACAGGTTGGGAGCACTCACAGTGGGGAGCCATCACAGCTGCCCAGCGGGCAGGAGAGGACACGGGGCTGTGCCAGAGGCAGAGAGGGAGCAGGGCAAGGGCAGAGAGAGCAGAGAGGGTAGTATGGGCAGTATAGGCAGTATGGGCACAGAAAGCAGAGAGGGCAGAGAGAGCAGAGAGGGCAGTGTGGGCAGTAGGGGCAGTATGGGCACAGAAAGCAGAGAGGGCAGAGAGAGCAGAGAGGGCAGTGTGGGCAGACAGCTGCCCACTCACAATCAAACTGCTGGGTGCTGGGTTGGCTGGGAAGGAAGGCACAGTGTGGATGGCTGTGGTACGGCTGTGTCTGTGTGTCTGTGTGTGTGTGTGTATGTATGTCTGTGTGTCTGTTTGTGTGTGTATAGAATGGAAATATTTAGAAAACAGGAGTGAACTGCAGCACAGCTGCCTCACAGCTCAGTCTGTCCTGCAGGTGCAGCAGGGACAGTGACTTACCTGCGGCTCTGCAGGGAGGCACCACTCAAGGGCAGGATGACAACAGCACTTCGCTGTAGCCAGACCTGAGTTTTCAGCAGCAGCTCCCCTTGACCTCCCACAGCAGCTTTGAGCTGGCACATCCCCAGCTCCTTCATGTTCTGCCATCACAGCACTACAGCGAGGGCAGCTTTTCTGATAGGACTTTCTATCCCAAATCTCTTCCTAACAGATGACACCAGCCAGGTTTTCCAATCTTAAATTTGCAGTGAGCTCCATAAATTGTTTGAGTGCCAGTGTTGTATATATAGATCTATACTTGAACTGTGTCTTTGTGCTGGTCCATTTCATTAAACAAGCTGAACAATTCAGCAGCTGGTTTTATGCCTCCAGGCACTTGGGTCATCTCTGATTTTTACTTGTCTCAGAGTTGCATTGAATGGCTTCTCTGGACAATGAGGTAAAGTAAATGATAAAAACTTCCCCAGTGAAGTGGCTCCTACCAGCAGGGAACAGGCAGGGCTGGGACTCCCCTCATCACATCCCTTCCTTTGTCAGCATCTGAATCAGGGGAGTGCTGCACCATCCCCAAATCTCCACCCTTAATCCAGTGTGACAGCAGAAGCCAAGCCACAGTTTAGCCCTCCTGAACATTGCTACAGCCTTTATCCCCCTTCCAGCAGTATAACAGAGTCCTTTTCTCCCTTGGCTGCACAGCAGTGGTGTTTGCTTCCCCCACACCCCAGTGAGGAAGGTTTTGCAGCCTTGAAATGAACTGAAAAGATCTCGAGCAGGAGCTCAGCTCAGCAGCTTAGAGCTTGTTACACATCGCATCCCCATCACTTTCAACGGGGTCTGGGGCTGTTTTGCAAGTGACTAATGTGGAGCTGCAAAAGATTTAAAGCTTTCTACTAAATGCCATGTCCCCCCCTCACTGCACACAGACACACACACACACACTGCATTATTCTAATGCCCTGCTAAGCTTTCTAACTCCTTCTTACATCACACGACATAATCAGCCATTTGGCCCTGAGTCAGTGTTTCCATGAAGCAGAGTCAGTGTAAAAAGCTTTCAAGGCACTGGGATTGTTTTTGCTTCTGTAATGCTTTAAAAATGCTATATCTTGGGACTGAAGACTATTCAGTGAAAACACGGCATTTCTGGACGCCTTTCAGTTCTTGCATCAGAAATGCTGGCGCTGAGAACCAAATTGTTCCCATATTTGAGCTTGGTACCAAAACATCAAGATTTTGTTTGTGAAGTTTGTAAAAACAAATGACTATAGACTTGAATATATTAATCACGGGGAAACGGAAACAGCTCAAGAGGGCTGTCTGGCCCCCTTTGTACTTTACATAAACAGCAGGTCTCTGCTTACCAGTGGCCAAATTTTGGGCCAGATGAAAGCAATTAGGATGCTTCACATGTGTGTTCAAGACTCAAGGCAGTATCGGAGCATGGCTGTGTTCCGACCAGCCCAGCACTGAAATGCCAGAGCCCATGGGTGACAGAATTCAGGAAGGTTTAGATTAGATATTAGGAAAAAATTCCTCACAGGAAGGGTTGTCAAGCATTGGAGCAAGCTGCCCAAGGAGGCTGTAAAGTCACCATCCCTAGGAGTGTTAAAAATACATGGATATGGCACTTGAGGTCTTGCTTTAGTGGTGAACATAGAGGTGCTGCTGGGTTGATGTCTGGACTTCATGACCTTAGAGGTCTTTACCAACCTTAATGATTCTATGAATCCCTTTAGGGGACTTTGAGGATCCCTTGTGGGATCCCCTTCCAGCTGATCCACAGGAATGTACTCCAACTTCTTAGCAGACATGTCCCAGTACCCTCTCCTTACCCCTAGTGACACTTAGGTGCTGTCAAATGTGGCATGGGGACAGGGGTGATACACTATCCATGTCATTCAACCGCTGATAAATGTATTTCTCATCTCTGCTTATTACACATTATTATTCACCACTGCCCAGATTTACTTTGCTTTCCAAGGGGAGGAGAGGTGGAAACGCTGTCAGACCAGCAGCAAGGACAGCAACAGACAGGCATTTTGGAGTATTTATGTCCATTCTTAGCCATTCCCTTCCTTTTTCTGTTTTTAGAAGCCAGAGTGCAATTTCTGCACTGGTTGCAAAGATTATGTGACACCACTGTCCCGCTGTCACTGTAACCGCTGACAGGTTTAAATGTCATCTGAGAAAAGGAGTGGTGAGGAAGGCTGTGGTCTAAATTCTAACAGGGAACAGGAGCTAGTTGGATATTGCTGGTTTGGGGGATGCTTGGGCAAGGACCAGAAGGTCTCTCTGCTCTGAAGTGATGCATATAGCCAGAAGGAACAATGTTTTCTGGGAAAAATAGTGGGTTTGTAACAAAAATCTTTACAAACAGGTCTGCTGTCCTATGGAAAATGTATTTTTTTGTTCTTAAGAAAAAATGCTTCCTTTTTCCTCATGGGGAGAGCTCCCAAGCTCAGCCTCATCCCCAGTGAGGCACCGTGACCAGGAACATCTTGATTCCCATGTGAAAGGGCATCACATCACATGGTGACACAGGACGTGTGTCTTGGCCCACAGAACTACCCAGCAAGGAAATCTCCCAATCAGAACTTTGAGCTTTGAATTGAAAGCTTTGCCCTCAGATCTTCAAGTTTCAACTTTTCAATTAAAAAATCTTCATTCTTTGGGGTTTTTGTTTGTTTGGTTGTTTGGTTTGTTGGTTTGTTTGTTTGTTTAGATCCAGTAGAAAGGACAGTTAATTACTTCCTTTTCTCCTAGATCCAGTAGAAAGGACAGTTAATAACTTCCTTTTCTCCTTGGGGTAGAGGTGAGCCATGTGTTGTCTCTAAAAACCAAATAATGGCTCCCGAGTTTATCTCAAAAAAACCTCTAAATTTTTTTGGTGGTTATTATTAAACGACAAGTTTTATCTGCTCTTACCATCTCAGTACTAAGGGGGAAGTTGAAGAGTTTTCTAAGAACTTCTTAAACTGCCAGTGAAAACCAACATTAGAGATAAACCATGGTATCTGAAAATCAGAAAATAGCTTCTCTCCAGCTGTGTTATCAAGCAGCAGCACAGCCCTGTGAAGTGCATTCATTGTGCAGCGACTGAAGAAAAAAAATTGGGGAAAACACTGGGAAGCACAAGGTGTATTTTTGGGCACTCACTGATGTGCACAGCCTTCATCTGAGAAAGGAAAAGAAAGCCCTTAATCCCTCAGATATATCAGGAACTCTCCAGATTATTAGAATGTAAAATTGGAAGAGAATGAAAAGTTGTATTTTTTTTATTTTAAAGAAATGTTTACCAGAGTCTGCAGAAGAACACTTGGCTGCTTCCAGGGAATGAGCAAGGACCTCCACAAGCAGCCGTGGTCCCTCTGCTCGAGGCAGGTCAGCTCTGTGGCCATCGTGTGCAGCACAGCAACCCTGATAAGGTTTCCCCTGGAAATTTCTGCATGTATAGAATCATAGAATCATTCAGGCTGGATAAGACCTCTAAGAACATCAAGGGACCTTAAAGACCACCTTACTTCAACCCCTTGCCATGGGCAGGGACACCTTCCACCATCCCCGGTTGCTCCAAGCCTCATCCAACCTGGCCTTGGACACTTCCAGTCATGGGGCAGCCACAGCTTCTCTGGGCATCCTGTGCCAGGGCCTCCCCACCTTCCTCCTGAACTACAGAACACAACCTTGGGAAGGATAAATATTGGCCCCAGTTCAGCTCTGATCAGGGACAGGGTGTATGTGGATACAAAGAAGCCACAGGATCTCATGGACCTGTAAAAGCAGTTTCCAGCCCTGGCAGCCCAGAGAAAGACAAAAGATTCAAGCAGCAGATTTAAGAGGAGCCTGAACCCAGGGTTACCCTGCATTTTGAAGGGAGGCTGAACTCAAGTGGTGAAGGAACACCAACCTCATCACCAGTGCTGCAGGGGCAGGCACTGCTCTGAGCCATCCCTTCTCCTCCAGCAAGGGCAAACACAGCCAGATTTCAGTGAGGAGTTAAAGAAGGCTCATTCTGAAGGCACAGCAAGATGCCACAGGTGTTACCTTCACAGAATCACAGACTCATCAAGGTTGGAAAAGACCTTCAAGATGATGAAGTCCAACCATCAACCCAACCCACCACCATCACCCCAAAACCCTGCCCCCTAAGTGCCGCATCCAGAGGCCTCCTGAACGCTTCCAGACACAGCGACTCCACTGCCTCCCTGGGAAACTTATTTCAGTGTTTCACCACTTCTTTAGTGAAAAAATGGTTCTAATATTTAATCTGAACTGCCTTCTCTGACAAAATTTTTTCTCTGACCCCCAGCCCAAGGTTTAGCCTAAGGGTAGAAGGTGTAGGCAAGGACCGTGGCAAGGGCTTTTTGGAAAACACTGGTGTGTATTTATTTCAGTGTAGTTAGTTTGGAACTACAGTAGGATAAATGGGTTTAAGACCTAGTTTAGATGTTAAAGGAAATGTATCTGACACTGACTTCAATAGACTAATTCCAGATTTATATTACACTGAGTCTAGAGCCAGTGAATACGCAGCACAGTGATAATTATAGAGAGCAATATAGAAAAACAAATCACCATATTAAGAGAAACAAATAGATTCTGGAAAAGTGCCATGTTTTTAAACTGGGCCACAGTGGCTCGGGCTGGTTGGTGCCTATTAGATCATCCTCATGTCCATGCATTTGGTTTCTGTATCTTAATCATGTTGAGAAGTTCAGGCAGAAGAAAGAAAAAGCAATTATCTTTCCCTTAAGAGAGCGGTGTATTTAAATAATAATAATAATGATGAAAGAACACTGGGCCAAATAAAAAACCACAGCAAAATCAAGGGAAAGGCTGATTCGATCCGACAGGACTTTCTCAGGCTTCCAGAGAGCATTTCCTCCTGCCCTGCAAACCCCCCTCCCCCAGTCTCCCCAGTCCACACAAAGCAAGAAGTTAAAGGTAAACATCTGTTTCTGCTTGCTAACCTTTCTTTCTTTTCTTGGGAGGCTCTTACTGCTGACAAGGGCACTGCACATATTTCACTCTGAAAGATCAAGCGAGGATAAAGGGAGCGGTTTCCTGCTCCTAAAAGCTGCCCGTGCCAGCTCGGTCATGCTGCTTAAGCGCGGCCCTTCGTCATCGCCAGCATGAATGAAAAGCCAAGGCAGCCCTGGGACACACAGAGACATCTCTTATAAATCAGCACAGAGAGCTGACCCCTGGCTCTGACATCGCCAACCCACCATTTTTGACCTGTTTGTCATCACTTGGTCCTCCGGGCACAGTCTCTGCAAGCCACGGCGTGGAGAAGGAGTGGGAGCAGCAGGAATTCCTCTGGGAAATGGTTCTTGTCCTGCACGCAGCAGCACATCAGCTCCCCATCCCAGCCACATCCCTCCTGCCTGCTGCAGCCCCTCTGCTGCGGCTCTAGTGCTGCCACTCTGAGCTGCTCCCTAGGCCCTGCATCACCCTGTTATGCAATGCCAAGTGACATTTTATTTAAGCTGTTTCAGGGGAGCAGGAAGAAAAGACACACTGTAATGCTTTCCAAATGCCCTCAAGCCCTACTCCTTCCATCCCTATTTTTCAGCTCCAGCAGTGGAGCATAGTAAGTGACCCTCTCTCTGCCTGGGCAGACCCTGAGCCTGCAGCCCATCACCCTCTGTCCCAAGCTGGGGTGCCTGTCTGCCAGCTCCAGCTGACCCGGCACACCCCTCGCCCTCTGAAACATTGGAGAGATGAGATCATCCAGAGCAGCTCTAAGACAAACATCCTGACAGCTCTCGCTAACATTTTCCACAGGTTTCTCTGGCTCCATTAGCTCTTGCTAGATCCTATCACGCAGCAGTGGCCATAATTAATGGCTTGTGTACTTTTGCACACACGGGTTCTTGTAATCCCCCTGCTCCTTTCTAAACAGAGTCAAAATCACCACCCCAAGGCAATGAACATGGTCAGTCAACCCATAGCTTGGCAATCACTTAGAACCTGTTCTTTTGACAAATTTCCCTCTGTTCCTCCCACCTACTGGTATTACTTAAAAAAAAAACCCCATGGCCACCTCCTTTGTAAGGGGTGAGGCATAAATAGAAGGGCAAAAACCAACTCAACTAAAAACTTTCATCTCAACAATTTGCACACAAGACTTGGGGACTGAGGAAAACAGACCCAAACTTTCTTGTCTGGATGTAAGCCTTACCTAAAGCCACGATGAGAGAGAAGGGACGGAAGTGAGAGGAGAGGGGCTGCCCTACAGCTGAAAGAGAAGAACACAAGCTGTAAGTGACTCTTTCCATTCTCCCAGGTGAGGAAGGCCCAGAACCTCTTCCTGCCCTGCAGCAGCATCCAAACATGCCGCTGGTGCTAATAAAATGGTTATCCTGGGGGGATGTTAATGAGCACATCAGCAGCACCTACAGAGTTGTCATTGCTGGCGCCGTGGTTTAGGCAGAGTTGCTGATATTTACAGTGGAGTATCGTGGTGGTTTAAGCAGTATTTGGGTTTAGGAGCCATTACATTATTGTGAAATATGCACACTGCTGGTGGATGCTTAAAGCACCGCTACGCTGTGGCATAAACTCAGTATTAATTTTGGCTCCGCAGAGGAAATTGAAAATGGTGCCCTTGAAATCATTATACTGAGCGAAATTCAGCAACAGGAGAAAAGACAGCCTGGAGGGAAATAAGAGAAAATTTACTTCAGGCAGCCAAAAAGCCCCCGTGGGACTCACTCAGTCCAGGCTCAGGGATGTGGAGGATGTTGGGGGCAGCCTGGTGGGATGTGGGAGCTTCAGCGTCAGAGCCCCACACCACGGCTGTGCCTTCCTTAGCCCCAGCTGTTAGAAACCCTGAGAGCCCCTGGGGATGATGTTCTGCCTGTGAAGTGTCATTTGCTCTAATTTTAGCCCTGTTTATGTAAGTGCTGTGTGATGGGAAGGTGCCACATTCCTGGAGGGGCTGTGCTGAGGACAAAGCCTGTACCCACACCCCCAGAGCAGGACCTGTGTCTGCCAGGGCCTTCTGCCCCAAGCACTGGATGCAGGCAGTACCTGAAAGAATGCTACCTGAGTCTTACAGGCTGCATCCTGACAGGCAGCAGATGATACAAATACAGTTATATATATATTTAAAATTTGTGATAACTATAATATATATAAAAATAAAGAAACCTACTTCATCTGCCACCCCAAAACATCCCCCCTACTGACTCCACATGTCCTGACCTCTCTGGAAAGAGCTTTGCAGAACCCAAATGACCAGCCCTGGTCTGTGGGCACAAGGGATTCAAAGTCTGTTTGAATGAGCATCAGAAATAAGTGGGGTTTATTGAACTGAGATAAATTCTTGGAACTCATCCACGTAGACAGGAAATGCTCAGTATTCATCTGAGAGTTGACTCAGACCTGCCCTTTCAACCTCATATCCTGACATTACAACCTGTCTATTAAAAAAAAAAAAAAAAAGAAGAAAAAAAAAGTCTATTGGGGCTTCAACATATAGCAGAACTGAGCCCAGAGAAAGAGGAAACAGAAAACTACAACCCTTGAATAGCTCCATGGGAACCACTGCTGGTGTGTGCTCTCCTCCTTCTCTGGCTTAGGAGAGCAAAACCCTGCATCTGGAGCTGAGGCGAGGACCCGGCTCTACCTGGCCCCTGTGGGACCCCATGTCACAGGCCCTGGTTGGGAGCTGACAGGGGAAGCAGCTGTTCCCACTCCCCCAAAGCCTGTGATGAGCTGCAGGGATGGCTCCAGCACGGCAGCAGCCCTGATCCCCCCAGCTCATCCCCCACAGCTGTTGGGGTGCAGACCACGGAGCGATGCCAGCCGGGACAGGAGCTCCCACACCTCGGGGGGCAAGTCCCCACCAGCTTTGGGAGGAAAGCTGTGAGCAATCAGTGGATTTTCTTGTTCTCTCCCAGGATTTGCAGGAGCGGAGGTCTGGCTTGGTATGGCTCAGATTAGTTTTCATATATATATAAAATTCTGTTGGCAACACAGCTGCCCTTTATTTAATGCAGACTGTGCGCGCTCCCCCAGTAGAGAAACCATTACCTCACCAACTGGATACGATTTCTCAGCTCCCTGCCTTCAATAAAAATTCTAACACCTGCAAACTTTTTAAACAAATTATGTATGTTAGAGCAGAACCCCTTCCCCCCTCCACGTTCTCCTGAACTTGCAGCCGTGTGTCTTGAAACCAAATCCTCTCCAAGACATCTGGTCTGCACTGGTGTGGTTATTACAAGCTCCCCTGTGGTGCTGGTGGCACAGAGCCCACAGACCTGCTCCACAAAGGCCACTGTGTAGCCAGGGCTCCCTCTGCCATGCTGGGAATCCAGTGGATCACTTTCCAGAGTGCCTCAAAAAAAAAAAAAAAGTTTCTGTTTGCAAATGCAAAATGAAAGGATGGACAGCAAAGGGTGAATCCTCAGCTTGCTCCTGCAGGTGGGGATACTGATGTTAGAGGCTGAAACACCTCACAGAAGCCTTTATCATAGATCCATGCACAGGGATACCAGGAAAAGTATCCTGGTCTGGGCTGCAGAGACCAATGGTCTCAGAGGTCTCCAGGTCACAATCCTGGGTACAATACTCTGAAAAGTTGCTTTGCCTCCTCACCCCAGCAATAAAAGGTGTACACTTGAGCTCTTGAATACCTGCTAACTCGGAGCCAGGCACATTTCCACCAGACCCAGCACCCAGAAGTGCTTAATTCAGGTGTGTGCAAACAGATTTGCTAGAGCAAGGCCCAAGAAAAGGCCCATTCATCTAAAGAAATCCAAACTTGTTTTCTTTTCCCCCAAATCTTCGCAGCATAATTCCCTTCCCAACAATAACCTGAAAGAATGAGAAAAGAGCTGCAAACCCCCATGCCTCCCCACATCCTTGTGCAGCAAGAAAGCCCACGTGGAAGCCTCATGAGCAACCTTTGTTCTGGTGACATTTCCAGCCCAGTCACTAGGTCAGAGAGAGCATGGACAAGTTTAATTAAACATCCAGACTGTCTGATGTTGCTTTATTATCACCTGAGCCTTCCCCACTGCTTCTCAAGTGAGACCTGAGGCACACAGTCCTGACAACGAATTAACAAGTTTATTTTGGTTGACTGACCCAGACTTTGGAGCCATAGGAGAAAGAACAAGGTCTTGAAGTTCAGCAGAGCTCAGTGCCAAGTATCACTCCTCAGTGACAGCCCAGAGCTCAGCAGGAGCAGTTTGACTTTCCCTACCCAACGTCCTGTCACCAGCAGCCTCTGCAAACCATGCAAATGCTGCAATTAGTATCAGAGATAAACTAGATCCATTAGTAGATGGAAGGGGAACTCAATCTGTTTTACAAATGGAAATGAAGTAGCAGCCTCAATTATAGGATTTTTAAAAACATGCAATTTAGCAAAATGTTGATTTCCTTTTCGTTTACTTCGTTCTTTGTCTTTCAGATACTTCAGCTCAAGTAGCAGGCAGTATATTAACCGACCAGATTTTGGCAATGTATTTAATAATCAAGCTCAAATAAGTGCTCTTAGGAAATAATTTTATTTACAGTTCAGCTGGGGAAGAATATTAAAGCTTGAGGATTTGGCTAAAATTACTATCCTACAGTAACATATTTTGAAGGCACTTGGGCTGGGGATGACTAGTACTAGTGAGTCAGAGCACAGAATTTGACCTTTCCAAAAATCCATCATCTCTTTGGGACACAGGGCAAGATTTGTCCTCCAGCTTTCCCCAGCCAGGGTGGGCAGTCACCACCACAAAAGCTTCAGCACCTCCCTCACCCCTGCTGCACCCTGAGCCCAGCAGGGAAGTTCTGGGGTTCCTGGCAAGCAGCTGAATCACTCCACATCCACCAGATTCCCTCCTCCACAGAGTTGCTTTATGCACAGATATATTTCCCCACATACTCTGCAGCAAGGCTGAAGTTTGGGAACACTACAGCAAGATATTTCAGCATGTATATGCCTGTATAACAACTTTGTTTTTCAATTGGTCCAGCCCACGTTACTGTTTAAATAATTGAAGGTGCTCAGCATTAAACATATTTTGCCATGCTTTCCCTATGGCACCTTTCCAACTCCAAACTATTTGGAAGCTGAACAGAGAATAAGTATTAACTAATTAAATTTCTCAAAACAAAGGTTAATTAGTGTGTTTATTTGGATTATATATGTATTGAATTATTAAACACTATATGGTACCATAAAAAAAAGAAAGAATGATAGAAAAAGGGTAGGCTGAAAGGAGGAAACATTTCTAAGCCCAAGGAACAGCTTCTCTGGCTGCCTTGCAGCTTCATTAACCATTTGTTCACAACTCCAGCATGTGCTTAAAAAATGCATGGTCTTTCTTCGTGGCTAAAAGCAAAAGCCCTCCCAACCCAGAAGGAAGGCCCAGCAGCCCTGACCTCTGGCTATGGCAGGTTCATGTCACTTTAGGACAGTGCTCAGGGGAGCTGCAGAGATCCCACATTTGGCTCAGGATAACGTTGTGCTTGACACCTCATCTGACACACGCTCCTCCTGCAGCCCTGTCTGCTGTGCCTGACACAGCAGCCACGGAGGACCAGAGGTCCCTCCCAGTGCCCCTGGCACAGCAGCATTTCTCTTCTCCCTCCAATCCACCCTCCGTCCTTTTTGGTCCCAAGGTGGAAAGTTTTCAACATGCAGCCCATCTTCCAGATACTGAATTATACAATTATCTGTCTGCAGGCCAAGGTAATGACTGGAGTCCAAGAGCCAGACCACACTGAAAGAGACGAGCTGGTTGAAGATTCACCCAGATTCCAGTGATCACCCCTACACTGGCACTACAACTGTAGCATCAATCCCAAGGGATATATGGATAAACCACTGGCAGCACATTAGAGGTAGGAAGGTACAGACCCCTGTCACATTGTAATGACCTGGCAGTGTGCAAATGCACCTACCTGCCCTAAGAGGAGGGCACACAGGGCACTTTGTGTTTCCAAAGCACAAAGGAACCTAAAAAGCTTGCTTGTCTTCTCAAGATTATTATGTAAAGCAACACTTCTTACATGCCTGGCCTACAGAAACGGGAACGGTGTCAGGTTTATCTACGTGAGCATTTCCAGCATGCCTGTCATGGTGGGTTTGTGATTCATTCTGTCTGAGGAGTCTTATGACAGCTGATATGAGAACCCTTCTTCATCACCAGAATAAGGCTCTGCACTTCAGCTTCCAACTCTTTTTCTGTACAAACAGGAGTCCTGAGTCAGTGACAAAATTAATTCCTTCTTTCAAAGCATCCTCCATTGCTGCAGTGAGCAATAACCTGTGTTGTAGCCCAAGCAGCAAACAAAAAGTGGGCTCACGAGCACCTCTCAGACAAGAGATGATCCCTGACCTGTGCTTATCCAGAAGCCAGCAAACACCTATGCAAGTGTCTTCCCTGTTGCCCCATGTAAATATAACAAGTTCATAATGTTGGAGATGCAGCTTCCCAGGACTCCCTGTCAGATGAACTCTGCAGGAACTCAGGGCTGAAGAGGACAGGTCATTGAGGATGGGTGTCAGAAGCAAAAACGGGTCAGTTCCTGCTTTATCACTTTGTGATTGCTGGAGCACTATCAGGAGGTGCAATCAGAGCTGCAGCTGACACCTTCAGAGGAGCCATAAGTGGCTTCAGCTGCTTGTTCTCACCCTGATGTCCTATTCCTATCCTTCGAGGTCAGAATTCCTCCTCAGTCCTGAATCTCTGCTACATTGCCAGTTACTTGTCACCAGACTTTTTTTCCGATTCATTACCTGACCAGGGGGTCAGAGTGGATAAACTCATTTTACAGCTATTGCTTATGAAGGAGTACAAATAAAATTGTCTCTCTGAGGGATTTTTCCCCTCTGCTTAATATTTTTCAAATGCATTTTTATCAAGGAAATATTCTTTCTGCAGATCTAGGAAGGCAAACCTAATTAAAGTCACTTTATTGAGGGACCCAATACCAATGCTTGCTTTAAAGACAAAACTCCTTTCTTCTTATATTCAAATATTTTTGTTCTGCTGTAGAAGCAAAAACAGATCTTTGAATGACAGATATCTCAGAAATCTGCTTTCATTCCCCTTTCCTCCTTCCCTGACGATCTTAGGTTTCACATTCACACCCTTTGGGAAAATTGCCTGGGAAACTTTTCTGATGATACGCTGAAGGTCATCTACAATAAATGTGGTACAAAGTGAACCCAGATCTCAGGCTTTGCAAATGTTCATTATGTAAATTACAGGAGCTGTGAAGATGGAAATGAGGCGTACAGATGCTGTTATGCACGAAAAAGCAGAGGGGAAACTTCAGACTTCCCTTCACTACAGAGGCGGTCGCTGTCTTCAGGCAGTCTCCTTCCTCCCCGTGGTATTTCCAGCATGAAAAGGCCTCAGATTCTCTATGGCTGTTAGTTCAGAAATGACTGGTTCCCTGCTCCTCCATGTAGGTCAAGGACTGGGATAGATCTTTAAATTCACCACACATCTGGGGAGAATCATGGGACAAATGCAGGGGCCAAATGCAGCTGCAACCTGGATGAGAGGAAATGGGAAGGGCACCCATGCAGGGCATTTGTGAATTCCCATCCACAACCCATTTTGCTGGGATTAGTCTTGTCGACTGCCTCAGCCAGGGCTCGTCCTGAGGAGGAATGTCTCTGTGTTGTGAACTGCAGTGCAGAGACGATCAAGTGGAGGAGATAAAGATTCAGCCTCTGATTTCGTGCATCCTTGGGCACATTACTTGGAGGCCAGGTTTTGAAAGATGTTAGAGATCAAAGGATGAAGAAAGATAACCAGATTCATTTTCAGCTCTCTTCCTGGGCCTGTGTTTCCTGAACATTTCAACAAGAAGTAAGCATCTTTGTGCTTTAAAAAAAAAAAAAATTCTAAATGCCTTTGGGTAGGTGGTTTCATCATGAGGAGCCAACATACATTTAAATGGCAGATCTTAAATTGTACATTGTTTCAGTTTCCTACCAGAAGAGTGCAAATCCTCCTTTCTTTCATTTCTCCCAGGTCTTGCTCAGGGTTTGAAGCACAATTCTCCTCTAAATAATAAATACCATTACGGAGACTCCAGGCCTGATTTCCAGCAGCAATGAGTGCTCAGCCAGTAATGGGAGCTACTGGTGTTCAGCTCTGCTGAAACTCAGCTGCTGCATCTCATGTTCAGTTCCTCAAAAATTAAGAAATCAAAAAACTTGAGACTGCTTTTGGTAGCTTTTTCCTAAAAGCTCATGAGGGAAGCTGGAATGCAGAGATACTGATGATGAGGTGGAAGGAGAATGCCCAGCCAGGTGCTCTCCTGTCAAGGGACTGGCACGACCCAGGGCAGATGGAGTGGGAGAGAAGGGCTGAGCTTTCACCTACCAACCTCACCATAGATCTTCTCTGATCTGCAGCAAAAAAAGCAAAAAAAAAAAAAGGAGAGGAGCAGTAAGACAACAGTGGAAGGGAAATTCCAACTCCCTGACCTTGGGACAACCTCACCCGGCATGTTAACAGAGCAACAAACACGGGAAAAATTATGAAATTGCCTCAAAATAAAAAAAAAAAAAAGAAAAAAAAAGGAAAAAAAAGATTTGTTGAGTCATCCAACAGTGTTCGAATCAAGATATTTTCTTAGCAACTGTGCTAAGAGTAAATGTAACACATTCTGGTTTGGCTTTTCCTTCGGCAGCAAGACTGATTTGCATTCACACTTGGGGATCTGGTTTACAACAAGGTTCTCCAGCCCTTTCCTTTCTTTCATTGTTTCCATCATGTGTCTTGGATAGAAAATCTGCTTTAGTGAAAAAGTCCACACCAGACAACCCTGGGGCAGACCGTGCCCCACCGTGCCCATCTGTGCTTGGAGAGGTTTTTGTCTGAAAGGCCATTCTGAGAAGCAGGAAAATTTTGTCCTTGACTGTGTGCTGGGGAGCCTCACGCCCCAAGAGGAGGAACTTGTCCTCCACCAGCCCCAGGTTTCGCAACACACTTAGGAAACATCTTGAACTGGCCTTGATTTATGCAGAAATGTTGGCTAATCTCTTTTATGTAATCATCGATAGCTGTTCCTAAAGGCTAAGTCCCCAAAATGGAAGGAATGAATTAAAGGAGACAGATGTGGTTTGGCCGGCTCTGTGTTCCGATTGCAGCCTCAGAAATGACCTCGTTAGTTCGTGCTGATTTAAGCAGGGGTTCAACCACACTGCACACCCACCCCAGCAGCAACATTCAGGCTTTCTGCTGTGCAGCCCAGTTTCACAGTCTGACCCCACTCACACCAAAGCCACTGGAATCCCTCCAGGCTTATTCTGCTGAAATGCGATCAAAGTCTGGTCAAAAGTCGCCTGAGTTTTTGTTTACCCCAGATCCCCTTGCTTGGCACCGCTGCAGGCTTTGGGAGCTAAAGGAATACCATTCCCCCACAGAGCTGGCTGCCTTTGGTCACCCAGAAAGACTTGGGGAAGGCAAAAGCCCTGAAGCTCCTTCTGCACCATCTCCAGGTCAAGAATCAACCTGAGCTCAGTGACCCACTTGGCCCTCGTGGCTGCACACTGCCCATGTCTGCATGCACAATGGGATCCTGAAGGAATGGTATTTGCAGCACATATTTGTGGTATTTGTGATGCACAGACCTGTCCATCAAACAGGCATTCGGGGGTGGGCAGGGTGTGAACAAGCCTGGTGAGAGACTCAAAATCCTGGGAGAGAAGATGCAGTGTCTGCTCAGCCATCCCCCCTTCCCTGCTTAGAGGAAAAGATGCCTCTTGTTTTAGGGACGGAGCCACTGCCTGCCTCACACACACTGGTGGGAGACCCTCCTCTTTAATTTCTCCCCATGGAAAAATACTGCCCAGCAGGGCTGCATTTAGATTCCCTTCCTTCACCAAGGCTGCCCTGCCATGACCGACTTCAGGGGTAGCTGGAGCAGTCCCACAAAGCTAAGAGAATTATTTCCCAGTTTATGTAAACTGAGCACCAGCTCATTAAAAACAGGAAAGATTTATGCTTGGCAAACATTTCCAAGAAGCCAATATTTCCCCGTTACTTACTCGTGGCTTGTGAATACAAACCTCACACAGCTGGTACCTCCACTAATGATCCCATTACAATATGTATTGAGCTGATACTCTCTGATATCTCATTGAGGTATTCATCCATGTCAGAAAGGATTTGTCCATAAAAACATCTCCTCTCATACTATCATAGGATGCTGCATTCATTCTCCTTCCTCTGTCATCTGATGCTGCCTAATCCCACTCACTGACATCAATCACAGAGGGAAAATAAGACAATTAACTGGCAATTAATTAAATTATAAACTGTAAGGAAGAGCAGAATATTTGTAAACCTTAATAGCCTTATTAACATGCACATTACCAGCCAGTTGCACAATCCTACAGCTAAGGGTATCTATGCACGTTTGTGACATCACATTGACTTTAATCAAGGGGTTCACCTCAGAGGGCTGCATGGTGGGGTGAGGAACCTGCCTGGCCAGCCCAGAGCTGGGAGGGCACAGGTGCTTTTACACCTCCCTTCCTGCAGAAAGCTGGAGAAAGGATCAACAGAGCACAAGGGGTGTCGCAACATCCCACCAGCTGTGGCTCCTGAGCCTTCAGGCCACAAGGGTGTGAGGACAGCAATTCCTCCTGTGTTTTCTGCACAAAACAGGCATCTCAAGGGGTGTGGTGGCAGCTCTGCCAGCCCGTGGGCTCTTTGGATAAATGTATTGACCTGCAACAACTCAGAGGTGACAACCACCCAGCCCAGAGCTCTCTGGGATGGAACAGGCAGCCGACCATCAGGACTGGTGAGCCTCAGCATTCCTGGAGGGATGCTGGCCTTTCTGCTGCAAGAACACGTGTTGGGACAGGGCCTGAAAACCCACCAGTGGCAGTAACAATGGACTGTTGTTTCAAAACACATATGCAATGTGGCTTTGGTTAAAGCTGTTTCCTGTAGGACTAAAGGAAAATAAGTGGGAAGAAAAGAAGAGCAGGTCAGGCACCTTCTGCAAGGTCGCAGCAGCTCTTGCAAGGAGGTGGCAGAAGCTCCACCACTGGGGAACTGGGCTCAAAGATTATTGCATCCTGTAACAGGGCCTGACCTCTGTTTAAATGTCACAAGAGAGGAGGAGAAATCCAATCTAACACAATCCATGAGTGAGAGCGTGAAGCCACAGCCAGCCCCAGCTGAGGTACCAGGACTAAGGGCACTGAAGTGGTCATGTTGGCACAGCATCACTGTGTGGTCCCCAGGTGCCCCGGGAATAACCTTCACACAACACCCTCAGGGTTCTCTCATGTTTTTCATACTATTTCTATACTGGTTTTGTCTTGGAAAGGTGACCAAACCAGTCCATCCAATACACACAAATCCCCTGACTTTTTCCTAGTCTATTTGTTCTGAAAGAAGTACCACATGAAGAAGGAGAGTGACCTACTACAGCAGGGAAATTAGAGTGTGGAAGATGGATGGAGCTGTAAATCAGGTTTGCCTCCCAGAGCAGGTAGAGCCCAGAGAGGCCCTGCCATCTGCCCTCTCTCCAAATCAGCCACATCCCCAATCCCAGCTGTGTTAACTCTGGTTCCAGTCCAGTGTTATTTCTGTAACACGTGAACTGGGATGACATGCACCCGGCCCGTTCATTTATTTGTGGAGTGTGGACTGCTGACTGATGGCCAAGTGCTAATAAAAGCAGCTCTCCCTCCTGTGCCATTCCGTGCTGGATGCCGGCGGCGGGCCGGACCTCCGGGCACACGGCGAGCCGGGGGTCGTCAGCGAGCAGCACACACTGGATCTGCAGTGCCACGTTGTTTTCTCTCCCAGTTCAGCTCTATATTTAGCCAGGGGTTCTGTCCTCAGCCTGTGTTTTCTGGTGAGGGTGGTGGCTAAGGCTGCTCTGCTGTCGCAACGCCTGTCTCCCTTGTCTGTGCACGGCTGTTTTGGGGATGCATGAGGCAGTCAGATGTGACAGGAGCTGAGAGGTTTCTTTCACGGCTAGGAAGGGAGAGGAGGGAGCCAAGCACTGCCATACCCACCCTAGGAGCTCCTGTCCCCAGGGAGGGCTGGAATCCGATGCCGGCTGGCGCTGGGAACACCCATGTTCAGCTAACCTGACCGCAGTGCAAGCTGCAGGATAACTGGCTCTGAGGAGGCGTTACAGCAAGGAAAAAAAAAAAAAATTAACCTAACAAGGTGGGACATCAAACATTTTAAAAATAACCCAGGGTGAAGATCCAAGAGGCTGCGATGACGAGGGGCCAGATCCGGATTCCCTGAGCCCAGCTCATGTCCGGGGTATTGCTGACCTCGGTGGAGTCCACTGGGCTGGCGCCGAGGCCAGTGAGATCAGGATCTGGCCCAAATCGCTTGGCCTCCCGCTGCACCCCGTGTTGTAACTATCCAGGATGTTGACACATTCAACTTGCCACTCGTTTGTGGGACTAATTACACATTCGCATTTGTCTGCGCTCGCTCAGCGCCTAGCAACTGCAGGCACAGTCCTAATTAAAATAATAGACTGAGATTGGTAACATTACTGATTTAACAGGAAATTAGAAGAGTTGCGTTCGCAGAGTTTAGGTAATTGACACCAACAGCTCTTTCGGTGTAACGGGTGTTCTGTGATTGATTTCGTTCCCCAGTCAGACCTAAAAGCAGCCTGGGAGCACATCCCACCATCAGATTACAGTGCAGGGGAATTAAATGGCTATTACACCACTGCCTGCTCTAGACCTGGCAGCTGTGGGCTCGGGCATGGCTTCGAGCTTCCAAACCAAACATTAGCCCTAAAATTATAAGCCTAATGTAAAACAAAACGTGTTCAGCACAACATGATCAGTTGTCCTTGCAACAGCGTCCCTGCATGGTGGCCATCTGACCACTCCTGCCCGGGGAGGGGGCTGCAGGTGGCACAGGAGCAGCTCCTGCATCCAAGGATGCCTCAAATACCAACTCCCTGGAGGTAGCACAAGCTCCCATGAGAGACAGAAAGGCCCCGATCACACTGGTGACCATAGAATACTCTGGGAACACAGTGGTGGAGCTCAGAGTAGGTGGTGATGGGGAATGTTCAAGGTGTGCAAGATTTCATGGCCACAATGAGGGGAGAAAGTTTTGCTGTGCTAAAGCCATCCTGCAGCTCTCTCCACATGAAGTTCTGTGTGTGGATAATATTGCAAGGCAGCAACATGCCCCCTCTTACTGATTCCAGAGAACTGGATTTCTGAGATGGCCCTGGTTGGTCTCACAGTGGTGGAAGTCCATGTGGGTCCATATGAGCCTCACAAAGATGACTCAGTGTTTTTCCGTCAAGGAAACTTCTGACTCCACAATCTTAGAATGGTTCGGGTTGAAAGGGACCTTAAAGATCATCTAGCTCCAATTGCCTACCTTGGGTGGTTCATGTGTATTATTCATGAAACAAATCCTGGCATTTTTCACACACAAAACAGGCTGTTATGACAAAGTGATTGCTTCAAAACCAAGGTGGACTCTCTTGGTGCCAGTAGCTGCAGCTGGGACTGGTGTCTTGTGCTGCCACTTCTCTCCCCACAGCCTGGACCCACAAGGGCAGATGAAGGGTTTTTAACCTTACCTCCTGAACATCCCATCTCCTTCAATTCCCTCCAGTTACAAGGCTGAGCTGTGCAGGAAGTTCCCTACGCTGTTTTGTGCCAGGTAGCTTCTGAAGGTCAGTCCTGAAAAAAGAGGAGAACAAGAACGGATGGTTCAGGGGGGCCCCAGGGGTGAGGACAGGGGTGTCCAAAGGGTTTTACACAATGTCGCCACTGTGATGAGGTGTGACACCTTATTAGCTACACCCCCATGGCAGGGCACCTGCAATAGTTTTTGTAGGACTCAAAACCACTCACTGAGTTCAACCAGTGACTTCCCAACACCGGCTAACAGCTTTTGTATACCAAGAAATATAATTTCTACCTGAATGTCTCTAGGTTGAGACACTATCTTTGGACACACATGTAAGTCTGCTTCTAAAGAAATGCATCCCTTGTAAGTTATTATGAAAACTGCATATGAAATGCCAAAATTGAATCAAGTTGCAAGAATCTTAACTAATAGTCATCTGCTCTTTTGGACTCTTCTATTTGCAGACTCGGAAATGTGCTGGGAAGAACAAAGTACACGTGGTCTGGACTTTCTTATCTGATATTAATCCCAGCACAACAGGGCTATAAAATGTTTTCATGAACATATATGTCTTCTGCAGAGAGCTTCATGGGATAATACTGCCGGGAGAGATGCGATGTAGGAAATACCCATCCACAGTTTATAAATCCTATCCATCTCGGCATGTCTCGGGGAGTATTATCAGGGCCCTGGAGAGCTACTGCAAATGCTGCCCTTGCAGCTTGCATGGATAATTGTTTATAGAAGTCTTCCTTCCCTTCTGCTGTGCCTGGGAACGATTATATCCACAAGGCATTTGTTGTGTCCGTCTTGTTTGGCTCCAGCAGCTCTCAGAGGTATCATACACGGGATGCTCCAGTAAAGCCCTTACCTTCCTGTTGGGCATGGACAAGAGGAGTCGGCCACACTGCAGACATTTTTCTTTGTGCTTTATCCAGCTTTCAGGTGGCAAGGGACAGCCTGGGGTTTAATCACCCAGTGTGTGCACTGAAATGCACCCAGGCATTTGCTTCTGGAGTGTTTCTGTATCACAGAGCTTAAACCTCTCTGCTATTAGCAGATACTTGACCCCATATATAAAATTAAGTGCCATCATCTTCCTCCTGTGTCCCTTGTTTTGCACCGCACCAATGGAGCAAACTGCTCCCGGTGCAGGTGATTCCCACTGCCAAGAGGGCAGCACCCTGTGTCCAGTCCTGCTCGCCTGGAGTCCATGGGAAAGCTCTGGGTGATCCGAATGGCCCGAGGAATTCCTATCCCACGGGTTTGGGTTGGGGGAGAAGCCTCAGCTCCAGACACCGAGATCCAGCCGTGCCTGACAGAGCCAGGACAGGCAGCACCCCGGCTGCCTCACACTGCCATAAATCATAATCCTCGTGGCACAGCCAAGTTGGAAACACATGAGAAAGCTTAAAGTGGCTTGTTTGAACGCTGAAGAAGCAGGTGATAGGTTCTGTTTGATCTTGAATGAGAGATGGCGCCGGGACAGGGCCACGGGCCAGGAGAGTGGGAGCAAGGCAGGTCCAAGAGAATGGGAACAAGGCAGGTCCCAAAGAGAGAAGAGAAGAAGGCAGGTCCATGTGCAGGGATAGGGCAGTGAGCGGTGGGGTGTGCTAGGGAAGGACAATGCCCTTGTCACTGTGCCCAGGAACAGGGCAGATCAAACCCGCCATGGTCACAGAAACGGGCTGTGGCTGCAGCTGGGGAAACACTGATGGCCAAGGCTGGAGCTGGGCAGCAGTGCGGCAAAGGAAGCCATGGAGGCCACCCCAAAACACCCTGGACACAGCGCCGGGGGCCGGGCCACCCCTGCGGGGCTACCTGTGGCAGCCGAGAGCCCCAGCGGGTGACACCAGCCACGGGTCCCACTTTGTCACCCACAGCAGGCACTGAGGAGCCGGGACAGGGATGATGGGGATGGGGACAAGGATGTGGATAGGGATGGGGACGAAGTTGGGGACGGGAATGAGGACAAGAACTGGGATGAGGATGGGAATGGGTGCAGAGACAGGGATGGGCACGGAGATGGGGACAAGGTTATGGATGGGCATAGGATGAGGATGTGAATGGGGGGTCCTCGTGCCCCGACGCCTGCAGACACCAGCGTTCTGCTGAGGAAGCCCTGCACCTGAGGACAGGTGCCGATCCTGGTCCCCCTGCGCACGTCCCGCTCCGCCCCGTCCCCCGCCGGGGCCCGAACCCGCGGCCCCGGGANAGGGTCTGAGGGGAAATGGCGGCAAAGGCGGTGCCCGGGGGAGACCCCTGAGCAGCAATGGCTGAGGGGAGACCCCCGAGGCAAAGGATACTGAGGGGAGACCCCACCATAAAGCGTTGAGGAGGGGCCGCTGAGGGGGAAACCCCTGAGAGGGGGCGGCTGAGGGTCACGGTGCTCATCCATGGGGGCTCGTACTCTCCTCTCATGTAGCCCCCTCTCAGACGCCTGTCACAACCTCCCTCCACTCTTCCATTTAAACCCCCTCCTCCATTCTTCCCGCAGAATGCACCAGAAAAGGAGGCAGGAGGCTGCTGGCACAGGAGCGGATGGTGGAGCCATGTCCGCCACAGCTCCTTGCAGAGCGGCCCTGGGTCAGCCACAATCCCCAGCGATCTGAATAAAGCCATGAGATACCCTCCTGTCACTGACGGAGGGACCCCAAGGCTGAAGTCTCAACAACGTCAATAATTTCTTCTAAATACACAGAATCCATATTGAAACTCACATTGTCTGGGCTGCCGGAGCCCAGAGAGGGAGGGGAGGGCGATAAAAGGTACCATCGGGCTTTGCCTTCCTGTTCCTTTACCAAAGATAGAGAATATTATAAATTTAATAGATCTTCTTCATTATTCATAGCTTGCTTGTGGAAAAAAAAAAATCATAATAGCTTGGTGTGATATGTCAGGCATCTATAATTCATGGTGCTGAGATCACACAGCCACCATACAGTGGGAATTCACAGAGTGAGATGTTTGTAATTAATCTGTGAAAAGAGAAACAAAGGCAATAAAGTAGGAAGGACAATAAGCGAGGGACAGATCCTTCCACCCGCACTGACGTGGGATAGTACTTGGCCAGGAACATGAATAATCCTTGGCTAAAACCAGTAAAATTAGCCAGGAAGCGGCTAAGAAATTTACAGTAAATAGCGAATTCATCACTGGCTGGTTCATTACAAGTCAGGTGGACCGTGCTGCAGTTTGGGTAACAAGGTGTTGAAAGCAGCAGAGTGGTGTGTGCTTAAGCTGAGCTTGGGTCAAAGTACAAGGAGACAAGAGCTCTCGAGCTGGGTCTCGAGGCTGCGCAGGCGGTGCAAGGCAGTGCTGAGACCATTCACTGCCATCCAGGGCACTCCCTCCACCTTCCCCGTCCCGCAGGCTGGGAGACACCGGCTCGGGGAAGGCTGGAAAGCTTGAGATCCCCTTGGAGCGCTTGTGTTGACCTTGTAGACATCAGCAGGATTGGGGCACACGCTGAAGGGCTTTGCTGAGCAGGGAGGTTTCTTGAACCAGAGCCTGAGCGAGGACCCAAACAATTTGTGCTGCTCGGAAAGATCTGCTACAGTGATGGAATGAACCGAAGTCGCTTCCTAATTGGAAACAGTGAGCTGGAGTTCTCCAGACCCCCCTTCCTCTTGCTATTGTCTATTTTCATTCCGGTGAAGCTAAAGCTGGTAAATGTACAGCTTAAAAACTCCCTGTGGTTTCTCACAATAGGCTAACCGTCTATGCTGGTTTTCAAATGATGCAGGGAAATCTTGTAAGACTGCATGGCCAATCAAGGAGGAGGAGAAATTAATTTCTTCCAGAGTGGATGCTACAAGGAAAATGGAAAAATAAATCCTCATTCTTCTGGGGTTTGTCTATGGCTTTAACCAAAAAATGGTGCCAGGTCCATCAGGCAAAGCAGTGTGTCACAATTAAACTGTTTTAATGTGAGATAAACAAGCCACAGGGTAGAGGGGCATCATGGTGAGGCAGGAGTGAGTCCAAGAGGAAGCCCAGGCCTTGCTCCCGGGAAGATGTGATAGTGCCACTGCACGGATGCTGGAGGCCAGAGGCACTCATTGTTTTGTTTACTCATTCCTGACTCCCTCAAAAAATAATTGGTTTTCTTTGGTTGCTTGTTTGTTTGTTTGACTTTTTGCGTTCTTTGGATTTAATTTCTCTTGCAAAATGGCCTTAATTTACATTGAGAGAATGCATGTTTATTTGTGCAGTTATTTTATTTATTATATTTTCTGTTAAATTCTCATTACTCCTTACTTAGGATGCTGGCCCTGCAAAAAGATAATTGACACAAGGAACACCAGGTGTATCCCAAATCTCTTCTTCCTGAACAGCTCCTGAGCCAACCCCGACTTCTGCACAATGTGTATTGTTGCTGCTTTGGGGTATGTCTGGGGTGGTGCCTGTAGGCTCCATGTAGTGTTAACACTGGAATCCACGAAATTCCACTCAGCAGACTTCCCATGGCATTGTTGGTGCAATCCCAGCCGAGTTGGGGCTCTGCAAGTCTCAGCAATGCCCTCTGGTGACATATCCCAAGACACCGCTAGCAGCACACAGGTCCTCTGCCAGCCAGCCCACGGTTGGTGGAAAAATCACCCAGGAGGGCACTTTTCCCACTCTGCAGGTCCTCAGGGAACAGTAAATAGAAACTGAGAATTTATCAGGTTCTCCAGCTTCTCGCCTCAGCCTGATAATCACTTTCTGCTGCATGAGTCCCTGCAGAATCCCAGTGTTTTCAGCATCTGGGAAATAGCTTCAGGGAATAGCTGAGCATCCTGTGCTTCCTGCTGAGGTTGTAAGCAGTTAGGAAAAGGGCCCTGCAACCCATGGATTACGTGCCCTGGTGAGCTGCTCTACTTAAAGTGCAGCAGGACATAGCAGAATGAATGATTCTGACCTTAACTGGCTCTAACATCACCGTCCAAAACGTGTGTGATTGTGCTAATCCGCCCCAAAGGAGCACTGCGAGGCTGGTTTATTGTTGTGGGTAGAGCGCTGAGAGCTCCTGGCACAAAAGACAGTGCAAGTGCAAAATATTTTCCTCCTCTTTTTTGGCTTTGCTGAGGAGCCTCCCGTGGTGGAAAAGAGCAGCCTGGTTACCTAAACCATATCCAGCCGCAGGACCAGGGCAGTGCTGCACTTCACTCTGCTGTTGTTTCTCCTGCAGTGTTTGTGTGGGAATAGTCCATGAGGGAAATGACACAGAAATCCCTGTTATAAGAGGAAGAGTGGACAGATGGGTAGGAGAAGAAGACGACTCTGTCATGACAGTCTTTCTTCCTGTCTACAGGCCAGCAAACACAACACAAGCTTGGACTGAATTACCCCAAAACACCACATGCGAGCTTGCCCAGGATTTAGCAACTGGGATCCACAGTGCCTGCACAGATCACATCTAACCACGGTTGGCAAGAAGTACGGAGCAGCAGACATGCTGCTCCAATCCAAACCCGAGGAATCCCATCTGCACCCATCCACCTCACTTCACAGCACACACGGCCTCAAAATGTTCTATTAAGCCTTAGTGAAAGCATTGATATTCCAGGCTTAGCCTTTAAACCCTTGGGAAAAGGCTACTCTCCCCTGTCCGGGCTGCCTGGCACCTCTGCAGCCACAGTCCTCATCTTTATTCCCATCTTCCCCTCACCTCAATCCCAATGGCAGGGGTGCTGCCTCATGACTACTTTGACATGGCAATGTGTCTTGGAAGTTTTGGTGGGAGCTAGAGCAGAAAATTCCCTTGGTTGCATCCAAGTGAGGGGAGAGACAACAGTTTCAAGAAACATCTTTTGAATGTTCACATTCTCCTTTAAAAATAAAGGAGCTAGGCAGGCAGAGAAAGCCAATCTGCGTGCATAAATAACCAGTAAATGGCAGGGTGTTCACCCTTCCCACACTGGATTACCTAAGGCGTCGCATCGCCCGCTACAAGCTCAAGATGATGGAGCTGCCAGCAGAGCAGTGCCGTGCCTAATAACCGGAACAGCCCACAGGATTGCGAGCAGGCATTCATGCTCCAAACGTAAACAAGGCAGAGCCGCCTCCTCACCGCTTCCAATGCAGCCACCCCGCATCCCAGGGGGCTGGAACAGCCCAGTGCGTGAGATTAGCCAGGTCAAATCAAGGAACAGCAGGCGTGTGGTGGAGGGGAGTTATACATAATACAGAAATAGTCCAAGCTTCCATGTTTTCTCAGAATCAGGTACATAAAAAGCGCAGGGATCCTCTCCCATACCCAGGCAATGCAGGAAAGGCCATGGCAGGGGGCTGTAAACCCTGGGTTGGCCTCCTGTAGGGTCACAGGACATAGAGCTCATACCGTCCCTCGCTTGTTGGGGCTCCTGGCACACATCTGCCCTCTGAGCTCAAGACTTCCCCCAGTGCCTGCCTTCCCAGCAGGATGCTGAGCTAGGAGAGAGCCAGCAGATTGCCACAGTCAGTAGCAGTCATAAAGCCACCTTCCTCCCAGGGGTCTCAAAGCACTTGGCAAAACCCAAACAACCACAGTGCCTCCTCTCTGTCCAGTGAGGCCAGCAGGCAGTAGTGAGCAGTATTGCACACTGTGTAGTGAGTGAGCAAGACCCAAAATGGGCGATGACACACGTATGGTGATGGGGCTGAGACAGCAAACAGCACAGCAACTAAAGCCTCAGCAGCATCTGCTTATGATCACTGATCATTTTGAGCTGACCTCTTCCTGCAAATTGGTTGCCAGCTTTTAATGCTGTGATTCTCTAAATAGAAATCAGATGAAGTCAGGTAAATGGTTTTTTCTCCTGTCCCCTTCCTGCTCAGGACTCATACCCAGACTTCTCATTTTAACCTTGTCTTTATGGTCTGTTGAAATCAAAACGCTCGTGCAAACAGCCTGAAACGCTGGGGATTTTCAGCTCAGATCTGAACTTGAAGCTGTTCTCCCAGGCTGTGCAGCGCTCGCTATTTTTAGCTCCATGTCAAAAAGTTAAAGCAGCACGTGGTAAGATGTTATGACTCTTAAAATTACTGTAAGAATGTTCCAGGGAATGGTACCAATTCATCAAAAGTAAGTTCGTTGCGTGAGATAACTCGGCGACCTTTGATGTTGTACTGAGTTTGTGGGTCACTGGCTATTAACGCTGCTGCAATTTGTTGAGCAATAACCCAGTGATTACGGAAAGGGAAGTAGCTATTAATATGGTAAAAGGCACACCTAAGCGAGGATGTTTACTCCTGTAGGCTGAGGGGGGAGGGCTAGACATCCTTCAAGATCTTTCTATAGCTCTTTTTTTCTATATTAAAGATAAGGGCCTGTTCTCCCTTCCCCCAAGACCAGCAGAGTATTGCCGCTGGAAAACAGTGCCCCGGCATTTGAAGTGAGGGATGTGAAGGCAGACCACAGGCAAAAAGAGTCCTCATTGTTGGCCATGACACCAAGGCAGTGTGCTCTCAACGCACGCAGAGGCTGCAGGATGACCTCTCTTTAACACCCACATGTGTCAGGTCTGATCCCTGCTTCTAAAGCCCTTACAGGAGTGTCCTGTAAGAAGTCATTGGTGGTTTTGTGTCCCAGGATGACAGTGGCCCCAGGAAGCTGAGGATGAGGGACCCCTCTCTGCCTGGAACCTTGTCTCACTCACCAGTTATTTCCTCACACAGGGATGTCTGTAAGCCCCACTTACATGCTTGATTATCACCAGTGGGGCTTCTGCGAGTCAGCTCAGCCTCCTGGGTTTGACACTGGGATGCCCCAGGTTAGATTAGTGATACTGTTGAGATGAGCAGGAGCATCTTGCACAGCAGGAAAGGGCAGGAAATTGTTCTCAGCAAGAAGACAAAACAGAGGAAATTGCCCTATGGGGCAATGGATAGAAAGAGGAATTTAAGGCCAGAAGCATCTTCCGCATGTCATATACATCAAAAAGAACTGAATACTCTTCAGTGAGATTCTCATCCACCCACATCTATGGATGTTGAGCAAAGGTAACCAGCCACATTCAGGTGGACTGCACTTGGTTATGCTTCATTTCTGCAGGAAGGTCTTCTGTTCCCCCTGTGAAAACTGCTATAATAAGACCCAGAGTCTGCAGAACATACAGCCTGATCAGAGAAGCAGTGTATAACACAAAGATCTGGATATCAGGGAAGAAAGCAGAGGGGTTTTTGTGGCTCAGCCACAGTAGTGACAGGAAGGAAAGAGCGCCAGCTCTTCCCAACAGAGGGGGAGCTCAGGCATTCACTGTTGTGGGTTGCTCATAAACCCCACCAGTCTCAGGCTTGTTACAAAGATGTAGTATTACCAAACACTCCCTTATCAGCAGGGTGGGCTGATTTATAGTGCCACATACAGTTACAGCTTAATAATAACAATAACGATGGTTCTCAGGCATTCCAGCATACTACACCCACATCACCTTCTTGTCTTTGCTAAATTTGCTTCTGATTTATGGTCGCATAGCAAGGTGAAAAACAGTCACCTCAGTTTCAAAGAGAGAAAAAACAACAGAGCAGTTTACGAAAATGGTCTGGGTTTCTCTCTGCCTGCTTTCAGAAGCATCTGTTTTGGAGCTCCCATGGTTAAGTGAGCTGTGAGTACAACTGTCCCCTCAGCTTTGTTGATAAATGCTGAACTCCTGACATTCCACCTGGTGAGTTTTGTCAAGTTCTGTTGGTGTAAAGCTCCTCAATTTATTTCGTGCTGTGTATTTGTTCAGATTTCTGGGCCTATTCCCTGCAGGAACACCCTTCTGCTCTTACTGCCTCACAATACACTGCATGGTTTCTTAAGTCCTTGGCTTATCACCACTTCCCTTCCAAGATGTTAAACCTCAGCCATATTCTTCAGGTTTAGCTCACAGGAGAGCCAAGCCCTCATGGATTGCTCCCAGACAGGCTCCTAATTAGCCATCCTCAGCTATATTGTCACCTAGTGTGGCCACATGCTCCTGAGAAACCTGCAGGGTTTGAGAACCTATGGCCCTGAGCATTACAGAGCAGATGCTGCATCTGCTTCTCCCATCCTCTTTGCCAGGGCTTCCTTCACCTGCCGGGACTGATGTGGAGAAATCCAATTAAGCATTTATAGCTCTGTAACCTCTTGGCATGCTTGTGGGGCAGCTTCCCACGTCTGACCTACACAGAGCATGACTGGGCTGTGTTTTCTCCCTCACCTTGGCATGACCCCCAGCCTACACACTCACCAGCAGACCTGTCCCACACCAGTAAAACAAGCCCCTTAGAGGCTTAGGGCAGGAGCCAGAGCTGCGTGGGCAGACATTAAGTGACTTAGGGCTCTCAGCAGCCTGAAGTCCGCTCCATATGCTTCATCTTACAGTGGGAGTGTGGCTTCAGATAGTCCGTGGCATTAGGGATCCCTGGTGCTTGGTGCAGGCAGCCTGTGCTTTGGTGCTCCCACAAAACCCACCCTGGGGAACGGGGACTTCCATGACGGGTTGGCTGGGTGAACTGCAAGTTTCTCATGGCGTCTCCCACCTGAAGCTGCTAAGTGGGTAATTTCAGGGGAAAGGAAAAGGACAGTGGCCTGCCTTTGGGTTGCTGTTCCATCTCAAGATGCCTCTACTCTCCCCTGCTGACATTAGTGTGGGGAAGCTCTTGGCCCCCAACCAGCAGTACAGCTGAAGAAGGAGATCTAGATGTTCTGGTAAACATTTTGAAGACAGAAAATAAATCCATCCATCTCTGTAAGAAATGCTGCCCCCAAGAGAAATTTCTTATCATAGGCAAGGCTAAGTGCACAGGCACCAGCGAATTCACCATCAGCATTGATTATTTCATTATAAATTGCTCACTTGCTTTCTTGCATTTGCTTCTGAACAGAAATGAAACACTGAAACACTACTGAAAATAAAAGCAGCTAATACACAACCAAAAACCTGACTTGCATATGAAAACACTGGATTTTCCACAGGGGCTTTCCCACTCTTTAGGCTCCTTTAAAGTATAAGCTCCATTAAGATTATAAAAATGTACTGCTTTTGCTGCTGGATTTTTTTCTGTGCCAAAAGGAAGAGAACTGCTCAGAGGCTGAGCAAGAAGAGTGATCTCAGTATTAACAAACAGTCTTTCACTGACATTGGTGATTGATAGCAGATGAGGATGAAGATGGAGAAATCAGGGACTTTCCACACTGTAAAACAGGGAAAGGAAACCAGTCTGGTATAGCAGGGTTACAGCTTTGTAAGTCAGATGCCTCAGGATACCCGACAAAGCCTCCTCAGTGCATTGAAGTAATGCGTGGCTTCCTCCATGTTTTGGAGTAGTTGTGTAGTGGAAAATATTGCAAAGGATGGTTTCTCAAATCTTTTGTACAAAGCACACATCTCTGTACCTACACGGCAATAGCTGGTATTCAGACACCACTGGAGATGAACTTTTCTCAATATGGGACTCATTGGACTCATTGGTTTCTTGAGGTCTTCTCTCGTCCAAAAAGGAAATTCCTCTAGGCCCATTAGTATATCTATTTTATTGTGTCCTGAGCTGATGGTAAATGAAAGAAAAGAAGGTACGTAAGATTGTGTCTAACAGCAACCTTTGCACTGAAGCCAAGCCAGGCCACTCTAATGGTGCAGAAAAGGTGCTCCCTCCGAGTCAGGACGTTTTCCAGTTTGCTGTCCCAAGGTCTCTTCCTCATGGATCAGCCATATGCATGGCTGATAGCACAACAGCTGCTGGGCTGGATTTACACCATTTCCTTCTCTTTGTAGGAGGGACTCATCTTTGGGAATGCTGGCTCCTGGATGCCATTAGAGGAATACTGCCCACAATGGCATGCTCCATGGTTCCTCCTAACCTTTGGTTTTCTGGGTGACATCAAATGGCAGGAGTGGTATTTTATGATCACCTGTATTTATACAGGCAAGTGTAAGGATGGGCAGGTAAATGGGAAAACCCCCGTGTCTCATTCTGTAGTGAGGAGGAAAACAACTCCATGGAAAAAAAAGCAAGTAGGAGATAAAAAGGTAAATATTTCCTTTGTCCCTAAGGCACAGTGAAGAAAAGGCATCATCATTTTGCTCAGACACTGGTATAACCTAATGTTTCCCACAAAACATATTTCCCCAAGATCACTTTTCACATACCAGTTCTTGCCCATGAATACTCATGAGACACAAATCAGCCCTTTAATCCATGATTAGTATGTCACCCCATGCTCTGTAGTTGCATCATGATTTGGTGTTACTGTTGAATGGTTGCTGTGCTATTTAATTGTTTTTGGCTTAGTGATCTGTTCGCTCTGTTAATATTTAATTCTCTTTTCCCATCCCTCTTTCTACCCCCAAAAGGCCTGAAGAATAGGAAAACATCTTTCATTTTCTCTGGCTTCATGTGCTGTTGTAAGAAAATACCTATTTATAATCTCCTGTAGGTGATAATGATGATATACAGTCATAATGCTGGAATTCTTAAGTGGTTGCCAATGCTGCTTGATAGCTGAGAAAAGAAAAAAATTGACCTGATTTGAAATGAAGCAGGTTAGTATGCAGGTTAGTGTGCTTTATTTGCCTTTTCCAGTGGTTTGGATAATGAGCAAATTGTCATCTTGGCATATCCTCTGCCAGATTCTGAGCTGAGAGCTGCACATGAGCCTGAGTGACAGCAAACCACATGCTGTCCAGTGCCTTGTGTGCTTTGCAGAGGTGAATTCACGAGGACAAATTAGATCTTTGATTTATCCTTTAAACAAAAAGAAAGGAAAACAGTAACATTAATTTAAACAAGCTCTAGCTGAATTGCATTTTTTGTAGCAATCAATATTCTGGGCATTGTAAGCAGCAGCTTTACATAATAAATAGCTGCATTATGTAATGCTAGTTAAATTTAGAAATGGTTATTTTATTACCTTTAGCACACAAAAAATAGAGAGTGATAGAGCCGGAGCCCAGGAGCTGTCTGAGGCTGCAGAGAACAGCTGGGCCTGGCTGTGCACAGCGAAAATAAACCCCATAAAGCCACGCAGCTCAGGCTGGGCTCTCTGGGTCAACATCAAGCATTTTGGGGGGGTGGGGCGGCAGGGGCAGGCCCTGCTCTGAAACACGGCACACTCAGGAGCAAAACATCTCCGCACAATCAAGATGGAAGATTTATGATGAAGGAACGAAATGTGCCACTTTTGTTCTCCCTGGTGTCCCCATAAAACCTTTGTTTGACAGGCTCGTTTGGGCTCTGGGTAGCTACAGTCCCTTCCATGAGGCTGCTGGCTGCTTTGAGACCAGTTATGTGCAGACTATAGATCAATTATCTCCCTGCTAGGGATAAACAGTGTTTCCCTTTTTCCTCTTCAGTAGCATTTGCTATTATCCCAGAGCATAGGAACCCTTTCTTTTCCCTCCCAGCCACACACACACACAAACACACACACACACACACACACACACACACTGGAGGGAGGGAGGGAGTGAAAGAATTCAAGTTTGTTGCATTAATCTTTGTTGCCTGATCCTCTTGCAGCCTGCTGCTGCTAACTTAAGAGTTCAGTGTGCTGCCCATTCACAATAGGCTGGAGGGATGAACCCTTTTTTTATAATTATGAGACATCTCAATCCAATAAACACCCTGAAACGAGAGCCTCTGGAAATGGGAGTTTGGAAAATTACAGCTGAAGCAGGAAAGTCCCGTTGTGAAATCTTTTGCTAAGCAGGAACACTCTTGTTTGACTGTTTCATAACACACAGGGAGCTCCAGTGTGAGAAACGAGGGGACTTTAATTAGTACATCAGAGCTTAGATGTTCCTTCTGCACACTGGGGCTGGCACCCATTTATCAGGGGTGAGTGCACTCTCAGAAGGGGCTGGAGCTGGAGCCAAGCTGCTGATGGAGTTAAGTGCTCTCTGCACTACTCTCTGCATTGTATTTAGAGGGCTCTGAATTAAAAGTTAATCTAAAGCACCACCAAACTTAAGTAAAATTCAGATCTAGGTTGTAGTTCTACAAGGAGAGCCTGTAGGTTCTTAATGGATTGAACCAAAATCCTTTCAAAGGATTTTGAAGAGCATCTGGAGATGCTTTTAAAAAAATACAGATTTTGACAAATATCAGGAATATCTCTAATAATTACATGTACTCAATTTTTATCAACTACTGTTCCCAGCTTTAGTATAAACAAGAGTCCTGCCCAGCATCTGTTGTGCATGGAAATTTCCAGACTACTGAGCAGCACGTAGCTACTTCAGAAAAAATCATTGGAAGTCATGTTGCTGAGCTGGTGTGAGAGACAAAGAGTTAAAGCTAAATCCCATTTGGAAGTAAACTTTGCAAAAGCAGTGAATCTTCTCAAAGACTGACTGCTCTTGATTTGCGAGGATGTTCCCAGTCCTGATTTCAATTAAAGAGAAATCCTCAGGCATTTCTGCCGTTCGGCGGTGTCCTTTATTCCACATGGTTATATATTGAGTAATAAACAAAACAAACAAAGACTGTATTCTGCAATGAACTGCATATGTCCTGTGCAATCTTGGGGAAATCAATAGGTCAAGGTCTGGCCTTGGATTGCCTCAGTATCGGTTGTCAATAATTCCCCCAGCTTCAGTGCAGTTTACATCTGTGTAAGTGAAAAATGAGTGTGGAGACACAAAGCTGTCTGTATATTCCCCTAAAAAAAGAGAGGATAAAATAATACTGTAGACTACACTCCTTTATACAGAAGCAGAAATAAATAGGTAGCCAGCATTGTAAACTCTGATTTATTTGCTGAGCCTCCTGAAATCATGAGAGTACATTTTGAAGAAAACATTGAGCCAGGCTTTGGGATCTCTTTCTTTGCTTTCCATTGTTGCATCCCTAGCTCCTGGCTCTCATCAGGGTCTGCAGTTCACAAGGACCAAGACCCTGTTTGTACAGTGAGGCTCATGGAACAGCACAACAGCAAGCAGTGGATCTTTAAAAAGTATTGATGATGATGGTAATAATAATAATACAAAATGCTGTTAACAATTTGGCATTTTTGCGAGTGCTGAATTACAGATGTCTTTCATCCTGCTCCTTCTAATGTTTCATAAGTGTAAGTTTTCCACCACAGCAGGCAGCACTGATGAGTGCCAAGGCTGAGCTTGGTGCTGGTAACATGACTTGGGGCTGTGTTTCCTCCCATGTGCCTCCTGCCCCATGAGCCCTGGGGCCAGTCCTGGTGGTGCTCGGTGCAGGTGCTGAGCTCTTTGGGTGTGGATGCTGAGCAGCTTTCGAGGTTATGAAATGGAGCTTTGTGTCTTGCTCACAGCAGAAAGGTTCACACAGAGTTTGTCCTGGAAGGGGGTGATTTGTGTTCCATCTGTTAATTATAGAAAAAAAAAGGAAGGTGTGACAGGGGCCTTTGTCACTCTGTGAGGCCAAAGGGGCAAGACCCACCTGTGTTGGGAGGGGGAGGAGGCAGAAGGTGGTGGTAAAAGCACCTCAGGAACGGTGGTCCCGGTGACAGAATGAACAAACAGCCTTAAGGTACCAAGGCTGTGGCACTAGTCATCCTGCTGCCTGAGGGTAAACAGGCAGCCTTATACCTCTGGGTTTACGCTTCCCTGGAGTGAGAAAATTTTAATGTCTCACTTTACTCCTGCTGTAACTGAGTCTTGTTTTGAAATAGATGGTATTTTCATTCCCATTTAGAACAGCATAAATCAGGAGTTAATCTAGGCAAAGTCACCTGGCTCTATTGAAGCCTGTGGAAATGCACTCGGAAGAGATCACAATCAGGCCTTGTGCTCACAGAAAACACTCCCTGCACTGAGAGAGCAAAACTGTGCTCTGGAGACACAAAGATCATAACCCAACTTTTGACATGGGCTTTTCCTTCAGGTCTCCTATTCTCTGGTGCAGCCTGGCTGGAGCTTTCCCAGAGTGTGCGTAAGGCTCTGTATGCCCTTTAATCCACAAGCTTCTTCCCAAGTCTTCATTTGTATGCACACATTTGTATCACTCACTCTGGCCATAAAACCTACAGGATTTTAAATAGAACTGAAGTCTCAAAAGCTTTAAAAGAATTTATGTTGCATAATTGCATGGGTTTGCCTGAAAACAAACAATGATGTATGGCTAAAATACTCTCACAGGGAGATGACTCAGATCCTTCCTTGTGGCTTAGACCTTGCTGGGCTGCTGATGGTGCAGCTTGTAATCTCTGCTCTAGATGCAGGAAAAGGGAAGGCAAACAAAGGAGCAATGCATGGAGCAAGGGGCATGAGATCAGAAATCATGAGTTATTTGGAGCTTTTGGAGACACTCAGTGCTTTCATTTGTTCTAAATCAAGGCATCACTGGAGATTATGGAGAAGAAAACCAAACTCCTGATGAGTTTTATACTGCACCATCCCATGTGCGTGTGGGGGAGCGCAGCTGGGTTTGTGCCAGTTGGCAGGGCAGCCATGTGCCCAGTGGCTCCCACCCCCAGGGACAGCCTGTGGACGGCACAGGACACAGAGTGGGATATGTGGATCTGGGGTAGATGGGTGAGTTTCCCACCCCAGGGTGCCCTGCAGTGATGCAGCTTCACAAAATGCTGCTGCTTTGAATGGGCAAAATTTGGGTGTTTTGCAATCCAGACAGTTGCAGGCAGGTCCCTCCTGTCTGGGTGTCTCATTGCCAAGTACTGAGCAGATGATCCTGGCACCTGGGCTGCTTTGTCTGTACCCTATAAATGTTTTTGCCAGCAAGTCAGGAGTTCATGTGGGTTTTGCTGTCACTTTTCTCACTTTAAACATCTTCCCATACTTTGTTTTCTGTGAAGGTGCTGTATGTCCCAAGGACACAATCTGACTTCTGGTAATTAAGTCAATTTTTCAATGAGGGCTCAAAAAGATTTATGAAAGCTTTACTTTGTGTATGTGACACTCAACCAGTGCTTAAATGTCCTTCAGCCATGATGGCTGGGCCCCAGGAGTCCTAAACAGGTGTAGGAAAGATCAAAGAGACTTCACTTAATGTGTTTCTACATACATAGACCAGTCTGCAAGGTGACCTTGCAGATACAGGGGTTTTGCTGGTTTTCTGCTGTTTGCAGATTTTGGGATTTCGGTTCTGAGCACACACTGGACCCATGGCTGCCACTGTGTGTGAGCTGGTGTTCTCAGGGTGGTGGCCTCAAGTGGATTGATCCCTTTCTTGCTGTCATTGCCACCTGGGCTGGGACATCTCAGGGTCTGTAGCTCCCTATTAGCCCTGGAAGTGCAGGGAATTCTCCGGTGTAACTTGATGCACTTGCAGCTTCTCAGCCCTGCCAGCACCCTCCACCCTTCCTTTCCTAAACCAAAAACATTAGGTATGGAGTTACCATTGTGGAGCAGACTCAAGGAGCATGTCTGCTTTCCATTCCAAGCAAAGCATAGCACAGCAGTCTAATACCATCAGTTTGCAATGAAAGAATATTAAAAATAGGAGGGGGAAAGGAAAAAAAAGTTGACTTCATGGCAAAGAATAAAAAAACTTTTATCTGTAGGCAGTGCCAAGCATCATCAGGGAACATATCAATTCCTAACAGCTGTGGGCAGCTATTTCTGTCCCAGACTTCACTAGTTAAGTGGGAGAAGCTTGGTGCAAGTTAACAGATCTGTGTCCAGCAAGGTTAATTCTGAGGTTACCAGATTATGATGCAAAGAAAATCAGCTGGTGTTTTTCTGTCTCTCTATGAATAGCACAGTTGCATTATTGCTACCGGAAGGGTAGTCAGCTCTTCTCAGTCTGTGGTCTCCCACTGTGGAGGGAGGAACCTGTGAAAAATTGGTTTCCTTTCCAAACATACCCTTCTGCCTTTCTCATTCAGTGCCTATGTAACCAGAATGCTGAAGGGGTGGCTGCTAATATCACAACTGCTTGTGATCGTGTTTTGCAGTAGTCACCCTTTTCTGTAAGCTAAATGATTAAGTTTTGTTCCCTTTAATTTTTTTGAGAGATAATAAAACCAAAAGAGTTGTTAAAATGCTTTCAAGCAACATTTCTGCAAAAATGCTTGTGATTTTCTCTTCCATCATGTCACACCTCCTGTTCCAAAATTATTTGCATGGCTCTTTCCCCTGTAGCATCAGTGGCAATGGCAGCAGGAGGCCACTGTGCTTTTTCCAGCAGATTCCAGTCTGAACACACCCAGCAGCCTAAAAGAGGAGGAAAAAAGACACACAGGGAGGAGATTCACAAACAGCTCCATGGGAAGGTGGTGGCAGAGAAGAATCTCTTGACTCCTATTTGCAGCTCTGTCCTGTCTGGCAAGTCTGTAGCCAGTTCATGCTGCTCAATTTTGACATACACTGTGAAAATGGTTTTGTTTCCTGACTGTACACGTGTAACTTACAGAAGTGTATTGGCAATGATGGTTTAGAAGTGAAATGAAAAACTTTCCAGCTTAACTTTAGACAGATCAGTCTAGAATAGAAGTAACCATATATGGTTTTGTAATGTGCTTTGAAAAACTGGGTAAAGTGCCTGAAGAAGAGCTGAGTACTACTGCTGAGTACTAGTAACAGAGCTGATAGATAAGTCTGAGACTCTGCTGATGAAATATTTCCATCAAAATGTGTCCAAAATTATGTGTTCTCCAAAGGCTAAGCAAGTTTAGAAAACCCTGCATCAGTGGCCTCACCTTGAGTCCTGTGTGCGGTTTCAGCACCACAATATAAGAAAGATATAAAGCTATTAGACAGCGTCCAAAGGAGGGACATGAGGATGGTGAAGGGTGTGGAGGGGACACCATAAAAGCAGCTGAGGTCACATTCAGCTGGAGAAGAGGGGAATGAGGCCAGACCTCTTTGGGGTCTGCAGCTTCCTCATGAGGGGAAGTGGAGGGGCAGGTACCGATCTCTTCTGTCTGGTGACCGGTGACAGGACCTGAGGGAATGGCCTGAAGTGGTGTCAGGGAAGGTTTAGGCTTGATATTAGGAAAAGGTTTTCCACCCAGTGGGTGTTTAAGCACTGAACAGTTTCCCCAGGGAAGACCCAAGCCTGATAAGCATTTGGACAATACTTTCAGGCATATGGTGTGATTCCTGGGCTGTCCTGTAAAGGGCCAGGGGTTGGACTCTGTGATCCTTAAGGGTCCCTTCCAACTCAAGATTTTATATGATTCTATGATATTTTTCACTCTGGAATGGCATCCCAGCTTTATTATATATTATAATAATAGAAAATAAGCAGTTTCAATAAAAAATTAAATGCTGTAATCTATTCAGAAGGGCCTTCCTTTTAGTTTTGAGGAGAGTTACAGCAGTTTTTTTCTGAATCAAAATGAAGCCATACTAGAAGATGTCAAGCACTGCAGTGAACCAGAAGGTGCAGCCCCAGCAGCCAAGTTCTGCAGTACAACTTTGCTGTGGGGCTTCCCCGAGGATCTGCTTCATTGCTCAAGCTCCAGAGAGAGAAGGTGCCCCAGTCTTGCACTCAACAGGGCAAGTCTGATCCCAGCTGCCTTGTGGTTGCTACAAGGAATATGAAGACTAGGTCATGAACTTAAAATAATGCTCTTTGATTCTCTCAGGCTATATATAAACTGCCTGGAGGATTCGTGTTGCAGCCGGCTCCAGCAGGATCTCGGTCGCCTAAGTGCTCAGGAAGGGAAGAGGAGGGAATTTTGCTGTCTCTGGTTTTGGCAGTGTTGTACAGCCAGACCAGCGACTCAAACCTGCATGTTCAGGACCCTCACTGCTCCCTGTGCCTGAAATATCACCTGGGACTTCACTGTGAGCTGTCATCTGTGTTCAGGAAAGAGGGAGGAGAGGAGATCCCTGGTTCTCCTGCCTTCACATAACATGGGGCAGGGAGCAGGGAAGAGCATTTCCAGAGCTTTCTTCCTTTGACCGTGGAAATGCAGTCTCAGTGCTCCAGCTGTCACTGGTTAATCAGCATCTTCCCCAGAGCAGAACAAGGATCTGACTCATGACTCAGAGCCACATCTCCACGCCTGGCCTTCTCCAAGGGGAATGCTGCCCTCTCTGTGGGGATGGTAATTCCAAAAACATGAAAATAGCAGGGTTTTAGGGTTGCTGGCCTTAAAACAGACCTTCAAAAATAATTTCCTCAGATGTTACATTGAGTAGTTTCTATGTATATTCTTGCCAACAAGCTCTTGTTAGAATATTTGTGGAAAATAAACTCTGGTGAGCCATGAGCAGAGCCAAGCAGATTTAAGACAGGCAAATATTTGTGGGAAAGTTTGTGTCTGTTTGCACTGTCCACCCAACACTATCATTTAGCATTTTCCATGAGGACCTAACTTCGCTGAGGTATCTTTTGATCAGAGGAGAGATCAACTGCCATGTATCCATTTCCATGTTTTTCAGCTGTGAGGCACCAGTGGAAAGGTCAGTATTTTCTCCAAGAAGAGTTTGGTTTTGGCTCAGAACTTCACTTGAAGAGGTAACATTTCTAAAGCCATGACCTCAAAACCACAAATAGAAAGAAAAATAATGTAAGATAGATGAGCACAAAGTTCTGGAAGCCCTAACGAGTGAAAAACAAATTTCAGCATGTTTTGTAACCATCCTCTGGAGTGAGAGAAAAAGGACATTTTAATGAAACTGCACCCTAGAGCCCACAGAAATTTGTTTGGTAAATCACGAACACACAACTGAACGTGGGATGAAGGCTGGGCCTGCAGTCCTCCAGCTCTAAAAACCCTTCCTCAGCATGGGGGCTGGAAAGCTGGGCCCGGCTGCTGGCCGCTACCAGGACTCATTCCCCTGAGCAACTCAGGAAGCCTTGAAGCCCAGCAGTATTTTTCTCATTGAAAATCTCCCGAAGGATAAGGAAATTTCTAAATCAATACGCTTGGTTTCTGAAAAGACATCCAAGTGCACAACTCTGACATCATTCCTACGTTAACAACCCTGCACTGCCAGCCTCCCTTGTGGCACCACTGGTGCTGGATTAATGAATGGTTGGACTCAAAAGTCTTGTCCAACCTCAATGAGCTTTGTTTCAGGGGAGTGGAGTCCAATGGTACCAGTGACAGCAGTGTCAACAGGGATACAGAAACTTTGTGAAAATCAGTTTTGAAGAGAGCAGAATGTCACAGCCAGCATTCTGCATTCCACACATGCAATACCCTGCTGAAGTGGAGTTGTTCATCCCCTCCCCTCCTCCTGATTCTGTCTTTCCATCCATTGCTTTTCAGGCCATTTCTTCTGTCTGTTGTCCTCCTGCTCATGAGGTTTTGTTCTGAGCTGGCATCCCTTTGTCGTTTCCCACAGATACACTGTGCAAAAGGATGTTATTTGTCTGTACCAAAAAAAAAAAAGGATGGAAGAAACCAAAATTAGATCAGTAATTCCACATGTGTAAAATGCCATGCAAACACTGCCAAGCTTTTCCAATTCAGAAAAGGGAAAAATCAAGTAGCTGTGAAAATCAGACCTGATTTTTGTAAACCTTCAGTAGACATATCCAAGCATGAGAATCCGTAAACCTGCATGAAGAGCTTTGAGTTATTGATTTCATTATCTCATTAGAAGGGCTTAGACATCAGAGAAAGATGCTGCTTCTCTTTGCAGCTCCATGATGGAAAAAAAAGGATAATTATTCCAAAAAACATCTCTCATGACATATCCTGGCTCCTGTTTCTCTACCTCTTACAGGAAGGTGGTCAGAGTTGAATAAAGCAGATGGAAAAGTGGGAGATGGCCATGCAATACCAACCGAGATGGAGGAAGAATAGAGGGCATCATCCTTAATGCTTTATGCCAGGTGTTCCCACATTCCACCCTGACTGATAAGGGTGGAGGTGCTTTACTGTAGTAAAAAGCTATTTAGTAGCTGGGTACGTGTATGTACTCAAATGATTTTGCTGTGGGTTAGAATGTTACGACTGGAAACGGAATCACAAAGTGCTGTATCAGACTGGAAGGAGCAGAGTGTCAGGGGGGTCTGTGTTAAATCCACCTTTGTTAATGGGGAGCAGCCCTGCATGAATGATCTCAGCAGATGTTCTCGAATTCGAGAAGCCATGAGCAACACAACTACTTGGCAATTAGGGCTTTAAAAGTTTGCTTAAGGAAAAAAAGAAGAAGTGAGAAACCTCATCTCCTTGCCTGTGAGCAGAGCATGCTTTGCATGAGCAGTGCTGTGCACGCTCTGCTCAGGGCTGATGGGGCTTGTGGTTACCCAGTTGCACTCGGGTGAAAGCGAGGGGAGACACAAAAATAGCTCAGCAGCCCACACCCCACCCACAGGAAAGCACAAGTCACCCAGGAGCAGTTGCTTGCTGGAGCAGTGGCTGCTGGAGCAGTGTTCTCTGCAACTGCAGCCTGCCAGGGTGCTCCAGGGTGAAGTTGTGCCTGGGGACAAGGATCACGCTCTCGGTGGCACCTAAATCTTCATGCAACAAAGACCCCCATGAAGCCACGTTGAGAGCTGGCCACTGTTGCCCACCCTGTAGCCATCTCTCAGGCAAGCTCAGTGTACAGCATATTAACCCCACATGTTCCCTGCTCCAGTTTGGCCAAATCAGCCTCAAGCAAGGCAATGTGAGATAAACCCTGCACTTTCTCCCAGGCCATGTGCTGTCACTTTTCCCCTGTGGTTTCCAAGCAGAAGAATTCATGTGTGGAGGCTGTTACCCCACTCCCAAGCCAAGTTTCTGGTGTTTTGGTTGTCTTCATCACTTTGGACCCTCAGGAGAGTTTCTGCAAGAAGAAAAGATGATGCTGAGCAGCAACCATTTGAGTTTCTCCATGCTGCATATGAACCTCAAAAAAGGCTGAAATTTGTTTGTAATATAAGGCAAGCTGCCTCTCTAACCCCCAAACTTGAGTCCCCAAAGGTGCCACCTCTCTCTCCATAGCCCCTTGTTCAGAGATTGACTGGGGGCAAACTCCCTTTAAGTCGCAGGTAAAGCTGGATGGGGTTAGAAAAGGGATGATGCCCCATGCATCTGACCCCCAGGTTCAGATTTGGTGGCCTGGGAGAATGAATTGGGGCTTGTCTTTGGAAACAAATTCCATGTCCTCAGAGGTTGCTGTTTTGTAGGTTTTATCCAGTGATCCTCAGTGTCTCCAAGGATGATATCCCAGGGCTGTCATTCCCCCACTGCATGTTCCCACCATTGTCCTCCTCTCCATGCCATGGTCCCTGCTTGCCAAAAGGAGAAGACATTGGATTACCCCAGCTCTGTTACTCCTTGTGTAAGCACTATGGATATTTTTGACTGTCCTTTTCAATTCCAGCTGAAGTTGGTGCCACAGGCAGCTCTCTTAGTAGATTGCTTTTGTGATTTATGCGGGTCCAGAAGAGTCCAAGGATCATTTATCTTCAAACCAGGAGAGAGATGAAAGAGTCATGGTAGTAAAATTTCCTGCAGAGCTAGATCTGAGCACCAAAGAGGGGAAAATGTCATTGTTTTACTGAGACATGATGACGTGAGGCAGGTTTTAATGCTAGGAGATTTTTTTAACTGCATAATTTGCCTTAAAAAGAAAAATAAGTTTTGGGAAATTAAAGGAGGGCAAATTATCTTGGTGGGCCCTGCTGGGAAGCTCTCTCCTGTGAGGGGCAGAAAAAGTCATGAGAGAGCAGAGCCTGTGGGCCACGTGCTGCTTCTGGGGTGTGGATGTAGCACTGGGCAGGCTCAAGCTGTAGCTGCCAGGTGTCCCTATGTGGCCACAGTGCCCAAGTGCAGCTGACCCCCGGACAGATGTGCCATCACCCCTGTCCCACGGTGCCTGGATGAGGCCATGTGCTCACACAGCACGGGGTTCTGCCCCAAGTCATTGTGGGCTTGCTTTGAGTGCTGGGGTGTGCATAGCAGCACAGCTGGGCATGTGTTGTGTGTTGTCCAGAGAAGCTGTGCGTGCCCCATTCCTGGAGGTGTTTGAGGCACGGTTGGACAGAGCTTGGAGCAACCTGGTGGCATTCCTGCCCGTGGTAGGGGCATTTGATCTCTTCCAACCCAAACCATTCCATCATTCTATGAAAAATAAGGTTTCTGATGTCAGTGAGTCCAACTTCAAATATGGGAAACGCTGCTCAGCCACACTCCTCCTCCTGTGCTGTCAGTTCAGCACGATGAGAATGCATGTCCTTGACCAGCTGCTGGGCCAGTTGATGGTGCAGCAGGTCCTGCAGGGGCCGGGGGGGAACATCTCCTGCCCTCGCCCTGCCTCAGGACTTGCAACAAAAGCACAAATCTTGGGAAATATGATCACGTCACAGGCTTGGAAAGAAACCAAAAGGAGGAGAGGGCTGGGAAAGGGTCTGTTTACATTTGCAGCAGATGCTATCTAGAGGAGCTATCTACTTTTATTTCCCCTGTGGACTGCCCGTTGATTTTCTTGTGGCAGGCACTAATGGAAAATAATAAAACCCATTTTAGTCAGGTTGTATCTAGAACACTTACAGGTCAAGCCAGTACTCAAAACAGACGGTTATGGAACATAACACATTAGTTTGTCACCAGCATCTACAGTGGCTAGGGGATTTTTACCATTTGAAATTGAATTTTATAGGTCAAGGCCTTTCGTGGGCCTTGAAAAACAGTGAGTCTTGTTAAAGTTAGCATGAATGTGGAGGCAGCTACTGGGTGTGGAGATATACAATCTCTGTTTGTTAGCAGTTAAAAAAACCAGAGGAGACCCATGGTAGGAACTGTGATGCAGCTATAAACCCCAGAATATGCTCATTAATTGTTATAGACTGAAATATTTCAGTATCATCTTCCAGCTACTAAATCAAACCCACAAAATGCACAGGAGGCGTCTTTCATTGAAAATTACGTCCTCTTGGCTTGTAATTTAAAATTCACTGATGACTGCAAAGGAAGCTTGGTCACAGAAGCCTGAGTTTCTTAGAAATGAGTCAGAAGTTGATCATTTGTTTAGGAGTTCAAGATTCAGATAACCTCAAACATCTTCTATGTGGTTTTATACTTCATGGAATAAATAAAGCAGGGACATGACGTGGTGCCTGTACTGCCACACACACGCACGGAGATGTGCACACACCGATGCCTCTGTTTTCTTCTCTCTTGTGTCCTGTTGCACAGCCCTGTCCCCATGGGCTGTATGAGGGCACCCATCACTCACACAAATTGCCCAAATTAGAGAGAGCTGCTGCTACTGAGGGTATTATGGTGGTGCCAAATCCACATGCTGGCTGGCTCTGGCCTCGGGTGTCCCAGGCACTCACTGGGACCACTGGGGTGGTCTCTGAGGTGGGAAGGGAAGCCTTGTTTCTGGACTTTTCAGTTCCCGCTGACTCACATTCTGTGTCAGTTGCGATCATGATGAACAACAGCAACACCCCAGGGCCAGGCTGCCAATCCCCCTCTGAGCTGAGCAGACCCTCACCCGAGCCACTGGGGAGGTGAGGCCCTGTCCTTGCCAAGACAGGCATGGTGGGGTATCCTCCATTCATCTCAAACATAGAAGAGCAAAGTGTTTTCTCCCCCGTGTTCTAGTGAAGGTGTTCAACGTGAGGTTTTGGCACCATGTGCAGGAGCTCCCTACACGCCTTGTCCATCAGAGCTGCGTGCTATTAGTCCTTGTCTGATCCATGCTTTGCTCTGCTGGTACTCCCTGCTGCATTTTCCCCTTGCTTTACTCAGCAGCATCTTCCAGGAGGAGTGGGAAAAGCCACGGCCCTGTGCCCAGGGGCACCACTGGATCAACCCTGCCCAGTGCCTCTCTTGCTAAGTTGGCTCCTGTGCTGATCACACACAAACACTGCTGTGCTCTGCTCTCCTGCCTTTATCTATTTTTAACCCAACCCTAAGTGGGCATCTCAGGAGTGAAGTACATTGTGTTGCTATGACTGAGGGTAGGTGAAAGATCCGTTTGGCCACTGTTTCCCAGTGATACCCACTAAAGTCTGGAATCACAATCATTTCTGCAGGTTTTTGCTGTGATTCAGCTTTGGTAAAACCCCCTCTCAGGGAGGAATGAATAGCATGATGTGGCTGCACTCAGCATTGATCGATGTTTTTGTCTTTATGTGGAAAGCTGCACAGGCTGCTGGACAGGAGCCTGAGAACAACAAATATTAAAGCTGCTAATGGTTAGATAGCAACAGAGATCTCTGGTTCCTCCCGCTTGTAATGAAAACACCTCCTCTGTGCTGTGTGAGGCCCTTGGATGGGCAGTAAGTGCCTCTGCAGAGAGGGTGGCAGCGTGAGTCCCTCATGAAGGTGGAAACAGAAGGGATGGGAGGAAGAGTTCCCAAGGCAGAGTGACATCAGTGCTAGAAATAGCGCTTCTGTCTCCAAATTGCCATGGCACAATTCTGCACAGTACCTGAAAACCCCATCGCTTTCCTTTTGCCCAGTGCTTTTATTATCCTAAAGCTTCTAAAACCTTCCTTGTCCATGGAGAGGACAGATTACCCAGTAAAATTCAAGGATATAAAACCTGGGGGAAGGTAAAGAAGAGATCAGTTTAAAGAGTGTATGAAATAAGAAATAATGAAGTTCAGGTCCGTAGGCTGCTTTTGCTGACTCTGGCGAACACACACTCATTTCAGGGCCCTGTGGTTTCCTGCAGGCCTGCCGAGCTCGCTGCAGCACTGCCCGACCACGCTACCTGCCAGCAGCACTTTGATCAGCCCATTTTCACATGACAAAAAAATCACACTGCCTGTCCAGACCCAGTCCCCAGCTGATGGTGGTTTTCACATTGAATCAAGCACCGAGCTCCACTTTTTGGCTGAGCTCACTGTCATGTCCAGCTGATCCACCCCGCTGAGAGTTGGTGAGCAGAGTGCAGGAGCTGCTGTCAGTACAGAGGGCTTGGAGAAAAAACCCAAACAATGAGATCCATTTGGCTGTTCCCTTGTGGTGTTGGCGCCCACACTGGCACCATGGATGACTACAGAGGGAAAAAGGCCTCTGGGAGATGCAGAGGGTTTCTGGGCAGTGTCAGGGAGTGATTACCCAACACAGGGAGGGGACTGTGTTTAATCAGAATGAGTGAGTCTCCCTGCTGTAAAATGCAGCCACTGCAGACCCACAGCTCGCAGCAAGTGCCGGTGGAAACCACCCTGGGTGCACGTTCAATGCAACCCTCCACCTAGTTGGCAACTTCTCCTGTGTTGCAAGTGCCAGTGCAGGCATTTGACTCCCCCATGGAAGTTAAACCTATGCAAGAGCTTCAGGATCAGACATGCTGGTTTTTCTTTTGCTGCTACAAGCCTGTTGCACAACAAGCCTCCAGTGCAGAGCAAGGGACGTCCACTTTCTGCACAGCCCGTGGGCCCCCAGGATGGGCTGTTCCACTCAGGATGTGCTGTCACACAGTGCCAAGGTCACACTCCCATTCCCAGCTCAGGTATTTCATATCCATATGATTCCCTGAACTTTTTTTTTTAAAAAGACTCTTCTGTGGCTGACTCAGCAAAGGTCTGTGCAACATAATGAGAGAACTTTTTGAATGACTCATAGATTTTAAAATTAAATGTAAAATGTTTATTGCAGAGATGCACGGTCATACATTATGCATCACTGTTTTAATACAACAACATAACTCTGATAGAAATTATCCATGTGAGCTGCAATCAATTTTAGGTACTACTTTTTGAAGGGCCGACAGTCTGGTCATTCGGCTGTGGAAAAGTGCTTTTACTTGATTACTTCCACTGTTGCTAATCGCTGTGGCTTTTGGCACTTCCAGGGTGTTATTTCACTGCCTGAAATTGCCAGCAGTATCTGTGGAGGGACCGGGTGTAGCTGTGGCTGCTCTGCCAAACCCCCGTGGCTTCACCTGATACCAAGGAATGCGCAATTCCAGCACAACACTGGGATAGTTGTTTCATCAGGGTGGGCTCTCATGGGCTGCCACCAACCCGCCTCCTGTTGGTGCAAAACAGCCAGGAAAACAGCATCGTCTTTCCTCTGGCTCCTGGGTCACCACTTGCCAAACTCCCACAGCCGTGTCCCTGTTTGGCAATCACCACTTTGCTGATGCACCCCCAAATCTTGTACTCCCTTTTCTGGGTGGGCTTCAGAATTTGCCCATGTCCTGAGGCTTTTGCTTTGTCTCCAAAGGGAGTCTGCCAGGGCAATGACGGGGCAGTGGAGGCGTGTGCTGTGCAAGACTGAAAGAGAAAACAATGTTCTTTATCTTATGTGATAAGAAAAAATCCCAAAGGGGAGAGCTGCTAAAATCATAAGCTCACAGTTGGGATGTGAAGAGTTGGAGGCTTAGGTTCCCTGGGACTATATTTGGGTGGGTATTACACTACTATCTTTCTTCCTGAGTTTTGTCAGCCTGTGTTTCAGAACCAGAGAAAGATGCCTAAAATAACAGTGAGCCTGAAGGCTGAGTTAACCCCGTGTGCTCAGGCACTCCCCCAGCAGAGCAGGGTCCCCTCCCCAGGCAGGACAGACATCAGCACTGCTCCATCACCCTCCTCACAGCAGTGCTTCCTTCTGCTGCCACGGCTTGGGGAAGCCCTGGCCGAGGACTGGAAGCCTGGATCAGGCTGACCAAAGACTTGCTGCTGTCCCCAGCACAGGCAGGTCCCCATGCTGTCCCCAGTGCCACCCTGTGCCAGGGTGTCAGCCCTGGAGGTGAGGTGGGAAGGTTGCTGCCCACGTTTGGCCACCGCTGACTTTAGCATAAGGACTTATAAATCAGAGCGAGGGCTGGTGCTCACAGCCACCAGCTCCGGGCTGCGTTGGGCTGATTTATTTTGCGTGGGAGCAGCAGTAGCAGTTTATGCCTCTAGTGCAGATTACAAGATAAATCTGGCTTTCAACAAGACCCACTGGTGACTGACACTGACAGAGCTTCTAAATCACCGCAGCTGCCGGGATATAGCCATGGGCCAGGTTTGGCCCTGCAGGTCAGGTCTCTTTTTGGCTGGTGTAAATCAGCAGGGCTTGGATTGAGATGTGGTGTCAGGTTCCTGTGCTGGGCTCATTTTTATTTAAGTGTCTATATGGTAATTCCAGCTCAGAGGGACTCCTGAGGGCTGCAGGCCTTCTATGCTTGAACTGCCAGCTTTTGCCATGCTGGGATCTACCTTTTGCAGTAGCTTTAAAGAACAATTCAAATTCTCCTTGTGGGTGCCACACAGATGCTCTTTTTAAGACCCACTTCACACTGCTGAGGTCCATCCATATGAAATAAGTATTGTCCTCAGCATTAATTTCAATTACTAATATGCTCTAAAAACTTTTGCACTGACTTTGATGTTACAGTCAGTTTGTCAGCCAGCAGAAGCTGGCTTGAGCTCCCTGAAATGGCTGATGCTGTTTGCTCCTGGGGATTTGCAAAAAAACATGTGAATGTGGCACCTGGAAGTATGATGTATTGGTGAACATGGTCTTGCTGGGTTAATAAAGGTTGAACTTGATGATCTTTTCCAACCCTAATGAGCCTGTGATTCCATGATAATCTGGTCTGGCTTGGATAAACTCCAGCATTAAGGTAGCAAGAGCCTCCAAAGAGGAGGTGGGAATTCTCACCGTGCTCCAACAGGCACTGATCTCTTCTGACGCACATCCTGCTGCCATCAGTGGGTGTGGCATCATTGCCAGATGTGTGCTGCTGCCACAGGCAGGGAATCTTCCCTTGGTGGGACTGATTTCACCTTCCCAGGAGCGTGCACCCAGAGCGGGATCAGACCTGCAGAGTGGTCAGGGACACTTGCCTGCTCCATCCATGGAGCTGATCCTTATCCAAGCATTTGCTGTTTGACACTGTGGAAGCACAAGCATGCATCCTGTATCAGCATCATACCCAGACCATAAGGTCATTTCTAGACAGATTTTATCTGGACAAATTACACCATAAATGGAATAACCTCACCAAAATACAGTATGTCATGAAAACAACTGCTTTTTGAAATTAATTCTGTTTTGCTTTTCTTAACTTTTTGCTAAGAAACCCGGTCCAGGTCCTGGTCCGCACCAAAATGCCTGGCAACAGTCCACAGTCTGGGCCAGGGGAGGAAAAAGTGAAAAACCAGCTCTGTTCAGTCTAGTTACCCAGGGAAAGCTACATATCTGCTGTATCCCTCAGTATGCATCCACTTCCCAGCCTGCCACCAGCCTGGCACAACACACACTTGGCTGCAGTGTGGATGTAATTGTGGGTGTACTCATCACAGACAGCCAGAGGAGCCACCACCAGTAAAATGGGTCCATGGAATTCTGAAGGTTATTGTACTCTCTATAAAAATACAGCAGTTCAGAGATAATCAGGGATCAAAGAACTTCAGGACCTCCATGATGGACACGGAGCTACTGAAACATGATGAATATGGAGAAGGACATGAAACCCAAAGCAAGTAGAAAGCAAGGGAGGTATTTTTCATGGCTTCTTTATGTCTCCATGAAACTAAAGCTAAACCACAAAAGTGCTGTTGCTCTTTCTTGGCAATGTTCAGAGGGACTGGAGATACTGAAGTGCCTTTACAAGTGGAAGGAAATATCCCGTGGGTTTGGGGTGCATGTAGTTATTTATTCATTTAGCCATCATTCTGAGGAATTCACTTTGCCATACTTTAGATAATCATCCATTTAAAGCAGAGTTTTCTATGGTTTCAAATTATCTCTGTGGCTTTCATCACCATCCTGATTAGACCCCTGAGGGCAGAGCATCAGCTGCTGCAACAGGACATTGCCACTGATGAGCCTTATGGCAATTAGTGCAAGTTTGCAAATTTATCTCTCCAAGTAACTTAGTAGCTAGATGGCACTGAAGGTATTTTGTGGCATCTACTGTCTCAGGTATGGCAAAGAGATGACTAATTTGCTTGTGAGTGGTAAATAATTGCAGATATTAGTATTATTCATTTTTATTGCTGTTGGACCGAAGTCTGGCATCTGATATCACTGTCTCACATGGATCTTGTGGCTACATTAATGTCTCAATGTGATAAGCAATTTAGACCCCTCACTATCCAGCCTGTCACATCCTAGCTCCATGGGCACCCAGTGGGAGAACTGGTGCTAACGTGTGTTAGTCACCTCTTGCAGATGGTCTGCAGACTTCTAGAGACTCCACACAGACACGAGGTAAGGCAGGCACAAGATGTGGAACAGTTTAAGAGAAGAGAATGTTGAAAATGGCTGGGTGCAGTAGAAATCGCCGTTTCTGGGTCTGTTTATAATTTGTGACTGACTTGGCACACAGCTTTCATTCCTCACCGCAGAGGGGAGTTGCCAAACATGGGAGCAGCTCTGGTTTTGAAAGTCTCATGATTTCATCTCCTTGGCTGCTGGTACGAAGCCATGGTGCTTCAGGACCCTTATTTATTTTATGATTCAGGCAGAAAGTTCTCAGTCAGAATCACAAAATCATTATAGCTCAAATGTGTTCAGTGATTCAAGACTATTTCTCACCCACGTTTGCCCTCCCTGCACTGCTCTGCTGACTCCACCACAGGTCTCCACAGCCTTTCTCCAGCTTCAGAATTACCTTTTGGCACCGCTCCTGGTGAATGAAAATAGGAAGCTGATTGCTTCACTAATAATCTTATTTCCAGTTTGTTTCAATTATGCTACTTTTCCAATGGGTGTTAAGCAGTTGTTCTGGTCTCACTGGTTCAAGGCGTATAAAGTATATACAGAAGGTTGTGTATAAGAGGCTCTGCAGAGAAATAGGGGAGCTGTTGCCCTGCTTTCTGAGAACAGGTTTGTGCCAATTATTCTAGCACTCATTAGGGAAGAAAAATTTGCCCTAATACCAGTGGTACTGGAAGCTGTGGGACCCTGCAGCAGCACATCCTACAGCTCACACGGGGACCAAGCTGCAGTGCAGATGGCTCAGGAATTGCTGGGGGCCACCAGAACAGCCTCTCATCATGTCTGTGATGCCCTTTGCAAGCACAGCCCATGGCAAAACTCTGCCCAGAAGGCAAGTGCTACAAATGGGGTATTTAGGAATGTGAGTTACCTCTTGCCTGGTTAAACCCAGACTACGATTTTTGGGGTGTTTTAATCCCCCTGCTGAGAGCCTGTTGCCCCTCAGACATGTGCTCTGAGACCCCAGTTGGCAGGAGGGGACAGGGATGTCTTTTCCTGATGTCCCACTGATTTGGAGAATATTTCAGAGCTACCTCAGTGGACCCAGCTGCCTGATAGCAGATACTTCTGACCTACTTGACTGTGCAGAATAGTAGGAAGAAAGAAGAGGGTTACGTTGCTGCATAAAAGGAGCTGTGCATCTGATTGACCTAATTTTGGTCTTTCTTGCACTCTTTTAACTCCATTGGCTTCAGCAAAGGAGTGCTGATTTACACCAAAAGAAGCTGGCCCAATTTCCATGGCCTGCACTTGCTGTGCATTGGGGCCACGGTGACATTGCTGTCATCCACTGCCCCATTTTCCCTTGCTTCAGGTTTCTGCAGGAGCACAGGACCACGGAACCATGATGGGTCTAAATATGGACACAGCCAAGCTGGGATGTGGGCAACAGGAGCCAGGCTGCCCCGGCTCTTATCTGTCTTTGTCTATCTCCTTAGAAATTCACAGAGAAAATCACAGTGAGAAGCCCCTCCGTGGGACAGCAGGGCTGCAAGATACCACAAGGGTGAGGTTGGCTGGGTGGGTGGGGGATGCTGCAGCTCCATCCACTCCCAGCACCCTGGACCACCACCCTGGCTGCTGGTGCTGTACCTGGATGCTGCATCTCTGCCAGGGTGAAGGACCCAGAGCTGTGAACATCCCCTCCCTCCTCCTCCTTCACTTCAGCCGTGAAACCCTGTGAGAGCTGCATCAGAGGAGCCTCAGTGCTGAAGTTTGTTAATTAATATGCTACAGTTAACTGTGTCAAAAGCTTCCCTCAGATCAGGTGAAACAGCTCCTCACATTTCTCTTTGATGGGAGGCAGGGAGGTGTCAGCAGTGGGGCCGAATGTGGTGGAGCAGGCAGGGCTTCTGGCAGCGCCTGGTCATGAAATGTCCTTCCTGTAATTGCATTTAAACCACAGGAGATGAAATACCCACTGCTCTGCTGCTGCTAATGTCATCAGGTGTCCTCTGACAACTGGGAAGAAGGGATCCTACTAGGGCAGTGCTCACTCTTTGGGACCACTCCCTGTTATTTGCAGGGAATAGCAGTATGTGGTGCCTGGTGGGCATTGGTAAGCAGCAGCAAAAGCAGGAATGTCTCCTTGCCTTTGCTTGTATCTAAAAACTGCCTGGGCAGGCTCATTAATTCAGGTTGGGTTTATTGGATGGATTTGAAATCAAAAACCCGCAAAAAATATTGGAAAGAGCTAATCATGCTTTATTTCTGAATACTAATAATTTGAAACAGTCAGAGGTAATTGCCATAAAGCAGAAAGGGAAAAAATCCTCAAAAGAAGGTTTTCCAAGTAACTGGGCAAAATAAATGAGAAACACTAAAAGCTATTAGTTTCTCCTTGCTCTGTGTCAGCCCCATCTCTCCTCCTTCCAGCATCCTCAGCCTCTCAGTCAGCTCAGCAAAAAGAAATTTTTCACCCATTCTCAGCATTAAACCCCTTGTGCCTGTTTGACCCTGGCTGGGATGACCACAGAAAGACACAGGATCTGCTGTTTCATGATAAAGTGTAGGTTTAGTTGTCTCAGGGTCATCGAGGGCTGACCAAGTCAGGTCACGGGGTTGAGGTTTCTGGCTTGGGCCGCCTCATCTTACAGCTCCCTGTGTTGGACTCAGTTTACAAACTGGGCGAGCTGCATTGCCTACATTTTCCAAGGTCAGTCTGACCTCCTGCTGGAGATGTGGCCACTCGCCTACTAACTTGGGGAAGAAACTGAGAGCAGCATTTGGAGCCAGTCCAGTGCTGTCTGGCTCCTGACATTCCTCTGTGTGTCCATGCATCACGATCTGACCATCCTTCTGCTTCCAGGATACACATGCCCAGTTTTAGGAGTTTGAGCGTTGGAGCAGAAATCTGCTCCCTCCTGCTTCAACCCCAGCCTGAAACCATCCCTGTTTGACTGTGGCAAAAACACAGCAAAATGCAAAGCTGTTGCCAGTGCTGTCAAAATTCGACCAAAAGGTAAAATTCAGGCTAGGAAAGAGAAAAACCTCTTCTTCCTGAGCCCCCACACCTTGAGGAGGGAAACCAAGCTGGCTTGGCAGCTGGAGGGCAGAGGAGCAGATGGTCTTGGGCTGCAACACCAGCTTGCAAGGCATCTTGTATTTAGGTTAGATATTAGGGAAAGGTTCTTCACCCAGAGGAAGGCTGAGCAGTGGAACAGCCTCCTCAGGGAAGTGGTCACATCTTCAGTCCTGCCAGAGTTCAAAAAGCATTTGGACAACACACTCAGGCATATGGTGGGAATCCTGGGGTTGTCCTCTGTGGTGCCAGGAGCTGGACTCAATGATCCTTGTGGATCCCTTCCATCTCAGGTTATTCCATGATTCTATGGTTTTCTGGACACCTCTGCTTCTCCTGGTTGCCAAAAGCAGAGTTCTAAGTGCTTTTATCTGATATAGCCATGCAGTGGCAGCTCAGGGATCTCAAAACACTCCTGTTCCCCAAAGAGACCCCGAGGAGTGCCGAAAACCCCACTCACACTGATCCCCCAAGGGAACAGAGATAGAATTAAGATTTAGCAACAGTCCTGGATCACCGGGTTTCTGCGCAGACCCTGCCATTGGGAGTGAAAATAAACAAAGGGGATTTCTGCCCTCCACACCTCGCCCAAATCAAACAGCCAGCTGGGCTGGGCGTACGCTGGGATCGGATCATGGGAGTTTATTACTGCTGGCAGCAACCTCGGCAGCCCCGCAGTCTGCAAACACCTTAAAACGTCTGCTTGGGTTTTTCTGGAGCAGCTATGCATCCTTCTGGGGTTGGGTGAATTTTATGGCTATAATCAGATGCCTCCATTACTCATTTCTGCTCTTTCTAACTAAAATGTCTGACAAGTTCAGCTGCTAAAGGCAATCTGTAAAAACAAGGGCCTGAACTGTCAGATTGCCCAAGCACGGCCTCGTCTCTTGCCTCGGCGCTAACGAGAGACGAAGTTCTGCTGCCAGACGCCAACTGGTCAGAGAAGGGAGACAAAGGAGACCTGAAGTGATAAACTTCTCAATTTAAAGTGATGTTTTCTGTGTTAACACCACTCAGGCTCTGGCAGCCTTTGCAGTGTTAAGAAAGACACTAAGAAGGGGAAGAAATAATAAAATCCTTCACCCTCTCTGATTCTCAGATGTCTGGTCCATACCACTCATTTTTAATACTAATGTGACATGGTTTAATATTCTGTCAATTAAATTAAATCGCCAAGGTGATGTAGAAGGGAGCCTGAACTGAATCCCCAGGTGGAAAATGATCCACCCCTCACAGTGGTTTTCCCAGATGTTGCCCCGCAGTGATAGACATGGACCATCAGGGCACCAGGCTGGTAAGGCTGAGGGAAGCACAGGATATGACCCTTCCTGATCCCAGCACTGCTTTTATTTACTTCCCCCATGTGCAGGAGAAGCTCCGTGGGTGGAGTGGCCCCAGTGCTGTGTCCACCTCCCAGCTCTCACGTCTTGAGGTGGGAAAAGTGGACATGAAAATTTGCCATGTATGTAATTGAGATGATGCATTTGAGTTGACCTGGAAATGGTTGTCTTCTCCCATTGTGCAACTCCTCAGGGAATTTCACAGGAATTCCTCAGGAAATTAGGGGATGGAACCTATAGTAGGGGAAAGAAAATTGATTTTAGTATTACTGTGAAAAAAACAGTATCTGGCTCCCCACAGCCCAGATGATGGGTGTTTTGGGGGGCTCTACCTAGTCATGGTGGTTTATTCAAAAGAAGCCCATGGAGAGGTCAAAAACTCTGTTCCCATGGGGCATTTCCAAGCCCTCCTTGTCCCAGCAGCACAGTGGGGCTGAGGCTGCCCAGCTCCTTGTGCTGGTGTGTGCAGACACATCAGGCATGTTCCTGAAGGACTGGATCTGTGTCTGCGCCGATTAAGAAAAAAATGGTCTCCAGGGCAGCCAGGCAGGTTTCATAAGCACTAAATCACCATGCAGGAGGCTCCTGCAGGACTGGGGAAAATATACCCATTGCACAAGTAATCTCACTAATAGACTTAAAAATTCAAATGTTTTGCACAAAAAAAAAATGACAGATGATCTCCAAATAAATAACCTCTCAACATAAACACTGCAAGAAAAATTCATTAAGTGCCTTTTAAAAGCACTGGATTTGACTTAGAAGATCTTTTTCAGATGTTCCCCTCTAAGCAAACCTAAACATCAAATAATAATTGTGTAAAGGCAAATGCTATAAAAATAATAATAATTCTGAAAATACATTATGCATCTTTCCTTTTGATAAAGGTCTTTGTGCTTTTACGAAATGTTCATTATCAGTATTTTCGCCCTGTATCTGAAGAGGAGAAGCTGGTGCTTTAGAGTCTGAGCTCTCCAGCGTGTGCAGCAGAGAACAGAGCCAATGGGGCATTATTTCTGATAGACTGAGGCTATAAAACTATCCTTCATGTTCCCAGAAAAAATATTTCTGTTATTTATTTGAAATTAAAACCAACTTGGAAAAAAAACCCCTTTTTTTATAACAGATTCAGCTAACGTTCTGTTTTCTTATAGTTTATATTAATAATGATTGCTCTAATCTTTTGCTGTATTTCAACGGTTTCAGCAGGTTTATGGGGTAAGATTGTTATTATTTACCTCAGTGACTGATTTTATGGAATAACTGCAGGTTTTCGTGGAGGTACATCAACTGCTGAAGTGAAGGGAAATAAAATATAACAGCAGTTTTCACTGCTAATGGAAGAAGCAAAAAAACAGAGGGCAAAAAGGACATAATATATATTTAAAATGCTAATATACAAGCGCTAATATACAATAAACTCTCCTTAGACTGATTGGACTGGTGCTTTTTTATTGTGTTTACAATGGCTATGGAAAAAATAGGGAGAAAGTCACATCAGGGAGTGATCCAGCATTGGTGTCCAAAGACTGGACCCTTGTCTCCTCTCTCTCTGCTTCCCCACACTGTGATTTTGAGGATTCTCTGCAGTTTTCAGCTCTTACACCACTGAATACAAGTGTGCCTCCTAACTGGGGCTGGCCAAAACCTCCTCAGAGACTGGAAAATAGTGCAGCATTTTTTATCCTATGGAATGGAATAAAAAATCCCCAGACAACCCTTATATAAAGGTGTTGCAGTCCATGGGGCTGGCAGGCTGGGGCAGCTCTCCCATCCCTGGCACAGCAGGAACGGAGCTCTGGGCATCAGCCCCTGTTCCGAGCCACTCTGGCACTGGAGCTCCAGGAGCAGTCAGGGATCACATCCAACGTCCCATGAAGTCAAGGGGCTCCGCTTCAAAGCCAGGAAATACATTCTTAAAAGCTGAAACCAGTTTTGTAAACACTTAGGCCTAAGTCTGGAAACCTCTAAGAATGTTTTTTCAGGGTTTCTTTTTTTTTTTTTTTTTATTCTTATATGATAATTGAAAACATGTGTGCCCTGCTCCCACTGCGTTTTGGAAGCATCTGCCCTGAGATGAACAAGCCCTGCTGCTTTCTGGGCTGGAAACTCCCCATATCTCCACAAATGTGCAAAAGTGAAACCTAAGAGCCGGCAGAGTCAATATCGAGGGTTTCAGGAGGCACAGCCTGTGGTTTAAGACTTTAAAAATAACAACTGCCCAGGCTTTCAGACAGCAAAGGATCTGGCAATTGGACTGACATAGCACTCAATGACACATGAAAATGAGATCACAGAACGTGATTTCTTCTTTCCCTGTTTGAGGATTTGCTGTGGTCAAAACATGATAGCTTTATTTACCCTCTGGAAGAGAAGAATTCCATTTTTCTTGCCATAAAAAAGGTCTGCAGTGATTTCTCAGATAATTTCAGTCACGACGGGTCTGATACATCACATAACTCTTGTCCTTCCTCAAGAGCAGCATGGACGAGCACTGCAGAGCCCAGGCAAGAAATAAACACCTTGGACCTCCTAAATGCCTTTAATTTGAGATATTAAATTTGAAGCATCAAATATTGGGAAAATATGGAATAAACCAGGCAATTTTCCTCCCAAACAATGACCCTCATTTTTCAGTCAACTTGAAAGCTGGCTGAAAATATTCAAAATGTCAGTTCTGAGAAAAAAATTCAGTGCTCCCTGGCTCCTCCCAGAAATATTTGCTTAGGTGCACCAGAATGCAGAAGTATAAATGGAAATCAAAGACACAAAGAATTCATTGAAAAAACAATCTGTGTACTTATCCAACACAGTTGCAGTCGTTTCCTGTGTTATCATTGCAAAATTAAGAAACGCTCAGAGCTAACCCTTTAAGGGATTGCTACAGACACCACAAAGGAAATTTAACAGTAACTTGGAGGGATTTTTTGGTTTATGATGTTATTCCTTAGACATTAAAAAAAAAAAAAAAAAAGGATTCTTTTTCTTTTACAGAGTCACTTAGGACAAAGATGGGATGCAAATAATTCTGTATTCAGATGACTGTCGTTGCTTCCCCTCGCACAGCTGTAAGATTTGTGCCTTTGGCACCCATTGCTCCTGATAACCACACATTTCTGATGCTGTTTTTCAGCAGTGAGCTTACCATCTTCAAAATTAGTCATTGCAGAAAAATCTGTGTTGTGGTGGGGATGATAAAATAAAATTGTCATGAGAGGGGATGAAAACCTAACAGCCTGAATTGAGGTCAAGAGAAGTGCTGATTGTTTTGAAAGAAGTACTATATTTATAAATCCTTGGCAGTGCTATGAATTTGTTTGGTACTAGACAGTGAAATTAGGATTTTCTCTTAGATGAAGCCCTGATCCTAAAGAACACTGGCCTGTAGATTGGGTGTCTGTACAGACAGTAGGTCTGTGCACTCCTGTTGTAACTCAACCAACCAGTTGCAAAATTGGCTTTTGCTGCCCCTGTTCTGCCAAACCTGGCTGCCAAACCTGGCTGCCAGTCACGTCCCTGCCTGCACTGAGCCCTGCAGGACGGGTTGCTGTGATGTGATCAGATAAATCAGAAGAGCCCAGGTACACCAGCTCTCTCCAGAGCTGTATTTCCTCCCAGGGCCTCCTGTGGCTCCAGCCAGCCCCACTGCTGTTGACAGGACCTCGGGGGTTTCCAGCATTTCCCCAGAGGGAAGGTTTCACAGTGGGTTGAAATTCAGAATGAGGAAAGGCTTCCTGGTGTGCTGCCACTGTTGGCTTTTATTTTTCTCAACACCAACCACCTCCATCCAACCCCCCTCTTGCCCCTTGGACATTTCCCTCTTACAATGCAGTCATGCAACCCTCAGTGCCTCCTCCAACTGTGACCAAGCCACTCTGCCCAAGCACTTCATCATTTTTCTTGCTCTTCCCTAATTCTGGCCACTTTGTCAGCACTCCGGAGCTCATGAGCTGCCCAGAAATGCAAGGCTGATATTTTCAGAGCTGTCAAGGTTGATATTTTCAAAGCTGTCTGCCAGAATTCGGTGGCTCATTTCTTCTTTTTTTTAATTTCTTTTTTTTTTTTTTCCTTTGTTTCCTCTTCTGCTGGCATTAAAATCTCAAGACAACTCAAAGAGCCTCAGCCTGTGGATTTAGAGGACAGGGAGAAGGAAGTGCCCTTCCCACATGAGGAAGGGGATGCTGTTGCTTGAGGTTTAGCTCAGTCCTTGGGGTGGCTGTGCCATGCTGGGGCACATGGGGGATGTTGCCCAATGGCTACAGTCAGATCCCAGCACTGCAGGGGATAAAAGGAGGGCACTGCCATGCTTACATCATGTGCCCTGCTCATATCAGCCCTTCCCCTTGCCACGCTGCCTGTAGGACACTTCTTGCAGGCATTTGCTGCTAGTAAGAAGACACAGAAAACACACACAAAAAAATCTTTAACTAAAGACTTAACTTTACTTAAAGAGATAGTGACAAATCACATTTCTCCACACAAATCTGTGCTGAGCCAGAATCCTCCCTTGTGTAACTTCTGACTTCAGTAGGCAAGGGCTGGTCGCAAGCCGCAATTAGAGCTGGCCAGGAAACAACGGGTTTTGTCTCATGGCAACTTCTGAGGTTTCAAAATCTGTTTATGATCTGCAGAGGAAACGAAATCAAAACATTTCTAATATGAGATGGGAGCCTGTCAAAACGTCCATTGTCTGTGCAGCGAGCTGTGGCTCTTGCCCTGCCCTCTCACCACGGCCAGGACATGGGCCGTGCCTGCAGCCGGGAGCAGTGATGAGGTTGGTGCACCTGGGTGCCAAATACATCCATGCTCAGAGCCATCCACATGTTTTGATAAAAATAGATGAATTAGAAACACCATTTTCAGGTTCAGGACTTGCCTGGAAAGTTCAGCTTGTTTGGGATCAGGCTGACCTGGTAACACATTGCCTGCACCCCGAAGGGACAGACACTGACCTAAACGGACATGGTCCTCTCCTGCTCAGTACATCTGTCTAAAAGGACCTTAAAAATCTGATTTTTTTTCTAAGGTCTAGCAAAAACTTTAAAAATATCTGCCCTGTGGAGTATGAAAGGCCCAATGTCATACTTGGCAGGAGTGAATGTCTGCCTGGGAGTCATTGGCATTTCCTCTTCTGCCCCATGTATCTCCTGACCGTCTGTGCCCCCACTGCTCTCCATCCCAGATCCATCTCTGCTGCTCTCCATCCCAGATCTGTCTCCACTTCTCTCCGTCCCAGAGCACCTCAGTGCAGCTGAGGGTTCTGGTGTAGCTCATAAAGTACTTTGCCAACCTTTCCATGAAAGCTGCTAATTAATTAATGGCAGTGAGTGAGCACAGTAAGAAAGGGTGAAGAACTTTTAACAGGGGCACTACCTTCCCAATAGCCTGAGTGCCTTCCTTAGCACACTTCAGACTTAAAAAGCCTCTCTCCAAATAGCTTTCTCCTGGTTGTATCACCAACAGGAAATGGGAAGGAAGGTAGATTTCTTCAGCATAGCACAGGTGTGTCTGTACTGCCCTGAGTTTGTCCTGTCCTAACTCTCTCTCTCCACTGTGAGCCCACTTGCCAAACCAGAGAAACAAATCAGAGCACTGCAGGGTGGCAAACCAAGGAGCATGATCTGAGTGACTTTGAGCCATGAGTTAGAGGAGATGGTGGATAATGAAAGGATGAGAACAGGAAAACCTCTTTCCCCAAAGGATATGTGTGTGACATTAAAGACCCTGAAAATTTCTCAAAATGCTTCACTCTTTTTTTCCAGACAGCGTGTTCCAACCTAAGGGTTTCAACCTAACCCTTAAAAAATTACCTTCAATCATCTTAGGCCCATAATCTTTGCTTTGCCACTGTCTTTGAACAGGCAGACACTTATGGACAAGCTCTACTGTCACGAGGAGACAGGTCCCAGCCCTGCTCCTTCACATCCCCCGGAATAAACCCATGTGTGCAGAACTGGAGACCACCCTGCTGTAACAACTGTGCACCATCAACGTGCCCCTTCCGGAGACAGGGTGAGAAAAGATAAGTCCCTGAAGGATCTGTGTTTTAGGAAAGAAGAGCCAGTATGCAATGGGCGGTGAGGACAAGCAGTGACCACAGGGCCATGGTACCTGTTGGAACTGTGGGTGAGTCAACAAGAAATGTCATGCTCATTTTATGTGGTAGCATTTGGTCCATTTATTTTAATTGCAAATGAATGCAAAGCAGAAAGAAAGGGTTGTAGTTATTGTTGGAGCAGAGAAAACATTTTGTGCAAAGAGAGGGCTGGCCTTCGACCATCCAAGTAAAACCCATTGCCTAAACAATAGAGCTTAAAAGATGAGCAAATTGCTGTTTATGGGCTGTTCCAGATCCATACCACTCAGGACGAAGCCAGGGCTGAATACATGAGCAAATTTGCTGCCTAACTCATTAGAAAAACAAGCCTTGTGTGGGATTTGAGCCATTTTAAATCATTCACTCAGAGCAAAGAGGAAAGACCAGAGCAGCAGACGGAGCAAAATTAGTGAGAGCATTATCAGTCCAGATTTGCAAATACTGGTGCAGGCAAAACACATAGGAAGGCCACAGCATTAATGTAGCTGGCTTGTGGTAGCCTGAAGAAACAACCCAGCCAGTGCTGCAAGCCAGCCAGCCCACCTCAGTCTGGGCAAGGGCAGTGTTTCCCCATGCACATTCCAATTCCTGTCCCAGCGTGGGCTGGGAGGAGCTTGCTTGTCACCCTTGTGTGTGCTGAGCAGCTGGACCAGATTTTGCAGACTCAAGCTGCTTTGGGAAATGCAATGCCTCGTTGGCATGAGGCTATTCAAGCTGGTGCCTATTATGTCTCTCCTATTAAATGCTCTGGAAACGGGCATCGTGCACGGAGGGGCTGAGCAAACCTTGTTATGCAGTAATTATGCAATCAGTGTGTAATCTCATTTCGGTGGCTGGGCTGTGGAGGGAAAGTTTTGGTTTCTAGATGCTTGCAGGGGTCTCTACAATGAAATGCATGCAGACATATTTACAGCCACTGGCAATGAAAATTCTGAGCAATGCTAACTATATTGAGCTTCTGTGATGTTGAGAGCGACTTACAAAAGCCCCACACATCTGGTTATGCTCAAAAAGACTCTTTGACTCAATAGTCAGACTTTCTGCAATTGAAATGCTCTACAATTAACAGCCCCTTCTGGAACAGGACAGGAAAATGCTTTCAAAACCTAAGAAGGTTTTGGGGTTGGGGTTTTTTTTGAGATTTTTTTTGCAGATCTTCCCCTGAATTTGAGAGGAAGCCAAAGCTTTTCAAAGCTTTTCTAAAACAAACAAGCAAATCAAATTCCCTCTCCACCCTCCTGGAGAGAGGAACACCCTGGATGAGCAAATCGTCCTTTACTAAGATGCTTCCCTGCTGGTGAAAGTCCCACAGGCAAAGAGAGCTGGAGTTTGGGTTTCTTGCCCTTAATTTTTTCCCCTCCCTGGTGCTCTGCGTGGTTTGAATTCAGCTGTTTGCTTCGGCAGGGGACAAATTTTGCCGGGGGAGAATTTTATGGTACAAACCTGCTGAAAAACAGTTTCCAGAGAAAGTCCAATCAGGATGGGTGTGTTCCTATGAAAAGTTTGACTTTCCCCGTATCCGCAACTTTTGCAGAACAGTGCTAGTGGAAAGGCTCCCTTTTATTGTTCCTTTCTGTGGACACACAGCCTTGTGGCTCTACAGGGCAGAAGCTCAGAGAGCCAAAGTAGAGTGCAGGATTTCTTCCATCTGATGGGCCAAATTCTTTGCTGGTATAAATAGACTGAACTCTGCTCAGGGCGACCATGGCCATTTATACCAGGAGAGGACTTGGCCCACAGTCACAGCCTGTTTCTTTTTCAAACCCTAGAAGACATGACCCAAGCCCTGGGGAGGCAGATTCAGACCCTGGCCACCATCACTTTCTAGGCACTTTCTATTTCGGGCACAGCCCCACTCACTGCTCCAGCCTGTGCCCAGGAGAGACCTGGGGAGGACAGGGGCACGTGGAGCAGTCCCAGGCTTGGAAAGCCCAAGGACATCCTCATTTTCTGCTGGGTCTCAGGGGACAAGCTGTCAGGTGTTGAAGCCTGGATCAGCCCCGCTAAACCTGGAGAAGATTAGGAGTAGATTTGGATGAGGTCTGTACATAGGGCTGTGGGCGCATGTCCCAGCTTGGCTTTGCACATTGCAGATGTTTATGGAAACTCCCTAGAAAGGACCTTCTTGGCCACTTCTCCTCCTGCACCACCTGCTCCAAACTGCTGCACGGTTGCAGCTCTCCATCTCTTCCTTGGCCACCCCACAGCTGCTCCCCTGTGCATCCAGGGGCAGAAATCGCTGCCCACTGCTGCTTCTCCTCTCCCAGGGATGCAGATCTTCTCTGGGACCCTGGGGACTGAAAGTGAGGGGCTGTGCTGTGTCCTCTCCACACAGGCTGTGGCTGAGGAATCCCAGTGCACAGCTCCCACAGAGGTGGCTGAGTTTCACAGGGGAGGCTTTGAAGGGCTGAACACCTCTCTGGGGTGACCGTGGGAGCCGTGGGTATGGGCTGGCACCAGAGCCGAGCAGGTTTTCTGCCACTCAGGAAAATACACTTTAAAAGTTAACTGATTTACATGTCTGCTTTTTACAGAGCACTTTAAAACAGCAACTCCTGACCCTAAAAAAAAAACCCAACCAACACACAAAAGAGTTCAATAAATCATTAAAGTGCTGCATCCACAAGCACAGCCATGCCTAACCCTTCATCTGCTGCCTTTCTGGGTACATGAGAGCCAGAGGTTGCCATGGCCAACCAGCCAAAGGCTGCAGATCACAGCCAGTCACTGCCCCTGTGAACCAGCACTGCACACACTCACATCTGACTCTCACTTGTGGAAAATCACTTTTGCTGCTGCCCCTGTAGAGGTGGCAGTGCTGGCCAGGGCTGCTGGCACAGAGCATTCCCCATGCCCTCCCCAGACTATTTTTAGGTTGCTTTTCTGGTAAAATAAAACTCCTGCAATCATTCTGGCTGTGTTGATTTGTTCCTGGCTGCCTGTCCATTGGGCCTTGAATGATTTATGCTTCCCCTGGCCAAGCTTGGTGACACTGATGCTGGCAGGATGAAGGCAGGCTCCTCTTCATCACTTCAGTTCCCAGCCCAAGGCAGTGCCTGTGCTGGGAGATGTTTCCCATATAGGACACACATCCTAGCAAGGGATGATATTTCCACTCTCATCCTCCTTCTTTTTTTTTGTGTGACATTTTTACTTCCTAAAAAAATTGCATGTGCCCTCTGGACAAGTGATTAAACTAGAAGATCAACAATACATGAAGAAGGAGCGGGATCAATTCACAGAGAAGTGGCTGAGATCAGTTTATTACATCTTTTATCTTTTTTTTTTTTTTTTCTGGGAGATCATTTGCCAAATCATTAAAGGAAAAAATCAAATGAATGGGATGACCAGCAACTAAAAATTGCCTTTTTCTTAACAAATTGATATGATTGCAATATTATTTTGAATTAAAAAAATGTTTTAAAAAAGAAAAAATGGATAAGATTGCTTTTGAGAGCAGATTCTGGACTCAGTTACCCCAATAGCTCACTGATTTACTGTAGAAATTCAAACCATCATGTTCACATTTACCATCGAGTAAGTGGACAGGACTCTGATGGCAGCTTGTCTGATGACAGACTGTGTATGTACACCCAGTGCCTGCTTGCCAAAAGAGAAACCTTCAACATTTTTCCCTGCTTGCACCCCCAGATGAGGACTCTGAAAAAATATTGTGCAGGCAGTATTGCAGTGCTTCTTGCACCACCTTGCATCGGCATCCACTTTCACCTCCTTTTACACCAGCAGAAGTTCAGAAGGCAGGTAAGATTAAATTCCCATTTCCAAAAAAACCTCCCAAAATGAGAGAGGTTGCCAGTTTTTATCAAAAAATAATTTCCAGGTGCAGTGAACTGTCAAAGCACAAGATGTGCTGGCCTGGGCTGGGAATAACATTGCTGAAACCACAAAAAAATACTGCAAATCCCAGAGAAAGAAATCCTTGGAGCTCTAGGAGGGGCATCAGCCTTGTTTCCTCACCCTGTTTTTCTCTTGCTCTGTTTGAACCTTATTTGAGCTGCTCATGACTGGCAAGAGCATCATCTTCTGCTTGAATCTGCCTGGGTTCAAGGTACACCAGCCAGAGAAAGATCCAAATCCTGTCAATTTTCAGCAGACAGGAGATGATCATGCTTTTGAAATATGTCCAACATTTCAAAACCCTTGCTATAAAACAGCAAAAGATTATTCAGTCCCAGAAAACAGCAGTGCAAGGCCTGGGTCACCACGTTTTCATTGGGAGCTGGATCTTCTGCTTTGGCTCCATCATCTGCTCTTCGCATGACTCCACTTAGCAACCGCATCTGATTCATTTCTGGGTGCTGGGTGCTACAATTTTTTTGTTTGAATTAGTGCCTCCTGGGTTTTTTTTCCTCTATTTCCAAAAATATGGCTGAATTATCTTCTCTTACCCAGAGCTTGGGTGCCTGGGTATTCCCTTTTTGCACAGTAAAGCCGAGCTGCCGAGCTGTTGTCATTTTATGGCTGGGATGGGAGAAAACAAAACTCATTTTCATGCAAATCCCCACTGTCTATCAGACATCATAGTTGTCAAGCAGGTCATTAGAGGCCTACTGTGTAAAATGAAGATTACTAATTAGAGCTGAAGAAATAATTTGCAACAAATAATTTATCCAATGAATTTAGATTTTCTGTCTCCTTGTGGAGTCTCTGCAAGCAGGTTGTTACTTCGCCTGAGTTGGGTATTTTTTGAAATGTTTTTAACTCATTATGCTCATGATTGATTCAGATTTTTCAGTGTTACTTTTTTGAAGTAGATGGTTAATCAATGTAGATCACAGGATTTGGGATTTACCTCCTGGCTCAGGTGTCAAAATATGTCTGAAATGAATAAAAAATCAGTATATGCTTAAAAAGTACATTCCATGAACACTGATTTGTGTTTTTGTGAATATCACAGCTCAAGAGTAACTTGGGAATTTTCCATTAAAATACATTTTTCTAGCAAAAATAAGCTACTGCGAAATCTATATTTTTATCCTGAGGAAATCTTGTGTAAGTCAAAAAGACCCTCCAGCCTGTGGTGTATTATGCAAGTTTTGTGAGTGAGTATCACCAAAAATAGGAAAAGCAAGGAATTTAGCCTGCAGGGAAAAGGGGAGCGAATGCATCCAGCTGCCAACAGCCCCAAAAGCACTGTAGGACCCTACACACAACCATTATAGAAGTAACTGGAAATGAAATCTCATGTGTTGTGATTCACAGTCAAAGGAAACGGGATTTAGTAAGACCTGATCAGTTCATTACAATGGAAAATGTCAAAACGGGATTTTGGATAATTTTGATTGACCATTTCTCTTCAACCCGTGACCCATTCTGTTACTTTGGCTCAAAATGTTCATCTGATTCAGCTTGAAAAGAGAAACTGAAAATTTCTATTGATTTTCATCCCATTACAAAAGTCAATTTTTGCAGACATTAATTCCAGTTGATGCACTCTATGAACACTCAAAGAAAGGTGGAGCATGAAGAAAGGAGAGGAATTCACCCAGTGAATTAATTCCAGCATCCAAGCCCACTTTCACAGGAAACCATTTGCAGTATTCACCACCTTTATTCATAATGTGGAGAAAAGTCACACCTCTGGCTGATACTACAAAATCCTGGATTGCAAAGGAGCAGCTTCATTTTCAGCTCTCTGATGAAGCATACAGGGAGCAGTCTTTGGGGGGATGGGAGGATTAAGAGAGTTTCAATGAATTAAAAAAGAGACTATTTGTACCAGATTCCTCGACCAGGCTGCTTCATATCTGGAGCACTCGTTGTTCCCTGCACTCACTCACCTTTGTGTTTGCAGTGTCGGTGCTGAGGAGGGATGGGAGATGGAGGGATACTCAGCAGGAAAGGGGATAAAATAGAAAGCAGTTAGCACTCAAAGCTTGCTTGTTTAGTCTACAGATCTCCCAGAGCAAAGCAGGCAAGTCTGATAAAGCTGCTGAGACGGCTGGGGAGAAACGGTGAAGGCTTCTTACTTTGTGTCTTCTCCATGCACCTTTCACCCTTCCACATCAAATCTCAGGAAAGTCAGGGAAAATTTGGGGCAAAAAGGAATTTTCTCCCAAAAATCAGAAATTTTGGAGCATGGCTGATGAGCATCAGTTGCTGGAGCCTTTTATGGCTTCCTCGCCTGGAGTCAAATGGAAGGGGAGGAAGTCTGGGATAAAAGGATGTCTGAGGGTCAGCAGAGTTTGTGCTGACTGAACAGCACAGGTGAGGAGATGTGGTGGCCCTGGGGAGGGAGAACCAAGCACGGTTAGGGACATTCCCCACTCAGCCACCATGGCTGTGTGCAATGCCAGGTAAGTCTCATTTCCTTCTGAAAACTGGGAATAACCACTCTTCTTTCAGAGGGGCTTCAAATCCCCTGGATAACATGTTTTATATAAGCACTAACTTACTATTTTGGTACACAGATACAAAGCAATCATTGGAAGGAGCCAGATCAACTCCCAAACCAAGAAGAATCTTATCCTAGACACGCCAGCCCACCTCCTCTATCCCTCACTATCTCTCTCTCTTACGTGCAAAACGAGCACAGCCCAAGCAGCATTCGACTCCACATCATCAGCCCAGCTGGACCCACAGTGTCTGGGTGGGTTTGGCGTGAGCTGAAATGTGTTTGAGGAGGTTTGCACTGGGTTCCATCCCCTCTGACAACCTCCCTGTGGGAATGGAGGCTCTCGCAGAGCCACCTCGCCTCGGGGAGACAGCAGCAGCGCGGCTGCAAACCCAGCACTTCTGCACTTAAATACATTTTCCCCCAGACTGAGCACAGGTTTAAAAAAAAAGGAAAAAAAAAAAGAAAAAAGGAAAGAACATTGAAGAGAAAAACGACCTTATTCAAAGCTCAGTGGGAAGACTCCCACTGAATTTCAATGAGCTTCAGCAGGTCTGTGAGGCTGGATTAACATAAGAGCTGGGAGGAAGATTTCCAGGTGCTCCCCACACCCAGAGTCAGGTTTTCCAAGAAGAATCAGCACCAATGTGTTTTGCCCTCCAGCTCGGTAATGTGTTTACAGCCAGGCAGCCTGGGAGTGGCAAGGAGGGTTCCTGTGCTGTGCAGGAAACCCTGGCCACCCAAGATATACCTGCATATTTCTAAAGGAGTTTTATCTACCTTTCCATCTGTGGCAGAGGAGATGCTGCCCAGCTCGTCCCAGCTATGCCCAGCTGGCTGAGGCACTGCCAGGGCAGGTACCAGCACAGGTTTCACCTCCCCAGCCAAGCCTGTGAAGATTTGTTGTTGGGAGAGCCCAGATTGCACCACCACCAGCAGCTGGTAATGGGGATGGGATGGGGATGAGGTGACCAGTACCTCCAGGAGAAACCTGCCCTCCTTTGCAGGAATACTGGCAGGTGGATGTGCCCACAAAGCTTCCTCAGAATGGGCACTCAGTCCTTGTGCTGGGGAAAAATTCCACCCTGACCTCTGTGTCCTCTCTGAAGTCTGGACCAGGAGGAGGGACCCAGCACTGAATCTCTGAGCTACAAAAATTCCCTGTCTCTGCACAGTATTCCCAATCTCACGTGGCCAGACCCTGTGAACACTGAAGGAAGGGCAGCAGCTACTCCTACTGCTGTGGTTACTCTTGTTGTGGCAGTGGATGGGGGTTCATCTTCGTGCCTGGTTTCACCCAGCAGAAAAACAGGAGCGAATCCCACCAAAATCTCATCAAATTGTAGCTGGGTCTATCAGCAGGCAGCAAGCACAGCTGGAAAGGCAGTGACATTTGCAGCAGGCTTTATACAGCTGGGAGGTTTTTAACCCTTTCTCTCAGCAAGTTATTTAAAAATGTGTATTTGAGAGAGCTGAGAGAACAGAAAAACAGACCAGGCCTAATTGCACCAACTCCCAAAGAACAAGGCAGTTAAGGTCTCTGAAGGAAGAGGCTTCACCTCCAGCTCCCAGAAACATGTCTGTGTGCCAACTTCAGCTGTTGTTATTTTAATGGGGACCAGGATTTGAATTGCAGTCTGGTTCCCTGGGCTGCTTTGGACTGAACAGAGCTGGTGCCTCGCCGTGGCTGTGGGAATCTCGTTAACAGGAGCAGGATCCACCTCTGACTCCAGATCCATCCCCAGACTGGGAATCAGCCCGACCATCTGAGCCAGGCTGCCATCCCACTGAAGGCTGCCTTTGTAACCTCTCCCTGTGCTTTTAGACCTCAGCTGAAATTTTTAATGAGTCCCTAGAATTAGCCCATCCAAGTCATTTATTTATGGGTTTATTGTGATGACCTGGTAAGACTCGGGGTCACTGCAAATGTTCCAGTGCAATGCAAGGCACAGCCAGCCCAGACCCTGGCACTGGGTCATAAATACCTAAAGACATTCTTGACAGCATTATTTCTGTATTTTTTTTTTTTAAATGCTGAACTGTATGTTTTAGAATACACAGCTGTCTTTGTTCAGAACAAACCAAAAATAGCAGATTTTCCTCTGCTTAGCTGGGTGTTAAATTATTTACATTTCAAAATCCATAAGTAGATACAATGACTGCATTTCCAGAGCCTGCTCCTGCTGTCAAATATCCTTTTCTCTTCTGCAACCTAATTTAGACTTCCTTTTTAGAGTTGCAGTGTTGCTCCATTTTCAATTATATTAGAGGAACCAAGATTTCAGGCCATTATCTCATCATTCCCATGAATAGCAACACAAAATGTGCTTGTGCTGCTGGGACTCCAAGCCTGGCTGGGAGGACATGGCCACTGAAGTAAATCCAGAAGAAACCACACTGCTGAGGAGAGCACTGAAAGCCCAAGGAGAAACCCCAAGGCAGAACAGGATGCAAGGTGGGAGTGGGTCTCTTCTCCCAAGTAACAAGCAATAGGACAAGTGGAAGTGTCCTCAGGTTGTGCCAGGGGAGGTTTAGATGGGGTATTAGGAGCAATCATGGAAGGGGTGTTCAAGCATTGGAACAGGATAACCAAGAAAGTGGTGGAGAGGTGTTGGATTAATGGTTGGACTCGATGATCTTAGAGGTTTTTCCACCGAAATGATTCTGTGATCCTGAGATGCTTCCTGGGGTCAGGGCTGAGATGTTAAACACAGAGCCTGGAGAGCAGCCCAGGTGAACAAAAGTGCTTTCATAGGGGTGCAGGCTGGGACCTGAACAAGAAGATGTTTCAAATATCATAATTTCACCGGGTTGCTTCTCTGAAGGCTGAAAAAAAAGCCTCAGCTTTTCTTTACTAAACCTCCAAATTCCCTTGGCACCTCCCTGCTTCCCAATCACCCTTGCCAGGTGCTTTGCCCTGTGACTGCCAAAACCCTTGTGCAAATGCCAGCCACCTTTGCCCTGTGGCCAGCTAAATCCCAGAATGCATTACCACTGACACCGTGACCAAAAGCCAGTGGGGGCCAGGTGTCACTGTGAAACAAGGACAAACCTGGCCAAGGAACAGACTTTAGGTCTATTTTCTGTTGACCAAAGCTCATTATACTTTTTACTCTTGTGGCAGAACAGCATCCCATTGGTGCCTACTCTTCTTGGGCACTTATAAAAGGAATATCCTGGGTCTAACTGGAATCTCAGTATTGTCAGCCCCTGTGATTTTCGTACCAATCTTCTGGTATTTGAAATTTTTCATAAAGCTGTGGCTCTTGGATGCAAGCAATTAACTGAGGCTCAGCTTTCACTGAGAAATGAGAAGTTTCTAGTCCTTGTGTTTTTGAAGAGCTGGAAAATGTGCCTACAGGCACAGACTCCAAAAGGCAAATTAAAAGAACCAATATGTTTTATTTCTTTTTGAAACAATTGTGATTTAGGGAGGGGAATGGGGGGCTCGATTCATGATTTATAGATTCTGCACTTGGCAGCTCTCCAGTCTCAATGGTGGCTCCATTCAGATGGATCTGGGGCTTTCTGAGAGCTGCACAGTATTTTTCACTTGGTTCCTTGCATCACTTTTGAACAAAAAAAAAAAAACCAAAAAATCTCTATAAGATTTATCCTCCAGCAGGCACAATTTATGAACTGCATGTGCCATTTCATAGCCTGGTTCAGTTCTGACCAGGTCTGATCTCATGTATTTAGATTCTGGGAGATGCTGCCAAGCTGCCAACATGCTGAATGACACGTTTCACTGGGGTGGATGACACTGAAGGTTTGATGGCTCTGTGTAGATTTAGGAGGGCTCAGTGCTGAGACTGGCCCTTTTAAAAATCCTGCTGGCATTTGCATCTCCTCTGTATGTTGTTCCTTAACCTTATTGTGCTTCTCCAGACCAGGAGAAGCATCTCCTAACCTGCTGTGCTGTCCCCCTGTGTCCCCAGGGGCTTGGCTGATCCCAGGGGAGCCCAAATCCACAAGCAGCCCCACCTGAACCTTCTCCCAGAACTGCAGTTACTTTTGGAGAGGCACCCGTGTGGTTTTGGGCTGAGGCTGTCCAGTGTTCCTTCCCTCGCTGCCAAGGATGGGGCTGTTGGGTGGGATAAAGCATTTCTGGTGGGCATCAGACCCACCACCTCTCACTGAGGCATCTTCTCATGCAGATGAAGGGCACAAACAGGTCTCTGCATGGGTTGCTTGTGTAGGTCCTGGTTTCTGGAGCCTTCCCTGCTGGGGCTGCACTCTCTTTCAGGGTCAGGGACCGCCCGTCAACTCCCCTTTCCTGCTCCTCAACCTGCTCTGACACAGAGGTGCCCTCCTGCCTCCTCCAGATGCTTCTTGGGGTGTTGATGCCATAGCACGGATCCCCAGGAAGCAGCAGGGCTGTGCTGGGTGTTTGCTGCCCTTGTGGACACCAGGGGTGTTGGAGGCTTCTGTAGGGTTTGGGGCTGAATCCCAGAGCTCTGGGCAAACCCCTACGTGCAGGCATCAGCAGGACCATCCCAAGCACCTCTTCCTAGCAGTGGGGCAGCTCTTATTCCTGCACTCCTTCCCTCTCATTTTGCACCCTATTTCGTTTTTTTTGGTGAAAACCATCGGAGGCAACTGCAAGATAACAAACCCCCGCCGTGGTTCCTCTGACAGGGAGAGCCTGACTCTGCTCACGGTGGGGTGCAAACCAGAGCCACCACGGCACGTCCCGGGTGTCACCGTGTCCGGGGTGTCACCGTGTCCGGGGTGTCACCCACCCTGTGAGCACCAGGACGATGCTCCGTGGTGGCCACGCCTGAGGCTGCTGGGGAAGGTGAAGTAAACAGCTCCACCTTAAACTGCAGAGAGCACCTTAAGCTTTCTCCTGGCCTCCTGCCACCGAAAATGCTCCAGGCGGAGCTTTAATCAGAAGGAAGACTGTGCTTTGCACTGTGGGGGAAGGGGTGGCCACAAGGACATTTCTCCATTGATTTTTTTAATTTTAAAAGTTTATTTCTTGTATGGTGGTAGCCTTTTTTTTTTTTTTTTGTATGTTTTTGTTTGTTTGTTTGTTTGTTTTCTGTTGTTGTGGTGTTTTTTTGTTTTTTAGCGCTTTTTGGGGGGCTTTTATTTTTTCTCTTGACACAGTAAATTTCAAATTGATTTTGCAATCCTGTCTCCCCCATCCTTGCACTCTCCCTTTCAAAGGTAATTGAGAACAGAGGTTCCACTTTGCCCGCCTGGCATCCCCTCGTCCCTTGTGATGCTCCCTGAAAAGGGTTTCAGCAGCTGGGTGTTCAGCAGGGACACACTTGGGGGGTGGGCAGCTCCATTCAGGGACATCCTTCCCTTCTCCCCTCCCCGCCACAGGCGTATTTCGGGATCAGGGATGTGTCCCCGGGGCTCCTCGGAGGGAGCCTGGATGCCCTTTGCAAAGCACTGGCAGCCCCCCAGCCCCGGGCTGTGTCCCCAGCCCATGAATCTCCCCCCAGCCCACGGGGTCTATTTTTCACCAGGCATTTGCTGCTAATCAGACCATTAGTCCTTGTGCTGATTAACCAGCTAGTTCTCAATTTAATTAAAACGTACGCTTTTTTGGAAGAGCCAGAATTTTCAATCATATTTTATTCTTATCATTCCCGATCTGACTGGCACTAACCATAAGCATCAGGGGGAAACCAAAGCAATTAACCCTTTCCCTTGCTGAGGGGGGTATCTAACTGCTAATTGACTATTCTCCCAGGGAACCTGCACATTTTTCTAATGCTGCTTTGCGCCAGAGCCTGAAGATCTCAAGACATTTATCCTTTCTCAGGGTTTTGTTCCAATCCAGAGGCTCTGCAGGTCACACCGCCTTCCTACGTTGCTGGAAACTGGGAAACTTCAGGAGCCAGTCAGGAATTTAGGGTAGGGAAGGACATGATCTGTCGCAATTAACCCCGAGCTGTTGTGGGTGTGCGACGGCAGAAAGGCCCAGATGTTTGTTCTGCAGTGAGAACAGCGAGCGGTGGGGTCACCTGGGCCGTATCCAGCTCCGTGCCCGGGGAGCACCGGCCCCGAATGCTGCAGGGGAATTTGGGACACGGCTCTTGCTTTTTTTATAAAATAAGGCTTTGGTATCTCATTACCAACCTCAAAAATATTTGGCTGTAACTTACTTTTGAGGTTTGGGCTTAAGTCCAGGTGGTCCATCAAGGGAAAAGTCGGAGCTCAATGAGGGAGTTCAAGTTCAAACCTCTCCGGGCGCGGCCGCGGGGCGTTCTCCTGCCACCGCCCGGGATGCTGGGGTGCTGGGAGAGCCCTTCTAAGAAAAACTGCGGCACAAAAGGCTTCGGAAAGGATTTTCCAGAAACAGTTAATGGCTGATCTTTCGCCTTGCAACCCCACCCCCTCTCCCCAACCTAATAACTTGCTCCTCTGCGTTTCCCCGTGGTGCCAGGCTGTGCCTATTGGAATTTATTTCTGCCCTCCCCACCTGAGCGTGTTTCCCATGGCCCCTGGGGGAACAGCCTGCTTCTCGCCTTGTGTTTCATTTCACCGCCAGCCCTCAGCAAAGGGGATCTTTGTAAAACATCTTCCTCTGTGCTTTGTGATTCCTGCCGGGAGGGCCCCAGTCCTGCCCTGCTCCCTTCCTCACATCCCGGGTTAAACCCTCCCAGTGCCCCCCTGAACACAGGGACACCCCTAAAGCAGAGTGGGGGAACCCTCGGCCACCCCAAAGCCCTGAGCCTGAGCAAAGCTCTCTCAAGCCTCAAGGGCACTGAGGCATCTGCACTTTGCATTTGCTGGGTCCCCTTCCCTGGGCATCCATGGTGGACGTGCAGGGATCCCGTGGGATTTGGGGAATTGCACAGCCACTGCTTTTGGTTTCAGATATTGCTTCCATCAGGAATGGTTTCCTTTATCCATCTTCCCAAACACATGTGGCCAGATAGAAATAAACAAACATAGGTTCACATGGTGGAAAAGACCTGCCTGAAGTCTCTGATGGGATCATGTTCAGTCCCAGCAGGAATATCCATGTGGAAGTGCTGGGCAGCCCCTGGCCCCAGCACTGGGATGGGCTGGTGCTGGAGGTGTTGGCCTCTGGCCTCAGCTCTCTGCTTTCATTTTGGCCATCCCCTGAGAGTTCTAATGGAACAAGTATGAAATCATTCATGTTGGAAAAAGACCTCTGAGATCATAGATTCTGACCATAACCCAGCCCCACTGCCCAGCCCACCACTGAGCCATGTCCCCAAGTGCCACACCTACACACCTGAGCATTTCCAGGGACGGTGATGCCACGACTTCCCTGCCAGGGTGGTGCAGGTCTGACAGATTTTTCCACAGGTAAAATTTCCTCACCTGTTTCACACACACAAATTGCATTTTCAGGGAAGGAATGCACTGTGGTTGTGTGTGTGCAACAGCAGTGAGCTCACAGAGTCACCCAGCCCTGCTTCTGCCCACTCCATGACCCCTCTGTGCCTGGGAGCAGGGTGCTGCTTCCTTGGGATGATGTCCCAGAGTGGTGCCTGGGGCTGCTGCGTTCATGGACACTCTCAGAGCGCGGGCTGCACACCCAGGAGCTGCTCTGCAGAGTCACTGTGAGGGAGATGCTGTCTCCCTGTGCTCGGAGCACATTTTTCTGCTTGAATCACTGCAACATCAGCCAAACGAGGAGGGACTGAGAGTGATCACAAAGCAAGGGAACTCCTAGGGTTCAGCATGCTGGGAATATCAAGCTACTGTCTGGAAGAACACAAAAAAATGCTGTTGATTCATTCCTGCAGCCCCTGACATATAAATTAGGTAACTAACATGACCTGTGACTGTTTCTCTGAGAGACTGGCTGAGACATGACAAATATGCCCTTCAACATACCAGGGCTGATTACTGAGAGTGCTATGGGAATAGCTCAGAGCCTCACAGTCACATTATAATAAACAAGATGCCACTTAAGGGAAACCACGGTGCAGTTGGAAAACCCTCAGGTCCCATCTGCCTGGCTGCAGAGGAGCTGTGCTGGGAGCCCTTGGCATGGCAGGATATTGGTGATGTTCAGGGAGGCTTTAGGGAAAATCCTTGCTCTCAATGATAGGAAAAGGACTTAATTTTTGTTTGAAGTATGGGGTTCAGGTTTGTGTGGGCCTCTGTCCTGGTCATCACTGTGGACAGAGGGTGTCCGTCTGCTGAATTCCCAACCATGAGCTTCTGTGCCCAGGACTCAAACCTCCCCAGCCCTTGGAGTTCTGCTGTCAGTATTGCCACTTACGAAAGCAGCTTTCCAGGCATCCAAAACCAAAGAAATAATTTCATTGCCATCATGCTGGATTTATTACATGTTGACTGACCTCAGAGCAGGGCAGCTCCCACCCCCCTGCACAGTGCTGCTGAATCACTCGTGGGAAATGTTGGGTTCAGCACTTGCTGGGGAGGGGCTGGGCAGAAAATGCTTGTTTGAGCTATTCCCTATTTGTGTTAAGGCCATAAAACCTGCACATGTCCCAAAGCCTGAGCTGTGAAGTCCCAGCATTAGGAGATGGTTGAGGGGTCTTGCCAGTGCTTAGGTAACAGTTCTATTCCATTTTCAGCTGCCTGAGCCATTTCAATCCCTGAGTTCCAGCGTGCAATTTCACCCTGAGTGGCTTTGTTTCAGAGGGTGACCAAACTGCAAATCAACCCCTTCAAATCCCCAGTCATGTGCTTTACATTAGGCAATTAAACTGAGCAATAAATATCACTTTGTTGTGAACGAGCCTCCATTTCCTTTCCTATTTTAATAACAATAATGGTCAAACTTCTGTTTAAGAAGCAGTTTCTGGTTCTATTAGGAAATGTGCCAACCTATTCAAAGAGACACAAGATTTGTATGGAGAGGTAATAGCTTTTATTAAGCCAAATTATATAATTAGTAAAAAAACAGCCAAGCTCTCAGGAACTCAAGCCCTTCTTCAGATCTGGGGAGAGGCAGCAGCTCCTGGCAGCTGCAGAACAGCTGTATGGCAGGATTGCTCCAGCCCAGGTCTCTTTGATCAACGCTGCTCTGCCTGGGGCAAGGTGTCTGGCACTGGCTCCCACACTTTCCTGGGCTGGGTATAAGGGGATCAGCTCCACTTTGGGCAGTGTTTCTCCTCAGGTTACACGGAGCACAGTTTCAGGATTATGCTTTTTTTTTTTTTTTTTTTTTTGCAAATTTATCTAACAGCTTTTGGGAGGACCTCTGACTTACAGCAGCTTTCTCTTTCTGGGTGTTGCAGCCATACCAGCAGAAAACTGTGTTAAATACACTAGCCCCAAATGCCCTGTCTCAAGTTGTATGCAAAGAGCTCACATTTGGGTTTTTTAATTTTTTGAACTTCCAATTTGAGCAGACAGGATTCCTGCACCATTCTGCTGGCACAGCCTTTGCTTCATCTTTCAGACTAGAAGCCTCTTGGGGCAGGGACCATGGTTTTAATTATGTACAGCTCCCAGCTGAGCAGAACCATCAGTCCCCATTAACTGAATAAATAATTACTTCAGTGAAGTACAACTCACTCCAGGCTCAAGCCCATTACTGAAGTGTTCCTAGGTCATGGTGTATTTGTAAGCATAACTTAAATAAGATATGCGGGTTGGGCAACCCATCAGCAAAGTGTCAAATTAGCCTCCAAATCCTGTCATGTGTCTTGGTGGCAGACTCTCCAATTTATCACACATCCATTGCTAGCTGCCACTGCACTGTGTCCCTGGACTCCACATGAGCATGTCCCAAGAAGTTCTTCAGAGCTGGGGAGGAGCTCCTGATACCCCACAGGACAGGTTTGGTCAGTGGTCCTCAGGGAAAATGAAATGCAGGACGAACTCTTGTTCAGCAAGTGATCAGGTACCACAAAAGTTGTGTGGGCTTAACACCCAAGTTGGACAGGTGCTGGGGAGAGGATTCCATGCCTATGTCCCATCACAGCCCTGTGAATGTGCAGAGACTTTTAAAGTTGGATCACCAGCAAAAGTTAATTGGGTTGTGCTGTGTCATATCCCCTTTTTATGCCAGTCACTAATTTACAGAAGAACAAAAGCTAGTTGGGAAGAGGGTAATTACAATGGGAAAATACTCCACAATTCCCAGGACAAAAATGCAGGTGGCAGATTGGGATGCAGGATTCCCACTTGCCCATTTTGTGCCTTGTAGCTCCTGAAGGGTGTTTATCCTTGGTTAATTTGTGATCAGACCTTGGAGCAATGGACTAATGGCCCTCATCCCACAAGGACTCATTCCCTGTGGACCAAAGGTTTTTTCTCCTCTCTCCCAGCCAGCTCCAGAGAACAATGGATCCTCTGCCATGGTGTTGGATGCTCACCCTGGCAGGATCCCAGATCATCATCTCCCATGATCATGGTGTGTCCTGCCATAGCTCAGCCTCCCCTTTGCTGGCAACCTCTTCCCACCAGGCAGGAGAGCTGCCAGCCCCATCCTCCAGCCACTGCAGTATCCCTATTTTATATTGCTCTGAAGCTTTTGAGCAGCTGTTGCAGGTCACCTTCAGCTGAAGCCTCCATGCCCAGGCACACTGGACCTCGCTGAAAGTGTTTCTGGGCGGCTCTCCCATCACACCTCCCTCTCACAGTTTTATCACCTCCATTTCCCAGGAGTGGCTGTTGCCTTTGTGAGCTGCTGTGAGTGCTCAGGCACTGCTGATTAACCAGCAAAATCCCCAATTGTCCTCACCATCCCATCAGTCACTGCTGACATGGCCACACATTCCCCCTGTGCTCCGTCACTGGGGCAGCTCCTCCCTTGCTCCTGTGTCTCCCTGGCACCCACCAGACTGGGGGCATCAAGCTTTACAGACAGGTAAATATCACCTTGGATATTTATTATATCACCTTGTGGATATTTTATCCAGGAAGTGACAGACATGGAATGTCCACTTCATACCCTCCAGAGCCACCAAATGCCACATGCTGTGTGTCAGGCACAGGTTGGTTCAAACAAAAAGGATAAAAATCACAAATGTTGCAAATACACAGCAGGCAGACACCAGAGAAGTATTGGACCCACACAGTGAAGAATCTTTCTGGGTAAAAAGGCAGAGATTATTGCAGGAAGCCAGAGAACAATGCTTGACTATTTAAGGACAACTGGTGTTTCCTTTCTGAACATCAGCACTATTTATTTGTTTTGGGGTCCAGCCAGATCCCATTTGATGTCTGCTCTCTGGTTAAGGTGGAAAAGTATTTGCAAGGACTTGCTCAGTGTTACCAAAACAGAACTGGCCTATATCTCTGTTCATGTTCAGTGGCACCTTGGAAACCACCCATGATTGCCACAAGATGTTATGGATACCAGAAATACAAATTCATTTGAAAAGCTCTAGAATTCCGGAAAAAAAGATCCAGTGAGGATGATGGGAATGAAATGTCACAGATCACCAGCAGCTGGGAAGATGATGTCTGACCACTTTTGCATTGTCCTAATGCTGTTCCCAAGCCACCCAGCACTGGACACTGAAAAAAAGAGAGGATATAAATGAGCTTTTGCAATGACCAAGCATGATGTCTTGCCTGTGGAAGAGGTTCATTTGCCAGCCCCACTCACTCCTGAGCAGGGCTGCAAACAGATTCCCTGCCAAGCCTACCACTCATTTCTGATTTTTTCTATCACAATGTCAGATTCCAAAGCAGCATCCAGAGCTAATCCCACACTGGCTTCAAAGGTTTTACAAAAAACATAACCTAAAAGGAATATTTAGGTCTAAATTGTTATCAGGCTGGTCCTGTTCTGCTTCAAAAGAAGGTGTCTTTCAGTCTGTGAGTGTTGAGCTGTAGCATCTCTGCTTTGGAAAATTTCAACTGACCTCTAATTCTTCCTTTCCATCTTGTAGCTTTCTGTATTATCCAACACCACAATTGAAAGGGCCTAAAAGAGCTTTCTCATGTCTGCTTTTGAGAATGACACCTTTTCAGGTGGAAAGCATGGTATAGGATGACATGAAATAGGAATGTTACCTCTTAAAGCCTGCTGAAAGCAGAAATTGTTTTGCAATCCCTCCGCCGAGCATGGAGGGATTTTCCATCCAGTCTTCACATCCTACTGAACAGGAGGGGCTTCCCTGCTCCTCAGAGAGGCAATGGACACTGTGCCACAGACACTGAGTTAATAAACCTGGGTGAGATCCCTGGTCTCCATACCCAGCACTGACTTGTCTCCAAAGAAAAGGACGAAAAATCACTGGAAATAAAAAACCCCCACTGCCAGGTCACAATGGTTTCCCCACAGGTTGGTGTCACCACTTCCATGGGGGACAATGAGCACAACCAGCCAAGCACTGCAATTTCCACACTCTGGTGTGGTCAGGGGACTTTCCTCCTGGATGGGAACAGGAATCTCATTCCTGTGTTCACAAGTTAAGACTGCTCCTCCTGCATTTTTGAATAACTCTGTGAGTCCCCTCAGACTAAGGAATGAGAAATGCTTTCATACCAGCAGCACAGCATTTCTTATGCTTTATCTCCAACCTCATCCGACATGTAAAACCTTTTCCATCACTCCATCATAAAACCAGAACAGAAAGCCTGGTGAAGAGTCACGGGGCAGCAGTGAGGGTTAATTCCACACAATTCAGTAATTCACAGGAAAGGACAGGGCGAGCTCCGTTTGCATCAACACTTAAAGGCTATTTCCAAATATTAACCATGGCAGCAGAAATCACAATTACTTTGCCAATCACAGTCATCACAAAAACATCAAAGCTTTTTCCTGCCAATCAGATTCTGGTATAATAAACTATTTAACTCTTTCCATTAAGCAGGAATCGAGGAGCTGTAGCAATTAGGCTAGAAAAGGGGAAAGAAGCGGATGAAGCCAAAATAGCAGTAGCACATTTGGCCAGCCCTGCAGAAACGACACAAAACTGGCTGGATTCCAGTGTCTGGTTGCTTTGCAGCTCCAGGGCAGGTCTGGCTGTACAATCTTTACATAGAAATCAGACTCGCCCACTCCTCCCTCCTGCTTTTCTTACAGCAGACAGTGGTAGCGGGGGGGAGTCCGTGGGCCAGATAAAGTTGCCTTGGTGCTTATTCCATTAGAGGCAAGGAGATTTTCTCCAGGTTTTTAATTAGAAAAAAATCCCTGCCTCGACCCAAACACACGTCTCCTGCCCGTGTGTTAAATGGCTTAATTTCCCCTTCACTTGTGCTGCCCTGCAACTGCTTCTATTCCTTATGTCATCGCTGATGACAGAGCTTGCTCGAGGCCCTCAGTAATGAAGTGCAAAAAAAAAAAGGTATTAAAAATACAGGCCACTTCTCTGGCTGACTGAGGGATGGTTTCTAGTGAAGGGGGTGTTTCTTTCTTCTGCCTAAATAATGAAAGGACTCCACAGGGCAGCCTGGAGCATCAGGCACTGCTTCCCCCAGACAGCCCCTGCAACCCCCAGTCTGGGAAACTTGTTGCTTTTGGCTTCATTTCCAGCTGGTCTGATCTGGGAACAGGTATCCCACAGCTTGCAGAGCTCTGATGTTGATTTACAAGTGCCCCAGTTACAAAGTCAGAAGTCCTGAAGCAATACTAGCATTTATTTACAGGGAACTTTCTCTCTTAGTCACCCATTAGCAACTGCAAGCTGTTAATGAGTGTCCTGCTACTGTTCCGTACTGCTTTGTGGTTAGAGCTCATAAATTCACTTTGAGTTTGTAACCTCATTAGGTTTCTTTCCTTATTCCTCTTAATTTCTGGTGTTTTGGGCAGCTTTTTGTTCTGAAAATTGGTCTTGATTTGATACATTAACCTCACTAAGGACACAGTTACATTCAAAAATGACATTTTGTTCGCGTTGCTGCATTGCTCATGAAAGTGCTTTGAGAATTGCAGAGGATCTGGAGGCTCACAGCCCTTAAAAGTCTTTGTGTTTATGTGAAGATCATTTTGTGTCTCTGAAGAGAATCATCCCTCTGATGCATCTCTTCATGCAAGGATACCAGAAAATAACAGACTGTCCTATGGCACCAGCCCTCACCCTGCTTGAGGCCAGCTGTCAACATGAGCTGAAATTCTTGTGTCATTCAACACCCTGTCCCTGAGCAGGGCTGGTGGCCTCTCACAGACCTGTCCCTTGTCTGTGTCCTTCATCCCCATCACCAGCCTGGGCAGCCCTGCTGCTGCTGGGATACACTGGGAGCCAGCAGACCCATCTCACCCCACAGCATCCCCATCTCACCCCACAGCATCCCCCCAGCCCCCTGCCTGGCACAGAGAGTGCCTGACCACCCCTGGAAACAAAGGCAAGCAATGCTGCCTTAACCAAAACCTAGAAGGGCCCTAGCTCTACTGAAAGCCTAAAAAAACAAAAGAGGAAAAGTAGAAAACCCCACTTTTAGAGACCCTCAGTCCCTTCTTAGGAGAAGTCTGAGCTGCCCTAATTCTCCCCAGCTGAGCTGGAGGCTGAAACGCATCTTCACCTGGAAACCAGAGCCCTCTGCACCTCCCTGCTCAGGGGGAGATGGTGGGCTTAAGGTGATGTGGGGCTCGTGGGGATCACTGCCTGCTTGATTTGTCTGCAGCTCTGCTGAATTACTGAGTGCAAGGTAGAATTGTTTGGGTTTTTTTCCTCTGTTCCCGTTGTTATAGTGAACTGTGGTTGCATTCCTGGGGCAGTGTCTGCTTTTCAGATTGGCAGACTGTAGGTTAAGCTTTCAGTTAGTTGATTTATGGGTTGTTTTCCTAGGGTGGTTAACTAGCTAGAGGAGAGCAAAAGGATCCACACGACATATATTATCCTGTTTTCAAGATCTTTCCAAGGGTTTTGGCTCAGGGAGTAATGGAAGGCCCCTCTTCCATGTGGGAAAAACGTGAAGCAGGAAGAAAAGTGCAGTTGTACTCTTTGGGAGTTGAGAACTGGGGTTTGGAGGTGTTTTAAATAATTTTGTGCAAAGTCCAGGTGTTCTTATACACTGAGTAGCTCACAGGCTTGTGGGTATCCTTACAACAGCCCCAAGAAATAAATACTGACTCCACATTACACCCACTGAACCAAGGCACAGGAAGAGATGTGTGAGGGCTTGCTAAAGGGAAATGCAGAGCACTGATCTGCCTGAGGTGGAGCATCCTGCAGGACAGCCAAAAGTGACTGCAGTCCTGCAGGTACCACTGTAGCTCTCTGTCTGAGCTTGGCTAAAACTGGGGTTTCCTCCCAGTAAGCCCCACTGACCAAACCCCAGCCTCAAACCAGAGCTGTAGACCTGTCTTGGGAACATTTTTTCCTTGAGAAGCAATGCAATCGTGGCAATGCATAGCCTTACGTTTTGTAGTCCTGTGGTACATAATTATAATATTACTGCCAATAATTATCACTACCAGAGACCCTGCTTACTTGATGTCCCAGTAACAGATGAGGTCCAACAGGTTATGGAGAAAGTGAATGTATTTAACTGGGAAATTAGAAAATGGAAGGAAGAAAAAAAAAAAAGAAAAAAGGATCCTATCACATGGCTCTTCTTAGCTTTCGACTTGCCTTCCCCCGAATGTTTCCAAAACAGCAGGAATACGACTTGGCTGTAGGTCTGTGTTATGTAATAGTGATTGCTTTGTTTCCTCTCACTTTAAGGTTTAGCAACAGGGAAGAAAAAAAAACCCTCACATATAGAAACGGGGGAGGGGAACTTTGGGGTGTTAAGACGATGCTGGATCCCTCTGAGCTGATAACAGTGAATTGCATAACCCCTGCCGAGGGGGTGCTGGGTTTTACCCTGCTCCGTGTTAAACATTAACAGCACTCTCACTTCAGCGCTGTCGCTGCTGCTGAGGCTGGGTACAGCCTCCAGTCCCAGCTGGCTGGGTTTCCATGGAGCTGATGGCTCCCCTCGTCTCCATTGGCAGTGAAACCCTCCCGGTGCCCGGCTCCATCCAGCTCTGGAAATGAGGTGGGGCAGAGCAGCTTTGCGGCGTTGGTTTCGTGCCTGGTGGATGCTCAGGGGTGTTTTTGCTTGGAACCAGCGAGGTTTGGCAGCGGCTCCTGTTTTGTCTGGCCTGGCAGATCTGCAGAGCCACGTGGAGCCCTTGAGCCTCGTGGTGCCAGCCCTGGAAGAGCCACCTGCGAGCTGGGTTCTGCTCCACGGGTGTAAGAACGATGGGGACTGACTTCCCAGCAGGGCACGCTGCGACAGGACAAGGGGTGATGGTTGGACCCTAAAAAGAGGGTCAAGGAGAATTTTTTTTTTACAATGAAAGTGGTGAAACACTAACAAAGGTCACCTAGAGAGGTCGTGGATGACCCATCCCTGGACACTTTCCAGGTCAGGCTGGACAGGTCTGATGGAAGATGCCTGTTTGTTGCAGGGGGTTGGACTAGATGGCCTTTAAACAACCTTTCCAGCCCAAACCATTTTATGATTCTCCCCTGCTACTCCTCCTCCTCATCTCTCTTCCTTCTGTTTCCTGGTTTAAATTAGACTGTAAAATCTTCTGGATTAGAGACGCAAAAAATAAATGCAGTATCTCCCAAACCGTGGGTTTGCCTTCTTTTCCCTCAGTAACATAACTCTCATCAAAACCTTTCAGATTTACATTTAAAGCATTTTAATGGAGTTAATGGTGCAGATTTTCAACACATTGGCTTCATGGGACCAGTTTAGGGCCATGTGGGGACCAGTTTTCATCCATGCTAGATGCTGAGAGGCTTTGCTTGCTGCTGCTCTTTGGAGCAGGGCAGTGCTGGATGATGGAGATCTGAATATTCAATGTGCATGTGGGCTCAACAGCTTTTTGTTATGTCTCTAATTAGGCTAAGTAGGGTGTTGGGTTCAAGTGCTAATTAGAAATGACCGCTCTAAAATACATTGGGATATTTAGGGCTGTGTGCTGTTTGCATATTCAGGTGCCAGCTCCTGCTCACCTTTGTGTGAGTAATGCGATGAGTCCATCCACTTTTTACCCTGTCACATTGTTTTATTTCTTCTCTTTTTTTGACAGATACGCCGTGCCTAAGCAAATGAGTTTCTAGCAGTGGGAATAAGCACACATAAGGTGTGGGATTGTCCATGGCAAAAGGGGGAAGGGAGTGTTTGGCAGTGAGAAGCAGGAACTGGCAGTCAGGATTGGTCCAGCCCTCTGAAATCAGCAATGTGAGCACTGAAGTGGGGGGTCCCTGGGAGTCCTGTGGTCTGCTGGAAAGAACAATTAGTGGAATAAACAACAACCTCTGGCTTCCTAAACCTACCCTGCAGGGTGTACACGAGGGCAAGGCTGTGTCCTTTTGGCTGTGGCTTGGCAGCACTGGGGTGAGCATGGTCAGTGCCACATGGTGTGGCCCAAACACTCTGTCAGCACCTGAGGGATGCAGGATGGCAACCCAGGTGAGCAGCCAAGGTGCAGGTCTGAGATGAGAAAAACTGTTTTTAAAAGTTACATTAATTAATGTGATGCTAAACTCCAAGCTCTCCTTAGCTGGGCAAGGGCTGATGGGTTTCAAGCTGCCTCAGCTCTGAATCCTTCAGGTGTGTGACTCTTCTCATGCACCATGGGGACAAAGCTGTGCTGGCCCCACATCAGCTCTGTGCTGTGGCACATCCCAGTGTCCACAGCTGGGCTCTGCAGCCAGCCAGGGCCACATCCCTTTCCCTGCACCACGGAATGCATCACCCTGGGGGACCTGCAGTGCCCTTGGGCTGAATAGGAGAGTGCTGTGGCAAAGCACAGCTGGAATAGCTGAATGAAGGGGTCAGAGCTGGGGCTGTGACAGAGCAGGGCTGGCCAGAGCCCCCGGGCAGGACGTGGCTGCTGTCAGTGCCTCGAGCAGGAGCTCTCCCTGCTGCAGCCACAGGGCTGTCCCTCCCAGCACAAGAGCTTTTCCATGGAGACCCACATGTGCAAACAAACACACACCAGCTCAGCACTTTTGGAAACTGTTGAGAGCCTCTTTTCAAGCCCAGGGCTCAGCACACACTGTCCTTTTATTTCCTTTTTTAATTTTTTCCCCCCCCTGGTCCTTGGGAATGCTTAGACACATCCATGCAGGCAGGAAGGGCAGGCTGGCTGCTGGCCTGGCAGACAGGGGGGCTCTGAGCCCTAAAGATGTGTCCCTGCTCAAGGTGCCTCCTGCACACCCCCAGTGCTGCACAGGGACTCAGCCACGTGAGAAATTCAGCCTTGAAAAATACAGACTCACTAAATTTTCATTAAAAATTCATAAACCTTTGGGCAACCCTGGGCTGTGTGAAGCCCAGACTAGAACACAAATGGGCTGCACCTTGCCCAAAGTCCCAAAGCAAAGGGGTTTTTGTGAAGCTGCTGCAAATCCAGGCTGGTCTAGGTCCAACATTTGCTTGGCTCCAGTTCAGATTCATTCCTGAATTCAAACTGATGAACTTCCAGGCCTCAGGTACATTTATGGGGAATGAACATGGACACATCTATGGCTTAACAGAGCCATAATTTCTCCCTGAGTGCTTTATTGTTTGAAAATCATAAATAAGGTGAAGTGAAAAGGACAAGCCCCTTTAATCTATGAGTGGTGTGCTAAATGACGGTGGTAAATCTCTGCTGGCTCCATGGCAGGTAGAGCTGATTTGCACTCCCAAAATGGCAGTGATTTTATCCCACAACCCACACTGAAGGTGTGAAGAACAGCTTTTTGAAGGGAAAAAGGAAAAATGAACCCTACCCTGGGCTGGGCTTGGCTGGGAACAGTCAGCAAGGCACTGCAGAGAGCCTGGGTGGACTCTGCTGTGCTGATGAAGGAAATGCCCACCCTGCACCGGCCGCAAACTCTGTCAGGCTCCTTTCTTATGTCCTCCTCAGCATTTCTTATCACTCCTGATCGATTTATTGCTGTGCTTTGCATGCTTTTATAGCCTGCTAGACAAGGCTGTCTCGAGGCCGGGGTGTTCAGGTGTGCCAGAGAGGGCTCTGCCCCAGCAGCGTGGAGGCTGCCCAGGCAAACAGCCCTCTGGGCAGCCCCTCTCCCCTCCAACCCTTCCACCACTGAAAGTTATTTTCACAGGATCTTGGGATGGTTTGGGTTGTAGATCATTAGTGCCAACCCCCTGCCATGGGCAGGGACACCTTCCACTACCCCAGCTTGCTCCAAGTCCTGTCCAGCCCAGCCTTGGACACTTCCAGGGATGGGGCAGCCACAGCTTCTCTGGGCAGCCTGTGCCAGGGCCTCAGCACCCTCACAGCAGATATTTTGACAAGTTTTACACAGCAGTGTGTGATATTTAAAACCCAGATGTCTACACAAGATGCTCACACTGCTGCCAGTGCTTTAAACCACCCACATCGGTGTCCCCAGGCAGAGGATGTCCCCAGGCTGGGGACACCCCACTGCTGCTGGGGCTGTTCTTTCAACCCGTGTTTCAACCATGGTCAGGATGGAATAAAAATCAATAAATGCCTGCAGGTTTAAGAATAAATATCCCTTCTGTTTAGGGCATGAATATTTATCATTTGGTGGAGAGCAGACCTTGCACACGACTTTTTAGTGTGTTTTATTTGCAAAGCACCCCGGGGTGGTTTTACACAGAAGTTGCTGTATTGGATTTTCTCGTGATGTAGTATTAATTTGTACAAACTGCAAATTGATGCTGACCTGCTTGTCTCTGATGGGCACAACTCTCAAGTTTAATTCGAACACAACCCCATCCTCCTCTCAGCGATGAGAGCTTTGGTGCTGGGGAAAGCAGGGCAACCCTCTGGGAACTGTCAGTCAAGAAAAGAAAAAATTCTGTAAAGGTTTTTCCCCTCTGTCCACCTCTTAATGGCTCTAGCTGAGATGTCTGAGCTGAAGAAAACTCCACCTCTGCAGCTTCTACTTTGAAAAAGCTGAATAACCGAACTCAATCTCCTTTAAAAAGAGGGATTAATGCTTTTCAGAAAGAATTTCTGTTCTCCTTTCAGTCCCAGTGGAGTTTTCTGTAAGGCAATCAATAAGTAATGACCAGGAAAAGACTTTTTAAAAAAAGTCCCTTGTTGCTGTCATATTTAAAAGATTGTGCATCCCAACCTCAAATCGAGTGAGCTGAGAAACTGAAAAAAAAAAGAGAAGAATGAAGAAAAATCTGAGGAGGATGCTCATGGATTCGCCTTCCCTGCCAGGAGGCTGCTGGGATGGTGTATTTTTGAGGTAGAGCACCCCAGTGGCTCTGTCAGGAACCCCAGGCCCCAGGGGCCCATCAGCACTGTGGTCCCTCACGCCGTGGGTCCCGATGGCCACAGGGGGGTCCAGCCCTGTGGGACCCAAGGGGGGCACTTCAGCATCCAGAGAAAAAGTCCTTTAAAGAACTGCAGGAAGTTTAATGGAAATAATAAATATGGAGATCTTCTTTAATCTTTGCAAGTCTTTTTTTTTTTTTTTTTTTTANTAATTTTTTGAAGTTTTTTTTTTTTTTTTTTTTTTTTAAGGGTTTTTTTTTTCATGAATGTGAGAGCTGGAGAAGTCTTTTTAAAATGAAATTGTCATTTTATTGGAAAAAATTTCCAATTCTGGAAATTTTATTCTGGTGTCCTGAGAGAGAGATAAACTTGACATGTTGCTGGCAGCGTGGTATTCAGCACGTGGCTGCAGATCTGCCTGGCTGCCCTGCCAGGGCTGAGGCAACTCTGGGCTCAGAGGAAAGGGCTGGGGGAGAGGAAACCCAAAAGACAGACTTTTTGAGGTGGCCAAGGTGTATGCTCTCTTTGCAGAGCTGAAATGACAGGAGTCCAAATCACTCCAGGAGTCACAGTATTTTTAATTTTTTTCCCAAAGTCTTAGAGGACTCAGACTAAGCTGTATTTTCCTCCACAAATCTCCTCCCAAAATTTTTGGCTTTCTGTTCCCTGACACTTTGTAAAACCATCTCAAATTCTCACCTGGAGTTGGTGTCTCAGAAATTTATTTCCAGTTCATTGCTGGCCAATAAGGTTGACAAAGTGTGTTTCACGAGGAGGAAAACCCACTTTGTGGTTACTGAGGGCCAGGTTTGGAGACCAGCTTCCAATCACACAGAAATAGTATTTGCAGCTGCTTGCACATGACATTATTTCCTGGGCACCTCGCTTGTACATACAATTAAGGACTTGTAAATCTGGGGAAATCTTAAATTAAGGTACCAAAATGTGCCTGCAAACATTTGTGCATGCCATTTTTCAGCTGTAATAATGGGAGTCCTGTCAAAGCAAGGATGAAAAATTGGTCCTGTGTCAATAACCTGTATGAATGATGTTAGAGAAAACTGGCAAGTCATCAAAAGACCCTGTTCTCCATTTAATTCTCTTCCTAGCTCATTATGGATTATCACGTTTTGTCGAGTTAGTGGCATGATTATGGAAATAGAAAAACTATTTCTCTCTGCTTCTTATCTAAAAGATGAATGAGGCACGTGTAATTGGCTTAAGTTATCATTTAGCAGTGAGCTCTGGTGATGCAGGGCTTTTTCTGTCCCCAGCCTGAAGTCCTGAGACACACTAAATGGCTGCTGTGTTCCCCTGGTTGTTTTCTGTCCCCAGTACCCACGTGCTCAGCCCGAAGCAATGCACTTATTGAGGGCTGAAATACCTTTTTTTTTTCTTTTTTCCCAGAAAGATCTGTCATAAATAACTCAGCAGGTGAAGATGGTCATCAGGGCATAAATCACCACCACCAAAGCAACAGCTGAATGGCCTGAGCACATCCAGGGAGCCACATCCACCCTCACCTGGGACTCAGTCCTCATCCCACTGCCCTTAACCTGCCTGAGCTGTGGCTGCAGCTATGGATTGTGTGATCCCAGAAACAGGAGATGTGCTCCAGGCAGCACGGGCTCCCACCTCCTGCAGCCTGCTGGAAAAGGATGGGGGATTTTGAAAACATTTTTCTTTTTAATAATAAGAGAGAATAAAAATGGCCAGAAGAGGGGAGGTGCCATCACCAGGAAGGGTTTCTCTGTCCCCACCTTAGGCTCTCCAGAGTTGGAGATGCTCCCAAAGCACTTTCCATTGGGATGCTGGGCCCTGATCACTGCTGTGTGAGCTCATGGGGACCACTCAGTTTGCACACATTTGGGCCCACAATAGCCAGATTTTGGTGCTTAAAAGCATCTGCCAAAAAGTCCATCAGTCATGAAGATCCTTGGTGCTGTCACTGCATTTCCTCAGGTCTCAGAGGACACTGGCCAATGATGTTAATTGGAAACCATAAAACCCTGGGAAAAGCTGAAGCAATTTTGAAAAGGACCTTTTTACCTTCCTGTGATCTCTTGTATCTTTACTCAAAGAGAAAATACTGTCTGAGAAATAAAGGGGAAATTTGTTCATCTTGATTTTCATAGTGGAGAAAAAGAGCAGTAGGAAGGAGAGAGGATGATTTTCGTCTGGCTTATAGCATTGGAGCTTAGTTCTTCTCTAAGTATTTTATCCAAAGCCTATTTTTAATAATGCCAAAATAATAATTGCTGAAATTCCCTTTAAATTCCTTTTTTTTTTTTTTTTTTACATGCAAAGCATCATTGGCAAAAATTTTTTCGCAGCTTCCCTTGGCAGTCAGTTGGAGCAGCAGAATTTGATGGACCCTGACAATACAGGGGGACAAAGGCAGCTTTAGAGGACATAAAACTATCTGGGCAACAACTCTTCTCTGCCCAAATTGCCTCAGTTGTGTTCCTCTGTTGCCTGACAATATGCTCTCAAGAAAACACAAAATGTTGTTCTCTTTATGAAAAAGTCTTGCAAGATTTTTTTTTTTTTGCATGTGTTTACTGAAATAAGAAAAAAAAAAGCCAAAAAGGAAGCAGAAAATAAGCCCAGAAAAATTACAGAACTTTTCTCTCCAAATTACCTCTGTTGTAAAAAATGTCACAGAAGACTTCACATTCCAAAAATATCAGCCAGCTCCACGAGCTGTGAGTGAATGTAGACCCAAGTGAGATGAGGATCAGGCCTAATCTGCTCATAATTATGTTAAACTCATACAAAATAATTTACCATTTTTCTGGAACCAACCCCCAAATTGTACTTTTCATACCTAGCAATACGCCGATGAACGATCCATTATATTGTCCTCCCACAGTTGTTATTTTCCAAAGTGACAGGGAGGTGACAGGAGGCTGTGGCTCCAGGTTGGGAATGAGCAGCAGGAACAGATGGATTTGTGAGAAGCAGCAATCCTGCTCTCCTGCTAAAAATGCTGCAAGCAGGAACCCCAGCTAACTTGCCCTGAAAATATAGATCAGTGGAACCATCCCCCAGCAGAGGATTTCACAAGGCTTTCCAGGAAGCATCAATAGCTGAGTTATAAGAAAATGGAGCTGCAGATGCTAAAGTATTTATTGCACTTTTTTTTTTTTTTTTTTTAAATACAGGGACAGCTTCAGTTATCCCACTATCATGTACTAAACAACGTTGGTTAATCAAGTTTAAGATAACAGAAGGAGTTTTCAATGTCATTAATGTGTCTCATGAGATTCACCCTTCTTTTGGGTAATGGGAAACTTCTGCTTGTGAGGATGTAGAGAATAAGGATTTATAGATCATAATGGGCAGTGGTTTTTGTAAGGGACACTATGAAAACATGGAAACTTGACAGCAAATGCTATTTCATTTATTTAGGTGCCTACTGGCATGCCAGGATGTCTCTGGTGTTTCACCCTCATCTCAGCCTTTTGCTTGGTGTCATGGCCTTTGTCTCCCAGCAGTGCTGGTGTTTCTGCTCCCAGGTGTGCACAGCCCCCCTTGCCAAACAACTCCCTTAAAAAACCACAAAGGAGTACAGTCATGTAAGGGTCTCCTTGCCATTCCCAATTTTCCCAGCAATTTTACAGGACCACAAATGGACTTTACATGTCTTTCTATGGGGAGGGCCCAGCAGCAGTTCTTGTGGTTGGAGCTGCAGTGGAAATGAGAATAACCCAAAAAATTATGATCTTAGGGTGAATTTTCACAAAGGGTTTTACCCATAGTCCTTCTGGCATCTTTGAAGGAAATCTGAGCAGAAAGGGCTGGTACAAAACTAACGAGAGGTGCTGAGGAAAACTTAATGAATCAACAGCTGAGTTCTTCATCTCCTTTCCAACCAACCAAAGCCAAGAGAAATTTCTCCATTTTGTTTCCATCTTCCTCTTTCTCCCGGGAATTTCACAAGCAATTTGGCAGTCTCATACTTTGGGCTCTGCATCTTCCTCATTCATCATGATTTTTTCTATTATTATTTCTCCCTGCTGTGTCAGCTTTCTGGACCCTCAAGCAGAAATGCAAAACCCTGCTGCAGTGAGCCCTTGACCCAGGATGGTGTGAGCCGTGCCACCACTCACCCTCAATGCCAGGCCAGCCTGCCAGAGCATGGGAACACTCTTGGCAATGCCATCACTCCGTCCTGGCAATGCCACCACCCCATCTGGGTGACACAAGACAAACACAAAAACTGACAAGTGGACTGCAATGAAATATGTGTGCTGCAATGTGCAAGCATGACTCAGGCACTGCAGCCAGGCACTCCCCGGAGTCTGGCTGCGTCCCAGAGACATTTTTCTCCCTGGCTTTAGTTGACACATCCAGGCTGATACATTATGTTTATGTTTTTGACAGGTTATGATGTAAAGAAGGTTATCATTTCCTCACTGGGGAGGACAGGGGGTTGAGAGAGCCTGGCTGACCTTTTAACTGGGCTCTGATCTTTCTTCTGCCTCTTCCCACACATTCCCCTTCTCCTGCCACTGTGGGACAAGGGCTGGAACACTTGTCCTGGATCCTGCAGCCCACTCCCCCCTTCTTCACACATTGCTGCTGAGGTCAGGATAGGGGGGTGAATGCCCACTCCATTCACATGGAACATACACACCCCACAGCTCCAAATAGATATTTTCATAAAATAATGCCACATCCTCTGCAGTGCAAGCACGTGCTGCTGGTACCCATGGCTGCATGTTTCCACTGGGGAAGGACAGGCTGGGAAAGTGGCAAGGTTGGACCCTGATCCCCCTGGCACTGGGCACTGCCTGGAGTGGTGAGGGGGAGGGTAGGCAGCCCAAGCAGGGACCTCTGCACCCACAGGCAGAGAGCAGTGGCTGGGGTAGGAGCAGTTATCCTGTTAAATGAGAGTTTTACTATTTCCCTCAGTGAGAACTGAATTATATCCTTCAGCAGGCGCAGAGTTCGATTGCTGCTTTTGAAAAATGAAGCAGGAATAAATACTGCATGTGTCCCAGATGAGGCTTTTCCCTCACTGTGCACTCTAATTTCCTTCATACAGGAGAAATACTTGAATTTGTTGCTTTCCCTCCTTATGCATTTGCTAGCAGGGCTTTTGAGCCCAAAGGCCCTCACTTTGAATAGAAATGCAGCTTCTGGTGTTTCCTCTATTTAAGGGAGGCAAGCAAAGCGACTGGAGGATGCATTGCCTCAGCCCTGACCTATTTCTATGTTCAGCACATTTTTCTCGCTCCACAGACATGAGGAGTTGTCCCAAACCCCGGGGCTACTTTCTGCTTCCAGTTCTCTGGAAAGCTCCTTGCAGCAGGGCTGGAGGGGAACAGACCTTCCTGAGGGGCAGCAGCACAGAACTCTTTCCTCTCTTCCTCCCTGTGAACCATAAGAAAAATGTCATTTAGCAGGGAAGGTGCTGCACACGTATTTAACACTGAAAGGGAATCTCAGGAGCAGACACACAATTACATGTGTGTTTTTCAGTCCTAATTAGACTGAACTCTGTAACTGTGAGATGCATTTCTGACTTTTTTTTTTTTTTTTCCTATTAAAGAAATAACCCCTCTTTTATCAAGGCTGAGCCAAACCCCAAGTGGAAAGGTGAGGGAAGGAGGAATAATTAATGATGATGAAGATTCTGCCTGCCATGGGAGCACGGCTGCATCTCCCATTAAAGCTTATGCCTCCGGCACAGAAACCCCCTCTGGGATGCTCCTGGGACCAGAGAGGGGTGGCCAGGGCTGGGCTGTCCCTAGAATGGGGGCAATGAAGGGACTTTTAAGTTGTCACTTCAGCACAAAGGGGTGTGTTTAGCTACATTAGCCCAGTGATTTTCACAGGTGTTAAATGTGTAACAGAAGTCTGGGGGCATGGACGTTCTATTAAGAGTGTTGCTACCCTTGGTAGTTATTTATGGGATAGAAGAGGCTTGGAAGGGCTGAGCTGTGCATTGTTAAGAGGGATGTGGTGGTTACCATCTTTCCAGTAGGATCAAACATTCAGAAGAACCCAGACACCCAGATTGGGAAGGTTGGGAACAGTAAAATATCTGAGATTTGTCTTACAGGGCTCAGCTTGGGGCACATCTGAAATCCACAGTGGCAGTTCATGGAGGAGAATAAAATATTTGGAAGGAGGGATTTGTACAGTTTTAAGGCAGCTCACCTTCCTTTCTGCTCAGCACGGGCACTGTGGTGCCTCACACAGAGCACGCAGAGAGGTGACACTGCTGATGTCACATGTGGACAGCACTGGTGACAGCAGCATGTTGGGTCAGCTCAGCATCCTCTGCCCAGCTGGGTGCAGATGGTTTTCACCACACAACAGCCTGACAAAGGCACCTCTCAAGAGCTGAGCCATTCCATGTGGTGGGGGTGTTATTTAGGATGGGGAGGGGTAAGGGGTGACACAGCTTTATTATGCCTCGTAAAAATAAATTCAGGAGAGATAAAAAAACCCACTTCCAATTCAAAAGAGGGAGGAATAAGGCAGATAAAAGATATGAATTTTTCCTCCAAGACAGACTGCTAAATAGGCTCTTCTTGTTCACTGAGGTTTAGTAATGCAAGTTGACAGGATATTAAGGTTATTCCAGGTTCTTCTGTCTCCCAGGGTCATAAGCCTTCTGCTATGCATGTTAATCCATCTTAGCATTCCTCCGAGTAGCTGCATAAGTAGGGCAATCGGTTTAGTGTGTATTCTTTCCATTTACAGCCTAGTTGGGAGGAGAAACCTACTAATTAACAGAATACCCCTAGAAAATCAGGAGTCATTTTAATAATACAGAGACTCCGCAGAGCGTTCTGCAATTAAAGATAAACCTTCCTCTGAAATATTTCAGGGGTGAGAGAGGAGGCGATCCAAGAGAGAAGGACCCTGGAGGCGTTTATCCTGCAGCTCTTCCCTCTGCCCTTCTCTTCCTCTGGGTGCTGCCACATAAGGCTGGTGAGCCACATCTCCCTGTGACTGAAGAGAAAACAAGAGCCTGAGTCTCACTGCATCCCCCTTCAAGCTCAGGCTTTCCTCCCAAATAACAGCTGAAAGAGCCCTGTCCGTGCTGGGCTGGAGGATTCTCCCACACTGGGCATCATGCCATGGACCATTAACCCCCTCGTGCCACGGGGTGTCTGACCAAGCCACGCATCCCCAGCCCTTGGTGTGTCACACACCTGAATATATTCCCCTTTATTTCAGGTCATTTAAAACCCCACCAGCTTTCAAGCAGCTGCTACAATGACATCAGTGAATAATGTTAAGCATAATAGAGCTCATTTTGAGACTGAAAAGTCAAATAACCGCCCTGAAATTTGCCACTCTCTCACCTCGTTCAGCGTGAATCATCCCCACGTTCCCAAGTGCTTTCCAAATTATCTAATACTGCCTGAAAACCACTTTTCTACCTGAAAACTTGTGCTTGTTTTGGGGAGTACTTGAGCACAGAGCAGAGGACGAGAAGAGCTGGGGATATCTCTGTCCCCACTTCTCAGCTACTGTAACAAGAGTTCCTCTGAGATTGAATGTAGCAGCATTCAATTAAAATGAATTAGTAAAAATAATTACAAAATGATCTAAATATTTTACTTTGAGCTGGCCTTTAACAAAATGTTTTCAGATTTTTATTTCCTTTTATCATTTCTGCAAGAAATGAGAAATATTTGCTCTGATCTCTGCTTGAGCCAGAGGCTTTAAGCAGGCAGCTGTTCAGATACTTCCATCCTTAACTCTTCCAGCAGCGATGGGAATGCCCTTCTGCTCTCCAGCTGGGGGATGGGGTTTGCCTAACCCTGGATAATCTGTCCTTTCTGTAGCTACGGGCTGCACGAGAAAAAAAAACAGATGTAACATTTCCTGATCTCTGACACAGAGTGAGTTAAGTAATTTCACCTTTAAGGATGGGATTTTTTTCTTTTTTTTTTT
>VXAC01000102.1:499055-526407 GCA_013399225.1 Rhipidura dahli
AAAGACAGAAGGAGACAGCTCAAAGCTAATATCCCCTTCCAGGGAAAGACTTGCTTTAGATCAAAAAGGCTCCTGGCCTGCAGCCAGCAGAGGTTGGTGAGAATAACCCCACTGCTGCAACAAATTTGGGATCACGTCTCGATGTGTGAGAACCCTGCCACAAGTACAAAGTGTGGTTGCTTTCCCAAAGCATTTGTTGTCAGAGATGCCATGGGTAGCTTTCACCACAAAGGCAATGGCATCCCTAAGGATGAGGAAGCCCTGGGAAGAGGCTGGTGACAGGGATCAGAGACCTCTGTAACAGCCCCAAATTCAGCAGTGACACGGGGCTGCACCTGGCCACCCCAGGCACAGCATGGCCACAAAGTGCCTGAGCACATCAGGGAATTGTTCCTGGACAGATGATGGAGAATCACAAAATGTTCTCCATCTTCACTGTCAGAAACTGGAATATAGCATGGGCTGTGTGATACAACAGAGAGAGCAGGGGGAAATTCAATGAGTGTGTTTATAGATAAGAAGTGAGATTGTTTTCAGTTATTGGGATGAAAACATCTCTCTTCTCATCCACTATCAGCTTTGAGTTAGGTATCACAGGCTGTAACTTCACCTAGCAAAGTGCTGTGGCTCTGACAGCTCTGGGGCTGCCACTGTGGAGCTGCCATCTGCCAGGGACCTTGCTCAGGTCTCACGTTTCTCTGAGAAAACATTCCTAGGAAAATATGAAATTAAAAAAATGTTACTGTGTAACATATGAGTGAAGTGATTTTTACTTACAGGTGAAGTATTTGAAGTAGAGAGTGTATATATGCAATGTGCTAAACTACTTGGACGTCCAAATGACCTGTCTGCCTTTGTGGGGAGGATCAGACATATCTGCTTTCCAGCTGCTTTTTCCTCAGGTTTTCTGAAGTGGTCAGAACAGGCTGTGCTACCAGGGGATGCTCCTGTCCCACACTGAGTGCACAGAGTGACATTTCCCTGTGCCCTGACTCTGCCAGCTGGACAGGCTGAGTGTGCAGAGGAGATGTGCTCATTGTCATTTCTCACCACTCAGCCAAAACCACTGGGAAATACAGATGGCCTTGCTGAGGAAAGCCTGGATAATATTCCATCTCCTTCTCCATTCTGGGGAAACCAAATGAAATAAAATTATTTACAGAAGACAGCTTTATCCCCTTTTATTAACAAGATACAGTGAATCTGTGAATTCATGGAATAACTCCAGTGATTTTGAACTGATGAGAAAAGGATGAGTTGGTCTCAAAAAACAAAATGCCATTTAGCCAATGGAGTAAGCAAAACAATAAATGGTTGCACATTTAGAACAATCAATAAGGTGGTTACACAAGATATAATATGATCCAAGATTAATTAGGGATGACAGATTCCCCAGAAGGATAAAACATAGGACAAATATGAAATCTAAATGAGAATCCAGTTAACAACTTGCAAGAGAATCTGTTTGCAGATGCTCCAGCATCCCATGCTGTTCCAATCAAGGATCACACAGAAATCTAAGCATTCCAAGATGGACATGTGTATTGTGTGATACATGATGTAGAAAATCAGTGGGTATGTCAGGAGGCTGAGAGGTGAAGGGAAAGCCAAGGAGGCAGGAGCCTGCCCAGGTGATGGGGTAATGGAAGTACCACCTCATTTTAAACCAGTATTACCATTTTGGCCAAGTCAGGAGCTAGACTTGATGACCCTTGTGTGTCCCTTCGTGTCCCTTCCAACCCAGGATATTCTGTGATTCTATTCAAGGAATGAAGTGCATCAGCTGGACCAGGACAGGAATCCCCCAACCCCGTGTGTGGTCGTTGGTAGCAGCCTGCACAGCTCACACAGTGGGTTACTCCCACCATCTTTTTTCCCCCAAAGCTCTACATTCCCATTTTCCTGGCAGCTGTGAGTGGTGTGACCCCCCCAATCCCAGCCCATGAGCTGCCATCCCTGACTGTCTGTCCCAGATGCTGTAACTACCACATGGGTGGCCGCTGATTCTCACACTGAGAGCTGGTTTAAATCATCCCAGGCTCACATGTGAGTCTATTTATTTTAGCACTGTGAAGCTTGTTCATTCTCTAGACAGTATGTTGGGGCTAGGGGCCAAAATCCACGCTGATGTATAGCTTTCGCCATCGGATTTATAATTGAGTGCAAGGGGCTGGGGAAGTGTAAGCCAGGGCAGAAGACTGTGAAGAAGCTTCACCATGCTCCCATCTGCACTGCCTTTAATTTACAAGGTAGATTAAAATCATGGGACATCTTTGACCTCGTTTAGTTTGGGTTGCCTGCAAGATTTAGCTTTTGTTTCATCTTTTTACTCCTGGGGACTGTGCAGCCAAGGGGAGATTCATACCAGGAGCAGAGCCCGCAGTTTTTTACGTTTTGTTGAAAGACACAAAGATGCAAAATGGGAATTAAACCATTTTCTCAGTGCAGCCAGATCAAAGTCGAACCGAAGGAGATGCCAGCTCTTCTCATTGATTTCAGCTTTGCTCCCCTGGGACTGGCAGTGCAGGAAGGTCACATGTGCAAGAAACTGGTGCATCAGATGAGAATTTCTCAAGCCAATGGTTTTTTTGCAGCCAGGTCCTGCAAGACACCCTCTCTGCTCAGCTTCTGCCTGATGGTTCATCACCATCCTCCCAGGGAAATGGGACCCAGGGTGCTCCAGGTGCACTGCTGCAGATGCAAACAGCCCTTCCAACACAGGGCGAGCTGGGAGCTCCTCACACCCTAAATCATTTATGCTGTCACAGCAATTAGCTGCCGTAACCCAGAATAGGTGCTTGAAGTGGGACAGCTCTCCCTTGGTTTTCTGCTTATTTATTCACCAAGGACATGTCCCAGTTCCTTGGCACCACCTGGTCGCATTAGGACCCTCCAGCCTCGTGTCTGTGGCAGCTGGACTCAGGTTTTCCTGGCATGGGGCAGAGTTAAGGTTACTGACTGGTCTTTCCCTTCTCTGGCCACTGTCTCCGATGTGTAGGAGAGCTGGGAGGACTGGGAATTCTCTATGCTCAAGCATCCCTTTGAGGTCACAGCTGCTACAGTGCTCAGGGTGTCACACAGTCCCCCAGGGAAGCTCACAGGGCTCGGGGTAGAGCTGCATGGGTCATTTTGATAGCCCAGGGATTTTTTTAGGATAAACCAAACGATGCTAAAAAGCAATGCTAAGCAGGGCAGGGCAGTGCCCCCGGGCAGCCCCCACCCCTGGGACTCATGGGGAGCAGTGCTGCACCAACTGTGTTTTGAGCTCACCTTGAAGGACATTAATTCTCCTCTTCCCGTGCCTCTCAATTGTTTTTGAGCCTTGAAACAAAAGCCTTCATTCAAAATAAGCTTTTAAATGTGGTTGTGGTGATTAGTGAAACATGCTTTGAATCCTTTACTACACTGGAGAGCTCTAGGTAAAGGATTGTCCAACTAGCCTTGCCACTGGTTAAAAAGCTTCCAAGTGCAGGAGTAAATTCACACACACAAAATCAGTTTTCAGATACAGTAGGGAACCCATTAAGCTTTGTGTGGTTATGCAAGCTGATACAAATGCCTTATTAATTAGAAGATCAATCACACTGTCCAGCTGATTGATGCTAATCCTACACCGAAAGGGGGGAACAATAGTATCATCAAGACTATATCATTTCTTCCCATTACAGGGAAGAGGACAAGACTGCATTTCAAAGTGATTCTGCTGTAATGAGCTGCAAGAATACACACCATGTAGTAAGGGCTCTTTTAAGATGTGGCACATTATTTTGATCAATAATACTCAAATTCATTCTGGATCCTGAATCTAAGGAAAATTCATATGAAGATTAAAGGAAATTATAATATGATCAGAGATGATCACAGAGGAGGAGAGCTGTAATTATCCAAGGGGCAGCATTAATAAATAGGAATGAGCCCAAACCCAGTGAAATCAGAAAACAGCAAGAATACACTAAGGCTGCTGAAAGTGTTTCACTGCATCCAGCTAATGCATCAAAACCATAAAACATATTATTTTTTCTTAAATAAAATTGGTATTAGTTCAAAACCCTAATGTCAGGCAACCATAGAATGATAATTGAAGGATCCAGCTGATTCTTCACCTGTCCCACATTATTCACAGACAGCCCTGCCAGCAAATGGTCAGAGCAGCCCTATTCCTGCCATCCCAAAGCTGTGTGGCTGGCCAAAACCTTCTGAAAAAGACAGACAAGAAACACACTAAATGACTGGAAGATGACTGGAATACATGAGTCAGGCTTTGAAGAAGAAAAGAGCTCATTATCATGTAAACGCATGTTGTCTTGGTTCCAGGCTAATTGTTGTATAGCATATCCTATAGAACACAAGACAAAGCCCCAAGGCTCACAAGCCAAGGAAAATGTAAATTACACCACTGACAGGGCTGAAGGCTCCATGCAGCTTTAATCGAGGGGAGGGTGCAATGGTTTTGTGAGACAAATGAGCAGGGAAGTTCCATGAGAAAGGCAGAGCTCTCTGATACACAGCTTGAGCAAAAGGATTGAACAGGGCTGAGCAAATGTTCACCTTGGCCACCGAAGTCTAAGGATATTCACACTTGCAAACGCCACCATCATCACTGTGTGCCAGTGGTATTTAACCTTTCTGGAACAGCTCATGGAAATGCTCCACACGCCGGTGGCACTTTCCTTTCTTTCACATCTTTATTGCTGTTTTTTGTACAGGAGCACACTGAAAATTCAACAAGGATCCAGGCCTTTCTGGGCTAGAAAAAGTCCCAAAGGCATTCCTGCCCTGTAGAATGACCACTGTACATTCACTGTGCTGATAACACACCCATACCAGAGGCTGGTAACTCTCAGAGGCTGGGATTTAATAGATCAAGGGCCCATGTTAACCAAATCAGGGGGCTCCAGCCCATGGTCAGTAGGTGGGATCCACCTCTGGGTCGCCCAGAACAATCTGCAAAGCCTCTGCCTGCTGTGCCATTAGGGCTGCTGGTCTTCTGTGGTGGATGACCTGTCTGTCCAGAGATCCAGGCTTTCCCACAAAACATTTAAAGGAGGTTGGAGATGAAAAAGTCACCCTTTTGCTGTGAGGAACAGGCCTTGAGAGAAGGAAAAGAGGCATGAGGTGAACCACGGAAAGATAACAGAAGAAGCAAAAATTAGAACTGTTCAGTCAGGCTTCTAACTGATGCAAATCTGAATGATTCACAGACAGAAATCCAGCTATTTCTGGGTAAAAGGCACTGGAAATGCTGGATGCATAATGTGGGAAACTGGCTCATCAAGTAGCTGTTACTCTTCCATGGCAAGGCCTGGTGAATTCTTTGGAAAAGCTTTGCAGAGGCTCCGGGAGGCCCAGAAGTTTTGCAATGGCTCTTGCTGCCTGCCACGGCCTCGCCTCATTTAGTTCCAGTATGAGCAGGCTCTCCACGTGTCCTGGGATCAAACACTGAGTGGATCTCCGTGCTGATCCGTGCCCTGTACACTCTGCAGCTGAGACATTTCCAGTTTCATAATGCAAGAATACAGAAATAGATGTAAATTTACATGTTCCACTACAAACAGATGGTGCCTTTGGCTGGCTGTCGCTGTGTTCCTCGAAGGTAGCACTGTGTTGCAGAAGTTGATCTTCCTTCAGCAATCTCTTCTTGCAGGGGTTTTAGGGTTTGTTTTGGTTTCCCATTCACATGGCACACTGGCAGGAGCTCAGTGAGCATGGGGGAATTGCCAGCCTACTTCCCATGCCAGGAGATGTGATAGCTGCTAGAGATGGCCACGACACAAAGTTCTGGTTCTCCCTTTTCCATGGCACCCAGCAGGACTAGGGTGAGCAAAGAAGATACCAGCCCATATCCAGACTTTGTGGCTAACCTGAAGCTCTCAGGAGGAGAAGCTGGGACTCCAAAGTCACCTCATTCTGCAGTTCTAGGGAAAAAAACCATTGGAAGAAAAACGCCTGCTACCCCTGCTGATGCTGAGGACGTGACTGTAACACAGGGATATTTGGCCAGGGTGCAAAGGGGCCTCCTCAGTCCACAGCAGGCATTGGCTGTGAGGATGTGTTGCCTCTGGATGAGGACAGCTCTGGGGAATGGTCCTCTCAGCAGAGCACATTTCGGCCCAGTTGCAGCACAAAAGGTCACTCACAAGGAAATGGTATCTGGTCACATAACATTGCTCACGGGGAGAGATCTTGCAGCAGCTTCCTGTCTCAAGCACAGCTGCTTCAAGGGCTGGAGAGAGCTCAGCCACTTGTGGCCATTCTGTTCATCAGCCTTCATGGACATTCGCTGCTTCCTCCTGCTTTCTGCAGCCACAAACGATTTGTGCACACGAACCCAAACCTCACAGAGGAGTCCCTGCCCAGGATGAAGGGTGAGGGATCTCCCCACACTAAGAGGATGGTCCCAGACCCCAGCTCAGCTTTGTGTCCAGTGCCACTGATGCTTTCCAACAATCTCACTGTGGTCAAAACCCACATCTCTGCATCTCTTCTGATTCCCTTTGCATCCCCACACCGTTTCTCCTGAGTGGGATAAGCTGAAGCACAGATGCCAAGGAGCATTTGGGACCAGTGACAGCTGTGGAGAAACAGGGTTGGCTGAGTTTCTGGGGCTGGTTACACAAGGGGAGTATGAGCCCTTTGGATCACACAGAGAAAGGCTTCCCAGCAGTGAGAAACTCAGGTGAGGGGTGCTGTGAATTCCTTCAGCTTTTGAGCTGACTTTGAATTTATGGGAGAGGAGATGAAGGAGACATGGCAAGAAACAAGAATGACCCAGCAACAAATGCACGGGGGGAAGCAGCTCTGATTATTTCTCAGCCATTCACTCAGAAAGTGAAGATATGCAGCTCCTCAAGCAGCCTTTTTAACACTGGCACCACACACTAAAGGGAACTGTGCCAGCATATTTCGTTAAAATACCTCTCCATCAGTTAATAATCATTCTCTGCACTTTAATAGCCCTTCCCCTTCAAGATTTCCAAGTAAACCCATAAAAGTCAGCTCAACCTTGGGAGAGAAGTATTCTCAGAGGTATTTTACATGCAGAGAGAGGGAGAGACAGGGAGATGTTCCCCCAAAGTTCTGTGTTGTTGTCCCAGCCCTGCATGACAGCGAGTCTTTGTGCATGAAGTCAGATAACCCAGTGGCTGTTTGCATAATGATGGCCTGAGTTAATGGCCAAGCCAGAAATCAAATCCAGGACTGGTGGATCTTATTCACTGTTTTTCCCCTTCTAATACGAATTTCCACAGATGCTGTGGATGAGAAGTTGTGTGCCAAATTCCAAGAATAACCAAATTGGAAACAAATGTGCAGTGTGACCCAGTAAAGTGTGTTTACAAGAGGACTGGCTACTGCTGCCATTGCTGTAGCACTGGTCTGCTGCACAAGGAGACCTGAAACTGGATGAGCAGCACCCTGCTTCCCAATTCCCCCTGTTGCTGCTCTGTGTAGCTCAAAGGTGGCTTTTTCATGTGTGTCTATTGGCCTTCAAATAGCAACATCAAACACTGATATTTCCCAAGTCACAAGAATAGTCATCTTCCTTGATTTTTGTCTGTGGTCCAGCCAAAAAAATTTCCCAGGAATTGATTTGCTAACAGTGAAGCCTTGTGGGGAATCCAGCAGTCTGGGTTCATATCTGAGCTCTCAAAGCCATGGCAAGGCCCACAAGAGCTTATGTGCCCTAAGCCCAAAGTGTTTTCACAATTACGTTTCCATCCCAGCCACTCTGGAGACACTGATGTCCACCTTCCACCCCCAGAGACAGGGAAGTAGGAAACCACACATAGTTCTGGTAAAGCTGGATGCAATCCCATATCACAGAAAGCTTCTGATGTTTTAATATTTAGCTTTAAAATATTTATATTTATTTAGCTGACTATAAAATAAACCAAAACAAAGCCACAAATGCATGGAGACATTTTGTCTATAATGGAATTCCTTCTCAGGGAGCTGCTTTGGTTTACAAAAGTGAAACCAGAGGGGATCCAGAGGCCACTGGAAGATGCTTGAGAATATCATTAAGGTGGTATAAGAGGACTGGTCTTTGTCTAATAGCAGCATGCCATGCACAAAGTGTCTGAATCCATGCTTCTGGCAGACTGTGAGCCAGGTTTTGAGGGCACCAGGTGAAAATGTTGTGGGTATTTGTGCTAAGGAACAGTTCTGTGTGTCCTTGATGCGTCGGGGCTGCAGCCTTTAGAGATAAGAGGAGACAAGACCAGCACAGAGCATCTTATCTGGTCAGGGTCAAGCCTGCTGGAGAGGACACAGTCAATGTCAGAACAACACCCTGCATGCTCAGTGCCTGGTGACATGCACAAAAGTCATTTTTTATCAGTACAGACGTCCAACACATCTTTTAATCTGCCGCCCGACCTGGCTGGCAGCCCATGGCAGGGAGCTCCCCTGCCCCACAGCCCTGCACTCCTTTCCCTCAACCAGACAGAAAAAAGACAGGAGAGGAAATGATAATGGGCTTTTCCTTGTTTTGATACAAATGGCCAGAGGAAGCACCACCTTTTAAATCAGCTGATATTTGGGAAGCAGCCACAGGGGTCCCAGCAGAGTGACTGTGCCCCAGCTCTGCTCTTCAACTGCAACCAAGGCCACCCGGACACCCAACACAATGTGATGCACAGATGTTGATAAATTCTCCCATGTGAAAAAAATACTAAGTCATTACAAACAAACCAGCCTCATAAACAGGGCTTAGGAAACCATGATAAATCAAGTTTGTTAGGCAGCGGAGTTGGTACAAGCCGCTGTCTCAGCTAATGCAGATTGAGAGTTCAACACATGCTGCAGAGATCAGCATTTTAAACACATACCGTTTACCAGCCTTAATGAATACTAAAAGCCCAATAAGCAGGAGCCAGAGCCACTCAAACATGGTTTCATACAGATGTCGGCAGCGTTGTCTTTCATTTTATTTGCTAATGAGTTATCGATGGCAGTAATTTGCTGCTGATAATGCTGCAGGTTATAAAAGAGAAAAATTAACAAGTTCTGTTAAATGAGGAAACGGGCTGTGTGCCCTGCTCTGTCCTGGTGTGGGAGCTGATGCCAGGTGGAGTGGCAGGCAGCAAAGGCATTGAGGTCCCTGGTCAAGGCAGAGCCGTGGTGGTGCTCACTGGTCACCGCTGGGATGCTCGGACATGGCCCTGGGCAGAGCTGCTTCCCCCAGCAGGGAGGGCAGGGATGAACCAGCTGCTGTGAGCAGGGCTCTAAGTATTGCTGGAAAGGTGGAAAGAAGGGAAAGGGGCAAGTCACTGTGGTCTGTGCATAATAAAGCCACGGGCTGAGCCCACTCTGCTGCAGCATTAGGTGGGACTCCTTGTCCTAGTTTTCATCCTCGTTTAAGATGGGGACTCTGGTAACCATCAGCTCTGGTCCTGACCCCACCACTTCCTTCCCCAGGTCTTGTCTGGCTTCCCTGCTGCACTTTTGTAAATCCTGAACATCACCCTCACCCATCTGTGGGAATACAGATGTATTAATACAGGCACTGCCCTGCCCAGCTCACTATGAGGACTGATTTCATGCTGTTTGAGAGGAGCTTCAAGTTGGCAACCCCAGACACATGCAAAATAGTATTTTTACCCATTACTGCTAATGGATAACATTTCTGATAAATGCAGAAGGCTAAATAACACAGTGGAGAAGCTCCTTACCAAGGAGGGAAGGTGTCAGGAAGGCAGGGGTGACCTTTGCCTGGGAGGGGACAGCGGGGGACGAGGCACAGCCTGGAGGTTGGTGCCTTCAGCAGCTCCTTCCTGACACCTGGCCTCACATGCACAGTGATTTTTAGAAAATCTGCATCTGTTCATCAAGCTCTGAGGTAGATACTGTAAAACATTCTGTATTTTGCAGGTCAGAAGAAGTTCTGCTCTTTGCTAAAGCACCTTGAGCTGCTGGGTGGGAGCAGCATTGATCAAGTGCTGGCTCAAACTGAACTGGGCAAACCTCCAGCTGCACACAAAGTCAACCAGGTGCTGCCTGAAGTAAAACACTGTGGAATCTCAGCACTGGGTGCTGGCAAAGGAAAATATTATGATGGTTGGTGGTGCTAATGAGGGTCCAGCCCTGGCAGTCCCTCGGATAACAGGCAGTGAGTGTGTGTGTTTGTGAGTGGCAGAGTGGCTGTGTCCCTGAACCAGTGTTTCTGTGGGCTCTGATGTGTGCAGCAGACACTGCTGCCATTTATTTATCCCAGTGCTGGTGTGCTCAGCACCTCTGTGGGTGCAGGTCTTGGGCACTTCTTGGAAAAGCAGGAAAAGCATTGCTGAGTTGCCCTATTTTACAGTTATTTTTCTATAAAAGTCAGTCACACTGATCCACATTTTTCTCCTGGCTCTCAGCTGGAAAAGCCTGAGGAAAAATAGGATCAGAGTGTTTTACATTTTGCATCCAAGGATCTTCAAGTCCAGTGCCTGGCCGTGGCAGTCACTGGCAGCTCCTTGGCACCAGAACTCTGCAGGATCAAAAGGGACAATCACTGTGACACAGAAAAAAGAGGAAAATACAGTCACAGATGTCATCTGGGGGTGAGCAGGTTGCAGAAGGTTTTCCAGCCTGCCCACGCTGCCTGCCAAGCCCAGCCCGTGGCTCTGTGCCTGGCTGGCCCATGGGATGCTCCTTGCCCATTTCCCTGTTTTGTTCTGTGTTTTCTTCCAGCAGGATGAGCTACATCCTGGGATGGCCAATGGAGAGAATCCTGTGGCTGTGCTGGAGCCAGGGTCAACCCAGCTGCCACTTTCTACCAACAAACCATGTCCAGATTGTGGCTGGAACCCTGTGCAGGGAAAAAAAGCAACCCCGCTGTGAGCGTGGGGGTTTTTCTCCTTCAGCTGTCTTCTTTAATAGTTTTTAAATTTAATTCAGACTAATTAATGTATTAGTGGTTATAGCTTTAGGTTGATAGGTTTAGGTGCCATTAGTTAAGCCCTGACACTATGGACTTCATGGAGGACCCCAGCCAGGCTGCTCCTTGCTGTCTGCCCTTCTGCCACCACAGGGAAATTAAGGGAGAGCGAGTTTGGATCAGAACCAGCAGGCAAGAGACAGCTCCTGAGTCCTAATTAAAGCCTGAAATCCTTGATTTTCCCTCCCCCATTTGCTGTTTCCATCATGATGCTTATGGAAATTAATTTAAAAGTATTGTGCAATTAAAAAAAATTAATGGTTTCCTTCCTCTGGAATTGAGAGCTTTCTTCTGAGCAGGAGGGAGGGGTTTGTGAACATGTCATTCCTTTTTAGGGGGCTGAATAGAGGCTTCTATCCTCTCATGTTTTAATTAATTTTTCTATAGTTGCTTCATTAATTGATATTTATGTATTGCTTGTTGTGCATAAATCCTGGAAACAGCACATAAGAGGATGTTCTCGTTACAGCTCTACAAGTGCTTGGCCAATACTGGAATATTAATAGTTGGAGTTGCATGGAAAAGTACAGTTTGTTTCCCTTTCTCTGAGGTCTCTGGCCCGTATGGTGCCTTCAGGGAATAAACAGTGGCTTCAAGAAGGCATTTTTTGTGAGTGCTGCACTGTGTCTGTGGAGATTAGTGCTGAAGTGATGGGGATGCAGCTGAGGCACAGCCTCTGTGGCTCTGAGTTTTGTAGCTTCTGTAAAACTGAACACAGACAGAAAGTGCCTCCATGTGCAGGCTGGCTGGTGGTCCAGCTTCCCCCTGGGAAGAGCAGGCAAGGATCCAGGAAAGGCTTTTCTGAAGAGTTTTGTCTGTTCCTGTTTAGCACCTGTTTGCCTCTGGATGGTTGTTTTGCTCCAGAAATCCCTGAGGAAGCAGGGACCACTTTTGTCACTGCATGCCAAACCCTCATCCCCTCTGAAATCTGCTGAGAGTGGCCTTCAGCCCAGCAGCCTTTCCATCATAGTGGCTAATTCAGCTTTACCAAAGGTAATTTAGTGGCTAATTTAACCTTACCAAAAGTAATTGTCCCTGTCTGAAGAGAAATATAATTTAAAAAAACCCTCAGAGCCGACTGTGGAGCAGTCACTCTGTGTCTCTGGGGTCACAGCTATGGTTTAGCATGAAAAAATCAGGGTCTGGTGTCTCTCTTCCCAGTGCTCACAAGCTGTTCCTAGGTTGGCATTTCTCTGTCATCTCGTGGCTAAAAACAATCTCACCCACAGAGCAATCAGGCAGTATCCTCTAAAGGCACGGGGCTGTTTGAGAGGCAAGTTATGATCTGCCTGTGGAGCTATTGTTATTTGAGATTTTATTAATCATTTACTACATTTTATGAGGTTAGTCACCTGCATCGTCTCTGTGCTGACACAATAATTTACCACTACAAGGATGAAAAATAAAATAAAAGATCATTTACTGGCAGCTCACAATGCTCTTACCAGGTTACAAAGACAGCTGGTGGAGAGAGATTTCTGCTGGGGAATGAAAATAAACCAAAAAGGGATGATGAGACACAGCCAAAAGGGTATCACTGAAGATCAGTTTTATACTAAAGCATGTGATAATCAATTATTCAGAAACGTGGTGTTGAACTATCTTTCCCCATGGGTTTATAAACCTCTCACTGGCTTAGCTCTGGTAACAGTTATCCAGGGATATGTAAGGGTATCTCTAGAAGCCACAAGGGGACATTGATATTAGGCACATAATGAAGATAAGGAGGATATTAGAAAGCACAGAACTGCCTTGCCTCCTGCTGTAAACACTCAGTGCTCCATCAAGGTCAGTGGTGTCTCTGCCAGCTCTCTGCAGCTGGGGGTTGGACCCACAAGCTGTCACACAGGACTTGGAAAGGCAGAGGCATGGGTGTGTCTGTGGTGGGAAAACCAGGACAGAGACCCTTCCATGCATGGGCAGGGCACGGCCACAGCTGGACACGGCCACAGCTGGACACGGCCACAGCTGGACACGGTGAGCCAGCAGAGTGCTGCTCCTTGCACCCAGGGGAGAGGAGATGGCCGTGAGGCTCGAGTCTCCCTAAAAGCATTTTTCAAAATAATTGATGAATTATTTACCAGCTGTAAATGGCCAGGATAAATCTGCTGGTGAGCAGGAGCACAGCACAGTTAGCTCTGACAACTGACAATTTACAGCCCTTGGTAGACCACTGTTAAGGATATTACTCACTTAGTCTCCCCATACAGTACTTAGGGCATAACAAACAATGTCCCCAACCTCTCCCAATTCAGGAGGCCATCTCCTCCTGGCTGCCCAGGACTTGGCTCTCTGGCTTCTCCAGCAATGCCTGGCACTGAGCCCTGCCATCACTCACTGCTCCGGGCATTTCCCCAGTGACAAACATTTGCAGCCCCTGGCTCAGGGCTGACACGGCACTGAAGTGTAGGATTTCTCCCTGGATGCAGCTGCTGAGGTGTTGGCAGAGGTGGCAGCCTCGTGACAGGATGATGGGAGGTGCACAGTGGCCACGGTGATGCTGGTGAGGAGCTCTGCCCCACCATCCATCCCAACACTGCTTACTGCACAGTCCTGCTGCTGCCTGTAAGGAGAAGTGACAATTTAATTTCCAGACCTACTCCAGGGGCTCCTCCTGCAAAAGGGGAAGAGCAGCTTGGCTGCTGATGGTGAGGGAGACATCTGTCCTGCCTGCAGGTAGGTGGTGAGGCTGGGTGTCAGAGGGACAGAACCCTGCTAAAACAGACAAACAGCCCTTCCCCCACTCAAAGCATGGATATAAAAATATGCAAAAGTCACATAATTTTGCAAGTGCAGAGCCTTCCTAGCAATAATTAGCCTCTAAACATTCCCCTGTCCTGTATAATAAATGAACAGCATAGTAAATGTTATGAGAATAATTCATTATTCATCACGAATAACAAATGAAGGGAATAATTTACCATCCGCTAATCCCTAAAAGGGCCCCACTTCTTCTCTAATCATGTGGGGATGCTGAGTGCTGAGCAAGGGGGTCCCTGTTCAACCACACAGGCCCCACAGCTGCTGCTGGGTGTATACCCTGGCCTGGGGGCCAGCACAGTGCCAGTGGTTCAGTGACACAAACAGTGCAGAGAGAGAGAATCCTGGAATGTGCTGAGGTGGGAGGGTCCCACAAGGATCATCCAGTCCAGCTCCCGGCCCTGCCCAGGACCCCTGAAGAATCCCAGCATGTGTCATGTGAGCTTTTGCATGGATAAGGATGCTGGTGCATCTCTGCAGTCCTTCCCACCCCAAGCTCTTCCCCAAACCCAGCAGTGTCCCTGCACAGCTGTCACAGACCTGGGCACGGCACACTCCTGCAGCCCTGGCAGAGCCTCTGGTACAGTGCTGTGCTTTGGTGTGACAAGGGCCCTCAGGTGACAAGCAGCAATCAAAGGCATGGCCACAGGGGTAAAAGGGATCAATACTTTTTGGCCTCATCAGCTGTGTGGCACACACAACACCTGCTCTACCCACCTGGCTGGGCAGGGGGATGCCCTGCTCACGCCACATTCAGCACTGCAGCCCAGCCCAGCCCAGCCTTGCTGCCTGCCACTATCCATCTCCCTCTTTACCTCCCTACCAGGAGCTGTCCTTTCTCCCTTTCACAATATCAGATTTCTTTTTCCATGTCCACAGCCAATCCATTCTGGTGTTGTCTGTGTCCTTCAAAGAACACAATGCTGGATCACTCCTCCATAGGATTTAAGCCCCTGCCAAGCCTCCCTCTTTCACCCTTCTCTGGAGAACTAAGAGCCCCCCTAATCCCTTTCCTTGGGAGCTTAACACTGCTGCCTGTTTGGGGGTAGCAGTTTGGACTCATTGCTGTGTTATCTCTGCTGATTATTATTTGCTTATTTCTCTTCCCTCACTTGTGTTCCTCCAGTGCTGCAGATGACAGGCAGCCCATAAATCACTGTACTGGAGCACGGCAGGGTGAGATGAAGGTGCACAAATCGTCTGTGTGTGCTTGCAGGCAGATAAGGAAATTAGAGGGTCATTTTGGTGCCTTCCTGAGCCAGAAGTCACACTGCACAGAGAACACAGGGCATCTGTGCTCCCAGCCCAGGCATCCCCTGCATCCCTGGCCACTGAGGATGACCAAGAAAACACCCTGGAGAAACAGATCCCCTAAAAAAATCTCTCCATGTGCCATGCTTGCCTGTCCTGACACCAGCAACCTCTGTAGGTTCTTTTCACCTGTGATTTGTTAAAAAAACCATAAATGCATGTGCCCCATGCATGGAAATGTCCAAGCCCAGGATGAAGCTCTGAGCAACCTGGGGCAGTGAAAGTTGTCCCTGTCCACAGCAGGGGCTTGGAACGAGATGGTTTTAAAGGTTTCTTCCAACCCAGGCCATCCCATGATTCTGTAATTCTGTGATTCTGTGTGCACCTGGTAAATCTCAATATAAAACCCCTGCATTATGATTTCAGGAAGTTATTATTTTTTATTCTAACCTTACACCTATAATATTGTTCCTGGATGTGAATAAGCACTGAAACATAAAAGGTTAGTTAAAAGCATCTGCCTATTACACAGTAACTGCCCTCATGTGAATTTAGCTTGGTGAGTATGTTTAATGTTTTCCAATGATTCCAGCTCCAAGTTTTGCTAAAGTTGCATTTTTGGAGACTATTTTTGAGTAAAGACTTCCATAGGATAATCAAGATAATGCTGGCAAACTGACTTTTGACCTACACTGTCTCAAAATATTCACAAACCTGCTGACTTACTGGGTATATTTTTGGTTCTGCGGACTTCCCAACCCTGAATGGAGTGATTAGCAACAAGGAGGTGGTTTTTATTTAAATCAGTGGGAGCTGATGAAACTCTGGTGTGTGCCAGCTGCAGCCTCAGATGGATGTGCCGTGGTGCTGTGCTGGGGAGGGTTTGGCACCTCGCAGGCTGCCACTCTCCACAAAACCCCACCAGCCCAGCAGCCCCTGGGCTCCTCTCACCCACCCAGACACCAGGAGCAGCAGAATCATGCAACACCCCCAGTCTAATAATATTTAACCAGGGAGCTGATGATCAGACACCCAGAGGAAGTCTGGAAGATGCTTTCTGAAGACAAATGAGACAAGAAGAGTCATCCCAGGCGTTGTAGCTACCTACCATCCTTCCTGGGCTTCTCTTTCCTCAGGGATGTGTAGAGGGGTGTTTCTGTTCCATGGTTCCTTACACAAACCTTCTGGTTCTGGAGGACTGACAGATTTCCAGGCCTGTCCCTGATTTTATGGCTGGATCCCACACAACCTCCCTGCAAGAAGCCAACAGAGAGTTATTTTAGGTACCTGCAGATCAACCTGGGCCTTACAATGATCCATAAAGTGCATCTCCCAGAAGCCCTGATTTAGACAGGCGGATTTAATGAGAATTACAGCACTAATCTGAACACACGTGTGGGGCTGTGAGTGGGGTTTGACCCCCAAATAAGTGCTCTTCAAAGACAGCAAGACAACTCACCTGGTTGTGGCTCATAGCCCTGACCTGCAGAGTGGGACCCTTGGGGAGAGGGCTGAAGGAAAGCTGACGAACATTTTGACCCTTTTAATTGTCACTGTGCCTTCTCAGGCTTCATCGGTCAGCTCTGAAGTCTAACCAGCTCCCTTGTGAGGAATTCACATTTGGCATGCTTGCATGAGACATAATGTGGTAACAGAGGTAGCTCTCTGTGTATGGTAATTTTGAGAGTTGAGTGACATTCCTCGAATGGGTAAGTTCACTGAAAAATGCAGGAACCAACGGTGTTTGCGAAAAAAATTAGAAAAGTGTACAAATGTTTTATTCTGACATGTCAAAAAGAAGTGGTTTGGAGATACGGAGACATTTTGTTTCCACATCATCAAAACAAAATATTTTGACTTTTTGTTTGGAAACAAGCTTTGTTATTTAAAAACTGACCTAAATTTTAGGAAAGGAGATTTAAAACCAGAATTATGTAATAAAAAAAAGACCATTTCTTTTCGTATTGAGGAAAATACTTGATTTCACTCATTTTCTCCCTCTTTTTGGATTTGACAACTAATCTAAAAAATCCATATTCATCTACTTTTCTCACTGTTATCACTCCTGTCGCATCTCCAGCTGCTAAAAGGAAGCAATGCCTTCATCCAACAGTGCATCTCTGCCTTTCCTCAACATCCCTGGTTTTGCTGTGCAAGAAGGGGGCTGCTGAAATGGAGGTTTTCCTGTGCCCCAAAGCACGGTGGCAGCCTGGGTACGTGTGACCATGGGTGACTTGGTGCCTCTGTCCACCCCATGGTCATCTTTGGTCCCCAGAGCACCTGGGTTTGCCCCCACCAGGGCTCTGCCTTCATCAGGGCTTTATTTAGCCAAGCAGGTTAATGAATAACCCCATGGTTTACCAGCAAAGTGACCCCCTGCCCGTGTCTTATCTCCCGATGGGGCGCACAGAGGGAGCAGAACAAAGAGGGATTCATCCTGTCCTCTGTTCCTCACTGCCTGGAATGGCTGGGAGAGCTCAGCAATGTGGCTACATGGCTTTTAAAGGCTGATTTATCTGCTTTCCTCTTCCCTTCCCACCCGTGAATTTCGATTCCAAAAATAGCCTTAATCAAACAGCTGCTGTGGGACCAGCTCAGGTTCTGCTCCAGCTCTGGCACTCTCAGATGATGGTTTTGCTGGTGTTCAAGCTCACCTTCCTCCCCAGCAGTGCTGGGAGGGGCTCTCTCAACCATCAGGCACATCCTTGTGCTCAGGCTGTTAAGGTGGGTGAGCCCTGGGTGCCTGTGCTGCAGAGCCAGAGGAGTTAGGGACATCTCATGGTGGTAGAGCCCTTCAGATGCTGCAGCTCCCCGAGAGGCTTGAAGCCACCCAGAGCCTTGGGATACCCTGTTTTAAAGTCTTTTCATTAACAGCAGATGAGTTTGGGGTTTTAATATGCCCACAGACAGGACAGTTCTGTGGGAAAGCGCTGTGAGCTGCCTGCAGCACTCACATGTCACTGTTGTGGCAGTCTGAGCATCACTGGAAACATCTCCCAGTCAGGGGAGGGGAGCCAGGATTGCAGCTGGATTCACTCTCAGTCTTCACTCTCACTCTTTCTGGGCCTTGGCCTCCTCATCTAATTGCTTTAATAGTTCTTCTGCCCAGGGTCTACCTGGACACCAGCCTCTACAGCATTGTCAAGGTGAGGTAGCTGGACCCTGTTGCCACAGAAGCACATCCAGTACTTTCTGCCTCCCTCCCTGCAGCTCTTTGGGATTTTGCTGCAAGAATCAGGATGTCAAGGAATTCCTAATAAACAGTCACTTCCTACAGGGGGTTCACAAGAGACAGGGGTTCACAGGGGGACACAAGTGCCTCTACCTGTCTATTTCTAGACTCTGAAGGAGAAAAGGGATGCATTAGCTACACCAGTGAGCAGCAAATCCAGATGCATTTCAGTGCCCTGCCCAGCACTGGGGTTAGAAAACTGATTCCTTCACTGTGCATTGTTAGTGCCATTTTCTTCTGTTTTCATATAATCACAGATGGTTTGGGTTGGAAGGGACATTAAAGACTATTTTGTTCCTCCCCTCTGCCATGGGTAGGGACACCTTCCTCTATCCCATGTGACTCCAAGCCCCATTCAACCTGGCCTTGGGCACTTCCAGGGATGGAGCATCCCCAGCTGTTCTGGGCAGCCTGTACCAGTGTCTCACCACCCCACAGTAAAGAATTTTTTCCTAATACCTAATCTAAATCTCTCTCTTTTAGTTTAAGACCAGTAAGGCTCAAATCACTATCTGCCCATGTAAAATGTAGCTCCCACTCTTTTTTATTACCCCCCTTTAAGTACTGGAAGGCCACAATGAGGTGTCCCCAGAGCCTTCCTTTCCCATATTTTAGTTTATTCCCCTTTCCTCCCACCTGTCTCTGTTTCCTATAAGCCCAGGTGCAGATTGACTCTTGGTGGCTGGAATAGAGCAGTGACAAATCTGCAGCATGGGGCTCAGTGGCCTTGCTGCAGTGACTCAGAGTATGAGTTTTAAAGGTTTTAAAAAACCTTTCTCCAGGACATCACAATTCAAAAATAATTTCCAGTTCTATTATTATTCTCAGCCCAAGGCAGTTGTACTGTGGTCTTCAGCACAGACAGCTCTGCCAGTCACTCTGGTTAAATACACTGAGTTCTCCTTCCACTTTAGGGTTAACAAAAATTAAATTTGCGTGGCCAAATATAGGCAGAGATTTCATTCCCATGAGGCCATGTCTGCATTATTGAATCCCAGTCTTTTTCATGTGAAACAAAAATATACCAGTCGTATTTTTTTTATGAAATAATATCCCACTGAATTATGTCTCGGGGAAAAAGGGTGAGTTTGGGCTTTCTGCTGTGATCACAGCACTGAAGAATGAGTATTATGCAGGCTCCAGCAAGGGAAGGGGAAATAAATGCAGAAGATACATGCAGAGCAGTGCTGCTGCTGCTCTTAGCAGAGTCAGGATGGGTTTGGAGAGTGGCAGGTGCTGGATGAATACCCAAAAATGACCAGAACTTTGCAAACTGTGTTGGAGTGACCCCTCAATGCTATATTTGTAAATATATAGTAACAAATTCCTCCGAAGATACTCTCTGTGTTATTGTTTTCCATGAACAAATGCTCCCACATGGGGATCCTAATGAAGAGCGGGAGGCTTGCAATTCGATTTGTGGGATTTTTCACTTTCCCCTGCCCATATTAGTCTCAGGATCATCCTTTTGTGGATAATCCATAGATTTAAAAGAGGCAGAAAATATCAAATAACTCACTCCTTCCCAACACTTGCCCCAGTGCTAGTCCATAATGTTGAGATGCCAGCTGAGACTGCCACAGTCTGTGAGTGCTGCCACGGGGTGAGGACATCCCTGGGGAGGCTGAGCCAGGGACACTGGGAGAAGGGGAGAAGGCTGAGCCCCTGTCATGGGCAAACTGCCTTTGCAGATGAGGAAAACCTAGAAAAACTGCTTTTAACTCAGCAAAGTCCTCCAGAAGTGGCAGAAAACCCCCAGTCATCACACCCTGGATATGCCACTGCCAGTGTGTTTATTGTGGTTACATAATAATTATGATCAATAGTAGTCATGAAAATTAATGATTAATAACACAGTGTTAACAGTTATGGTTATTATTTCTGAACTTCATACATTTTTTATCAAGAATTTCAGTGCTAGGCCTTCCATTAGGCAAATCTGCTTTCACAATTGATGTTGTAATAAGAAGTAGGAATCACCAGGAACCTCATTCTATGTTACCTCCCTTAAAGATGAAGGTATATGGGTTTATATGTAAATAATCAATCATTTTAAATAATTTTCATGGTCTGCAGGGGCATTTAGTAGGCAATAACTAAAATGCAGTTAAGTCAAAAATAATTAAATAGTTTTAAACGTGACTCTTTTACTGGCTTTTTGTTAAGACAAAATAAAGGCATGAGGTTCCTAGGAGAGTTATGGCTATGGAGGGAGCGAGCTATCTGAAATACAATTTTTTTCTGCCTTATCAGACTTTTTTTTAAATGGTTTTTCTTCAAAATTACACAGAGATTTGGAATTTCCCCTCAAAATTCTGTGTCTGCACTTTTGGCACTTGCTGTACCTATGTGGTTTCATCCCAGAAGGGTGCTGCAGACAAGTGTTGAATCTGCACAAATGTTTCCAAATCAAAACAGTCAAAGTGCTACTCTATTTCCCTGGTTCTCTGATGTTTAGAAATAAACATTGGCTGTGCTTATTTAAGGCGTTATGGAGCATTTCTGCGCATGTCAGCAGCACGCTCTCTCCCAGACTGGTGGAGCTTGCAATTTTGCCTGGTGACTCAAAAGTGCAGCCTTGGAAACTGTATTTTAAAAGAAAAAAAAAGGAAATAAGACCAAGTGCTGCATGGGCCACCTGCAGCAGCTGTTTGCTGCAGCCAAGGCACCCTGATGGCTCCTGGGGGCAGCCAGGAGCACAGCCCCGTGCTGGACGTGGCACAGCATCACCTGGATCCTGGCCAGCAGACAAGTGCTGTTCCACACATGCCCTCAGCTCTCTCCCTGTTTTTTTCTCCCTCCAGCTTTCATAAAGCTCCAGCCCCTCTGTTGCACATCTTATTGTCTCCTACGTCTCTCTTGGGAAGATATTTTTTCTATACCTCGCCCAATCCTAAGTGTAAAACCTCCTTAACGTCCCTGCTCCCATCCACAGTACAAAGTCTAATATCCAAATTTCCAAAATTATTTTGTTTAATCATTCTCTACTTCTTATCTTGCCTGCCTCGACTCCCTTCTTACAAGTCTTGATTTGCTTCTTTTAAGATTTACTGCGACATACAAATTGTTTCTATTTGTATCTGTGAAGTCAGTTGTGAGGCGTCTGGGGAAAATTTGCTTTAAAAACATAACGAGAAAATAAACAACATCAGGGAAAGCTAAGCTGGCTTATTGTCAATCCATTTTCCACCTTAGAAGGATTTTTTTTTTTTTTGCATCATTTGCATTATTGCCTTATTTACATGAGTGCTGTTTTCTGGGAATGGCTCCAGCGGCGGGACTGGAGGGTCATGATTTGATGGAATAGAGTGAGGGTGGTGCCAGATTAAATGTGCACGCACTGTTCTTTTTGGTTAATGTTACTGAGGTAGCAGGGTGGTGGAGAAAATGGATGACCTACTTTTATCCTCTGCATTAGAGATACGAGGCTGTGAGGCTGCTCTGAAACTCCTGCAAAATCCAAAGGGGATCTCTGCCGTGGCTTCCTTTTACACTGCCGTGAGTAAAATCAGGATTGCAGAGGAAAGATAAAGGGAAAAGTGCAAATATTTTTGTGTCTGCAGCATGGCTTCACCCTGCTAATCTTGGGAAACTTGGTGTCCAGCTCTGCTGTGAAATGGCATTCAATCATCCCCAACTGCCTTTAATTATGTTTGCAGCGTTATTGTTGCTGTTATCATCTAAGGATATGACTGAAGCCCTATTTAAACAGAAAAGTAATATCATTTGTTGGGCCAGCTGATACACTGACAAGCTTTCTGCCAAATAAGCCTGAAAAGGGGTCTGTGTGCCTGTAAACTTACCTGCTTTTTTCCCCAAACCATCAGTTTGTTCTAATAAAAGGTATTACCTCTCCTTGTAGAGTTTGTCTCATTTAATTATATGAGCATTGAAAACAGCTAAAGTAAATTGCATAAGATAATTTGTTTTGTCCCAAACCCATGCTGTCAGCTCCAGCGGGGACACCCTGTTTCCAAAGAGAGCTAGAACATCAGATGAAATTATTACCAGAGACATATTAACTCCTTTTAATGAAACACATCAGAAAAAGCATAATGAAAATGAGAAAGAGCATAAAGCATCAGACTTTGGGCTTTGAACCAATCTTTGAGAGACAGGGCTGAGGCTGACAAGGGTTGTGTCTACTCCTACTTGTGCTCTTGGTGCCAGCACTGGGTCTGAGTGGGACCCAGACCTGTCCCAGTGAGGCAGCTCCTGTACCTCCACCTTGCTGCATGGTTATTTTCACACTGACCCCTTGATCTGTCTGGCAGAAACCCAAAGCAGAAGCCCCAAAACACTTGAACTCATTGTATTTCAGCTCAAGACAAGCAAAAATCGTCCAAAATCTTTGGCCAAAATAATTTCTTACCAAGTTTCCAGCCAAATTGGTAGGCTCAAAGGAGTCCATGAATCACAGATAAGCAGGCAGACGTTTTCTGTGTAACTTTGCTTCTGATTACAAATGGGCAAACATAATGGATGGAGTCATTAATTGCTCAAGAATAACACTGGGAATTTGATGTAACGGGATCAATGCTTAGATACAACGATGAGGAAAAGCAGCATTCAGTGCATGGGTAAAAAGAAATCTTCTTGGCTAGCAAGATGGAAACAATTTTTAATGCTTCATTGTACCTTGACTACACAATGTTTAACGTCATGTTTGACTTTAAGCATTAGAGAATGGCTTTGTTTTGATCACGTGCACGCTGGCCTGCTCTTAACATTTATTCCTCAGGAGTAAGGATTTTATTTAATGCAGAATTTGCAGACTGAAAGAATTAATCTTTTGTATGCCTTCTTCCTTGGAGAGGTTTTTTTAGAAGGAATATATTTGTTCAATAGCTTTCTATCTTTTGGTGTAAGTGCTTGCTTCTTCTTTCCCCTTCTCCAAGGCTTGTTTACTCAGGGAATAAAAACTTGACCTTGACTTTAAGGTCTTTGGTGTTTCAGACTGTGCAGTCAGCAGAGAGTAAGGGGAAAAATCGATGTGTGCTGTATTAGACAAGTGTAAGAGTAATGCATAAGTGCTGGGAACTCATCCTGGAAATGGCAACAACTGAGATAGCCCTTAAAGGAGAGCACATCCCGCTGATGCATCTCTTGTGGTTAAACCCCCACAGCTCACCTTCTCCTCTCTGCACCCTTTCTCTCGCCAGCTAACACATCCTTGGGGACATAGGAAGACAGGGATGCACCAAAAGTAACCCCCTCAGCTTGGTGGGAGCTGGACTCAGGGGACAAAGAGGCTCAAATCTTCACCTCCCACCAGATCTGCCTCCGCATCCGTGACTCTGGATATTACAGAGCTCCTGTTAACATCTCCAATAAAAAGTATGTCAAAAGAATCAACAAGCCAGGTGAGAAAGGACAGCATAGCAGAGACAGGGGGTTGCTAATGAGGATGTCAGTGGCTGATAAGATTGTTTGTCACCAGTGGGCTCACAAAGTACCCTGTTTGTGCTGTGTTTTGGGAGAAACTGTTGTTTCCTTGCTGTTTCTCGATTTATGGAGTGAAATCCAGTGAGCTGTCTCAATGTACTGTCAGGACACTGAGGTTGGGGAGGCAAAGTCAGACTTTATCTCCCAGCCATGCCTTTCCAGGAAGCTCTATGGATCATTGCCATTTAAATGCAATCCATGTTTGGTTCAATATATTTAAATACCAGTGAAATGTCCTCAGCAATAATAGCAGACTGTTAATACATATGAGCATGAAATTCTTAATTAATTAGATGACATTAGATTACCAGTTGTGTTCTCAAAACAGCTCAAAAGAACTCTTTTAAAGGGAATTAATATTTAATAGGAAAAAACAGCAACAGCATCCTGAAGTCTAAATTAAATGCGTGTGCCTCCATGGCTTTTACAAGTATTTTACTCATACTTTAATCTGCCAAGGAATTGCATCATAGGTGTTTTCTGCAACAGTGGGGTTTGCCCTGGGAAGTGCACCCTCCATCAGGCTTTCCTTCAGAGCCTGATTTCTCTTCTAAAACAAGGGCCTGGGTACCTCTCTGTGGGTAGGGAGCCCCTTTGGCCCCTGTCCTGCCGTGGGCAGAGGCTCTGTGCGAGGGCAGGCAGTGCTCTGGGCTGAGATTTGTGCCCCCAGCAGGAAGCCAGCACCACGTTTCACAGGATTATCAGGTTAACATTCCCACATCTGGAACGTTTGGGGTCACACTCCAGGTATTGCAAATGATGGTCATAACCAGGGAACGTCCCCATGCAAGGAACCTCTGAGGTTAATGCTCTGCCTGTGGAAACAGCTGACTTGTCACAGCAGTAATGGCCATTCCTCAAATAAATTAGGCCCATGTACGTACATCCTTATTTGCAAATAACCCATAGGTGTCATCAAATAATTTCCATTTTCCTTCTTATGTAACAGAAAATGAGGCAGAAGACAGCTAAAGTGAATTTCAAGCTGAAGACCTCTGAGACAACCATGTTCTTGTTAAAAAAGAATCATTGTTCAGGGCAACTTGAGAAACCAGCTGCTAAAATTCAGTCACTTTTTTCAGGGCAGAAAAATTTACTGACCCTATCTTCAACACAAATAATCACCATTAGATTCCCTTGTTTTTAAATTGGTTTCCACAAACTTTTATTTATCTTGCTTCCTCAGGACTGCACGAATCAGACAAAAAATAGTGTGGCAGTCTCTTCCCAGTTTGAGGACATAAAGCAAGTATGAACAGTTTTGACCATGGTTTTATTCTCATGACTGTTTCAGAGCTCCAGATGTTACTGCTCCAAACCACCCTCGACACCAGCAGGGCTTGGTTGGTACCACTGTGTTATCAACACCACTGATAGCAGCAATAGCAGCGAGTGGCTCCCACGTTATCTCATCTCTCCTTCAGTTTTGCCCTTGGAACGCCACATCAGGGCATCTTCCTGAGCTGAAGGGAAGGAGGGGTATTGATTATGTCCAGATTTCCAGCTTTTTGTTGCCTGGGGCTGGTGTAAATTGTGCCGGGAGCACGGCACGGTGCAGGCATGGCTGGGGCTGGGGCTGGGGCTGCAGAAATGCCTGCTTGCTCAGACAGTTCACAGCAGGGACCTTGCTTGAAATCTCGGTGTATTTTTAGTTGAGCTGTGTGAGGGATGAAAGTAGGGCATCAGCGCTCAGCAGAACTGTGCAGACAGGTTTTGCATACGGAGCAAAACTGGAGAAAGCAGTGGGGGTTGGGCTTCTCCTTCTTTTCCTCTCATTCTGCTGACTTTGTGCAAAAGTTGAACTTCAGGTTTTACCCAGTGAACTTACGTGAGTTTGTGTAGCAGATGAGTGGGGGAGAAACAGCCTGTTCAGAGGCAGAGCAGTACCAGCCTGGTCTGCATCACCAACAGCCCCACAGGGGACAGTGACAGAGCTGAGGTGGGAAGAGGTGTCAGCAGCTTCCTCAAGACATGGTCCCAGTGTTCCTGGTGGGGAAACCGAGCTGGGAAGTGGGCATTGCTCGGGGCGCTTCTCTCCAGCCTCATTCTGTAGTCTGGAAAGCTATTTGAATGGAAAATGAAGAGAGTTTGAGGAAGGAAAACAGGACAGAAATTAAAGGAGCAGAGTCTGGACTTGAAAAAACTCTTCAAAATGAGCATTTCTCCCCACTGAAAGGCAGTATTTTATTTTCCCTGTAAGGAGACAAAATGAACAGCAGGGACTATTGTTGTGGCAAGAACACCTGGAGATGTGCGAGCTGCAGCGAGAGCTCGCTGGCAGGGATAGCAATGGCATAATTTGCAGCAACATCTGCAGTTGGCCCAGCAACCATCTCTCCTCATTAATTAGCAGAAGCAGTAGCTTTGCCAGCCAGTCCCATTGGCTTTTGCCTTGTTACTCTACCCATCAGCTAATCAGCCATCCTCTTCCCTTCCTGCTGAGTGAGGCCAGTGTGCCCGAGAACAGGCAGAGAAATCCAATGTGCATGAAAGGAGGTGGCAGTGCTTGCCATCATTCTGTGTACCTACCCTGCAGGTCATTTTTACTACAACCCCATGATTCAGCAGCAGTGGGCTGTAGGCCTATGGAGATAATAGCAGAGATTTACTGATGACTCCCCTGTCTCTCCCTGTGCATCTAATTTTATGCTGCAAGGCATGAAGCCATGTATGTGCAGGCCTGGCTTTCCTCTCCGAAATTGTTTTGGATTACATGTGGTTTATTCACAATTGTACTTTGATCCTCCAAGCTGACAGACATGTTCTTTGACCTTGCCTCATTTTCTCTGCCTGGAAATGATCCATGACACTGTCCTTCAGGAGTGATTTGGTTTCCAGCAGTGAGACAATATCCTAACCCAGCTCTGCTTAACCCCCATTTCCACAGAATAGTCCAGTTATTCAAGAAAGCAACATGTGGATCAGGGGACGTCGTGGGCATCTTTGCCTGGCCATTCCATGCCATCTCCAGGGCTCTGGTGATGAATTACTGCAGCAATGGGAAAAATTAATGGAAGGCAGAGGAAGGCAGCAACCATTAGCAAGTTCCTGGCAAGCTCAGCTTTCCTGCCCAGGGTTGCACTCAAGATCAAATGTCAACTTCTGCATGTGGCTGTTGCCTGGGGAGCTGCAGATCCTGCAGCAAGGGGGTTTCTCTCAGGTGGTGGCTGCCCATGCCCGTGGTGGTCCAGGCAGGATCCCGTTTGCCTGCACACAGCACAAGCCTCAGGCAGTCTTGCTCAAGTTATTTCATGCGCAGTTTAATTCTTTGCATACTGGGGAGGGGGACTTATTCCAAGAAAACCCGATCCAAAATGATCAAGGTGGCTTAATAACACGAGGCAAATGGCAGTGCTATGGCCCTGCTAGACAATAGCAAAACACATTCGGCTGCGCAGCTCAGACCTTGCTGCATTACACATGTAATTAGGTTGTTTCCATGGTAATGATCTAATTATGGTCTTCTTGGCTTTGTGTAATCACATTTGCTGCATTTTGGCAGAGCTGTTTTCCTTATTTTTGAACTGCAACACTTGGCAAGATGTTCTTTCTAAAGCCGAATAATAATTTCTGCCTGATGGAAACCAACAAGTCTGTGAGCTTTTATTTAAAGCAGGGTTGAAGGTACAAGACAAGACAAAACTATATATATAGAATAGCTATAATATATATGTATATATAAAGAAGGATTTTTATCCCTGTAATTTCTATTCCTCCTTCCTTCCTACCTTTTTTTTTTTTTT
>VXAC01000102.1:526455-569156 GCA_013399225.1 Rhipidura dahli
TTTTTGGTGAGTGCTTAAAATAATGAATTGTAGCAGTGGCTCCCACATGGGAATGGAAACTCCAGAGACCTTTTTTTGTGTTCCTGGGGTTAGGGATGGACTGACCTTAAGGCATGAGATTACACCTCTCTCTGTTTTATTTTCCATGTCTGGGGATGATACTGACTCAGACAAGATGCATGTGCAAAATATGCATTATTTCTCATAAACTCTTTCAGCTCCTGGTAAGAATCCCTTAGAGAGAGCTGGTGAAATCCTGGCCCCATAGAAATCCAAGGGCAAGCTCCTATTGATTTCCACAGTGCTGCAATTTCCCATGTGGCTGTTCAAACACCTTGGGAAAAAAATCAAATACAAAAAGCCAAACCCAGCAGTCTGGATTTCTCCAGCCTGCTGCCCCAGAGCTGGGTGTGTTAGGAGGGTGGTGGCAGACTTTGGGGACACAGGTGGTGTCTCTTTGCTCCACTCCCTGGCACTGCCAGGGAATCCTGCTGATGGATTTGTTGCTCAAAAGTGGGACCCCCTTTACCAAACCCACCACTTCCCTGGAGACCTGGTCATTCCTCTGTGTTACAGGGCAGTTTTGGGCAGGTGCAGAGTTCGAGGTTCTGCCAGAGCCACTGCCCATTGGGATTTACTGGGGTCTGTGCTCTGTTGTGTAGGAGAGCTGCTTATTATAGCCTGTAATCCCTCCAAAGGCAACTCCCTCCTTGGAGTCAGCTGCCAGATCTGGCTGTTACTTATCACTTATAAAGATTTTTAAAGCTTTCTTGCAAAACAAAAGATATATTTCTGGCTTGAGCAATAAGGGATCTGGGGAAAGCCAGCAGATGAAAGGTCAAGCAAGAGGAGCTTGTGAAACCACACTGGAGCAGAACTGCAGGCTGTAGTCAGCCAGGAGCTTGTACAGCAATTGACAAGGCTATTCATGGAAAGGGTTTTGATTAGAGTTGCCATGACAATAGGAAACACCTAAAAAAGATCTATGAAATGTTATATCGGCGTCAAGCCAAGAAGTTAAGCCAAATCCTGCACTCTGGTTATTCCTGTGAGTCAGTGGCTCTCATCACAGCACAGCTAAAAGAAAGATTTGCTCCTCTGACTTTGAAGATTTGGGAAAACAGGTATGAAATGTAAATTATGATGGAAAAGATTCGTGCTGTAAAGAATTTGCTGTGGAAGGATGTTGGAAACCTTGCAAATGCTGTTTGCAGCTCTTGCTCAGTGTACTGCACATACACACATGGAGCCCTGAGAGCCTGATGGACAGGTGGGTATGGCTGTGTTCTGAATGAATACACTATAACACCCACTCTGCATGGCCTCCAGGGTCTAGGGATTGAAATTTCCATCTCTAAACCTTTACTGAGAGTTTTCAAATCCAAAACAAGTGGCACTGAATTTCAAGGACCCAGAAAAATAATTCACTTTTGAAAGCAAAGTGTTTTCTCAAGATATCAGAGGTGAGGAGAAAATCTGGTGTTGCCAACTTTTGGATGAATAATGGTGTGACAGAGGGTGGAGGTTTTTGCTTCATTTGAGGTATCTCTGAGGTACAGGATCCCTGGAGCTTCCAGCAAGGAGCAGAGACTGCTCCCCTGCCAGGTTATTTTTTTATTTATTTTTTGCAGAACTGACCATGCTGTTAGCCCAGAGAAGGAAAGTTATGCTGCTAAGCCATATGCTTTCCTGTTATGTTCTGCAGAGAATAAAGCTGTGATTAGCTATTGCCACTTCAGTTTTAGCAGATTGACACCTCTCAAATGCCAAGATATACCCAAATAAGCCCACAACAAATGTTTGTGAATGGACAGACAACTACATAGCAGTCATGGTGAAAGTCAAATGACAGCAGTGGAGTGGGGTGGGGCGTCAGGTCTGCTCTGTCGCTTCTCCTGGGGATGTGAACACCTTTTATGGGGACCTTTTAGTGGGTCACAGCTAATTTGACTTGCACATCTTCCTTGCAGAGCACCCTGATGGAACAGCTGCCTGGAGGGGACGAGTTGGATCCTCTGTATTTTATCCATGCAGGACAGCAGTGCAGGGCACAAAACACAGCCAGGAGTGGTGTCATCTCCTGCTTGTCCCCCTGTCTCCACCCTATCTAACAGACCAGCAGCAGAAAGGACAGGCTCGTCTCCAAAGAGAATAATGGCGAGTTAATGAGAGCCCTGCTCCCTGGAACTGCTGGTTCTTGTGCTTTGGCTCTGGTTGTGGTGTTGGAGAACATGGAATGCTGTATTTTACTGCACAGGCTGCACAGATTCCCCCGCTGTGGAAATCCTCGTGTGTGAACCGCAGTTGTCACCATCTCTTGCCTTCAAGGTATGGCACGATTGTAGGCTGAAATCGGAGCTGAGGAGCCTGTCCTGCTTTCCACAAGCCTGTGAATTTCATTAATGCCACCAAGGGTTTTATGTCTGCCAGTACCAGACCCCCTCCATTTATTCTGCCCTTGTTCCCTGCTTTTGTAACCCAGATATTTGCATAAAACAGAGCAGCAATGCCAAGTGCCGGTGCCTCTGTTCCTGCTGCACAGGCTCCATATGCTGCCTATCTGTGTCAGTTCCATGGAGCTCTGCCATTGCAGGAGGACAAATTTCAGACTGTATGTGTGTAAATTAGAGCTGACAGTCTGCAGCTTTAATTCATGGACTGAAGCTGATCTTTGCTCACACCCTACCCATCCGATAACCTTAGCACCATGATCAATACAGCCAGATAATTACAGCTAGCAGAAAAGCTAAGTGGAGGTTTCCAGGTTTTTTTTTTCATCAAAACAGGGATATGTTCCTGCCAAGGCTTAGACAATTCTCCTTTATTACACTGTGAGCTCACACAAGCCTAATACTATATAATACTTTTTGCATGAACACCCTCAAACAGAAATTCCCTCTCATCTAAATCTAGCTCATCTATCTTGGTATGAGTCTCTAATTCTGCATGTGTAGGGGGAAACTGTCCCTCTGTTTCCCTGTTGATCTAGTGCCAAACCCACTGAAGTCAGCAGCCAGGAGGAAAATGACTGAGAAAAAGGAAAACCTGATCCATAAATCTTCAGAGATTTCTGGAGAGAAGCCTTTGGGCTTTTCTACCTAAAGCTGGTTGATATAATTTCCCACTTGCACCTGGTCACCCTTGTTTTTCAAACATATGTTGTCCTTTTGCTCTTTAGGTATTTGCTTTGCCAACTGTCGTGCAAAGCTTGGCCTTTGTAGGCACTGACTTTGGAAGAGATCCTGGCAAGCAGAAAGCCATTTCCCACTGCCCTGGGAAGCACAGCCTAGAGATATCCTGACTTTCTGTGTCAGGTGGGGCACCAGGGGAGACACTGCTGCTGACCACAAACACTGACTGCCAAGCCTAAAGGACGTGGCACCATTGAGTTAATGGTGTCAAGTGAAACATGGGTGGTTTTCCTATTTTCACTCTACAGTATACTGAATCAACAAGGTCCACAAGGCATGGATCAGGGTACCTCAGTCAGGACCCAAGGAACAGCTCAGTGATGGGTAAAAACTCACCTCTGTGCACCAGAGCAATGCCAGCAGGTGAATCCTCCCCATGGCAAAGGTGATGCCCAGCTCTGACTCCAGGGGCAAATTAAAGATTTAATTTGGAATTAAAGAGCAGTAGCAACCCTGCAGTAACAAGAAAGCAAAATGACTGCAATCATTAACTGCACTGGTATAAATTCTCTGGGATGAGAAACTTTCACACAGTTGTGAAGAAGCCATCATCAACATGGGCTCTGGTGCACACACACGCACACGCAGCATATGTACACCCAGAGAGATCAATGGATTGCATATGGTGCACATGGCATAATTCATGACTCTTCCTGAAGGCTGTCACAAATCTGAGATGTATTGGTTGAGAAGAGTGCTGGGGTAGTCTTTTAATTAGTCCACAGCTCGGCTGCATTGTAAAATTTACTCTCTGACATTGCAACCAAAATTTATAACCTTTTAAATCAAAGGAACATCTCGGAGTCTGCGTTTTTGCTAATCAGAGGTGTTAATGACAAAAGCAGAAGCCTGGAAAAGTGACTTGTTAGACAATTACTCATAATATTCAGAAGTGCTTCTCAGGCCAAGGTGTTACCCTGTAAAAATTAATTTGAAAATATATGGGGCTCCCAGATGTCTTACTCATATCTGTGTATTACCTGCTTGATGCTGGTGAAGGGAAAGCTGCCCTTTGCTCTTCTGTGGTGAATTCTTCCCAGGAGTGCTGTTAAAAGAGCAGAGTTTGGCTGTTACAGGGCCTCCAGCTCAGGCACATCCACGTGGGAGAGGAGCAATTCCTGGTGAACCCAGCCAGGGCTCAGCACCCTCAATGAGCACTGGCAATGTGCGATTGACTGGCAGGGAGCTGTTGGAAAACATTTATAAAAAATTTAACCTTCCATCATTCCCCAAATCAATTTGTTTTCTGTTATTTTGAAAAGTTTATTTTCAGTTTTGTCCAATTACACGCTGTCTTGCAATGAGCTTTCCTTTCAAGCCGCACAGTTCTTTCATATTGAAATTTTTAATTTGGAAAATGTCTAAAGGTGCATTTCAGTCACTGAAAAATCTTTTTCTTCAAAAATATTGAAAAGTATTGCTTAGGCCAGCCACTGAATATTTCAGTGTTTGCTATTCAGTGATTTCTAAACACAACTGCTGAGAGAGCCTTAACTACCACTACAGCAAATTAACTGGAAAATCCTTTGCTCTTTAAAATACAGCCCAGAAGTGTCCAAAGAGAAAGGCAGGAACACAAGATGTTTTTGACACCAGACATACTCTTTTTTAAAATTTATTATATCTGTAACAATACTCCAAGTAGTAGATTAGAGTTTCCCATACTGGATACAGCCCAAATTGTTTACAGGGTCACAGTGGTCATTATGTTTGGTTTGTTCATTTGTGTTTTAACCAGTCCCAGAGGGAAAGTCCATTTCCCAGTGCATTGAGGAGTTTGAAGCAACTACACTGCAGGTAGTGGCATTTGTTAGTGAATATGGCTTTCATTGCAAAAAAGTAGTGAAACTCCCTCATTACAATTGGTGATGGCTTTTCTTTGTGGCTAAAAGAGCTTTTAACTTCGCCAAAGAAAATGAAGAAAGAAAGAAAAGCCTTTTATTCATGGGCATGTGATGAATGATAGGACAAGGGGGAATGGCTTCAAACTTAAAAAGGGTAGATTTGGATTGGATATTTAGAAAATATTCTTTAATCTGAGGGTGGTGAGACACTGGAACAAGCAGTCCAGAGAAGCTGTGTCTGCCCTATCCCTGGAAGTGTTCAAGGCAGGCTGGACAGGGCCCTGAGCAACCTGGGACAGTGGAAGGTGTCTCTTCCCATGGCAGGGGGGATGGAAAGTGGATGATCTTTGAAGTCCCTTCCAACACAAACCATTCTGTGATTCTATGAACAGAAGGAGTTTGGTGGATACTTTCCCCTCTTTCCAGTAACTCTTCCCATGTTTAGAAAACAGCCACAAGAAGAAGAGCTACAATGCTTGGATGTATTTCAAGGTGCTGGTTGCAAATGTCACACCCTGCTTCTGGAAGTCTGGATGTCCTGGGAAGGCCAGCTCCCTGAAGGGCATCTCAGCTTCCTGCCAGAGCCCTGCCTGGGAAGGGATCTGCACCCATGGGGAGGGACCAGCAGAGGTGTGTGGTTTGGATGCTGTTGGCTGTGGGTAAGAGCCTGGCAGCAGTGGAGAGCCTGGGGAAAGCCCATTAGTTAAGATCCGAGGCACCCGACGCTGTTATCGCTAATGCCTTCAGCACAGGACAGGGTTGCAATCAATTTCATAATAAATCAACCCCATTTTCTAATATGAACCAATTTATCTGCCGGGCTGACTTGCCAAACACTATTAGAGGCTGAGGTCAAACTGAAAAAGACATATCACGTTTTCAGCTTCTCCTCCTAAGTTCATATCTCCAAGGAACACTCTGCAGTCACTGGTTCACAGCTCTTCCCCCTCCCTGGAGACTTCTCCTTCAGGAGACTTTCATTTAGAGACAATGCAGACACAGCAGGAATTATGTATTTAATGCCAGCCACTAACACGATAGCTAAGGCTGGAGCTATCACCTGTCTTTTGTCACCACCGTACAGTATTTATAGAGATGGAATAAAAAAGATTATTTGAAAGGCCTGATATCCAGCAGAACCAAGAAAATCCTGGTTTACTACAACCAAGCCAATGTTATGATTTTTATCTGTATTCATTTAGACTACAGCTCTGGTGGAGACACCCATCTTAAAGAATTAGCTACGGTAAACAAGATAGGAGAGAGATTCGAGAATGTTATTTATAGAAGGAATCACACAGAGATGACCATAAAATGATTAATACATAACAAACACGGATAAGGATACACAAAAGAAACAAAAGAATCTCTGCCTTGAATGGTCATTGTACAGCACAGGCTTGTGGAAAATTCACGTACAGGGGAGCTGGGAGCTGCTGGGAGCCTTAGGCTGCACCAGATGAAAACAGTGGGTGTTTAACTCTTCATCTGACACTACAGAGTGGCACAGTCAGCCACTGCCATTCCCAGCCATGTATCCATTACCCCATTTGGGAGAGTTAAGGCTTTGTTGAAAGTTGGAATAGCAATAATGGCATCAGCAGCTCCCATCCTGGGTGGGTTTGGTGAGCAGGCATGGAAGCACAGGGTGAGAGGTGCCCTCCAGGGCAGGGGCAGCGGCGGGTGGCACAGATGGGCTCAGTCTAAAGAAAAGCTTGGATCAGGAGCCTAAAGAAAAACTCAGATCAGGATAACATAACCAAAGCTGCAGGACAAAATGGTTAACCTGCAGCCAGGCAGATACAAATCAGGTACAAGTCAGGCATAAAGAATGAATTCTGTAATAACACAATTACCATGGCAGCAGCACAAATGCCACCAACACCCAGGCATCCCTGGCAGCAGCTTGGCTTTTTCCATACTTGTCTCCTTGCAAATCCCTACCTGCCCCACTATTTCCATTAAACTAATGGAAATAAAATCCAGATGGCAGTACCTGTTTAAGGAAGTGCTTCACAATTTACAGTGACACCCACAAAACAGTCAGAATAACTTTTTTTAATTAAAACGAAAGGATTGCAAGGGCTAAAAGGGCTCATACTTCTGAAAGAGAAGAAAGCCAAAGCATTTGAAATGCAAATCTGGGTGAGGTGAAGCACCACTGCACAGGAAGGGCAGGCAGTAGAAATTTCAGTGACACAGGCAGTTACAGGAGATGCCAAGGAAGGTGCCTGGTTTGACTCTTCCTTGCAAAGGGAATTCCCGCTGGTGCATTTTTTGAAATATTTTGATTTTGCACTTACGGCATTTACCTGCTGGAAAATAACTCAAGAGTACTGACAAACCCGAAGTCTTTTTATTCCTGGCAAGACACTTCCAACAAATATCCCTTAATATTTTTATCCCAATGCTAATTAAAAAAAAAAAAATCCAGGCAGAAAAGAAATGGTCAAATCTGCTTGGTAAACAAGATTACTTATGATGTGCTTTTAAAAATTACGGCTACAAAGCCATAAAAGGAAGGATGTACTCTCTTAATCTTTTCCTTCCAGTGAAGCTGACCTTTTTCTATCCTAGATTGAATTTAGCTGATGTATATCTTCATATGCAAATATGATTTGATGCAAAGCCTGCTGGACTCAGTAGAAGGGTTTCCTCTGGCATTCATCAGCACCGAGCCAAGTCCATACTACTAATGAAATTTCTTAGATAGTAATAATAACATTATGAGTGGTGTCACCTTTGTTATAAATCCAGGGACAATAATAGTCCATTTGACACTACCTTAGTTTTCCTGAAACTGTGGTACAGAGGGCTCTCCCTGCTTAGTCATGAAGTTGACTACAATGAGAAAAAAGCAGCAGGAAAAGTGGGCAAAATGGTGAAATTCTGCTACATTTATTGTGAATGGAAGCACAGTGAAAGGAGTAGGTTCCACAGAGCAGCCACAAATTACTTTACCACAGCCTCACAGATCATAAGTGGTTTCTGCTGGTGATTTGAGTATCAACAGCCAAGAAAATGCAATAATATTATTCAGAAATTTCAGCCATGTGATTTTTGCAAAGTCAAAATTTTGGAAAATTGAAGGGAAAATATTTTAGGCTGTCATTAAGTTGTTCTTCCCCCCCACCCCCCCAAAAAACCCCAAAACAAAACCCCAAAGGTCTAGAAGTAAGTATTTCATTGACTAAAGTCTCTTTCATCCCATCTTCAGCTTAAGCTTCTGAAGGAATTAAAAACAGAAACTTTTAAACTAATTAATTTAAAATACTGAAAAAATGAAAAAAAAAAGAAATTTTCATGTCTGAGTGCCAAAACGAATCATTTAAACTTTAGAAGCTAATTTCCATATACAGCTTCTGTTCATTTAAATTGTATTTTCTGAGGACTTTCTTGTCTCAACAAAACTGTAAGATGGGCAGAGGATTTGTGCACTGGAACACATCTGGATGAAGTCAGTGCTGGGGCTCTGTGTCAGCTGAGCCGGACAGGAGGCAGGGAAGGTGACAATGATGCCTGGAGGCTGGGGATGTCACCCTGTCATCCTGAGCTGGGTCCCTCAGCAGAGGCTGGCTCCACCACTGGAGCAGAGAGAAGCTGTGCTGACCTTCAGGCTGCACTTGCCCCATCTCAGCCTGGCACAGGTCGCAGGAACCCATTATCCCACCAACTTCCACATGATGCTCGTTGGGAAAATCTTCCCTTATGAATAAGCGCGGCAGGGAGCTCTGCAATAACAGTAAAATACCTGCTATGAAGCAAGTTGCAATTTCTCTCCCCATATAAACCTATCTGTAGAAAATGATGCCACAGCCACTTATATTAAACTGTCAGTGAGCACATCCCTTAAAAGCTTTTTATTCTGTTTTTAATTTACGGTGCTTGACAAGGAGGAGAATTGAGTGTGGCCGGTGCCGATCCCAGCGTGGCTCAGCCCATCCGCTCTGGCCAAGTGCTGGGCCAAGTGCTCGACAGCCCCAGCCATATATCCTGGTTTTTCATTAACAGATATTGTCATTCCACCACCTCTGCACTCTGTTTTCATCTGGCTACTGAGCTCTGGAAACCATTAGGAGTCTTTCTGCATTAGGCATTAAAAACAGGTACACGTATTCAAGCAAGAAGCTTTCTCTGGTTGCATGACACTTCATCTCCTTTTTGCCTAAATGTTCTCATTTATCCCACAGTGTTTTAGACACTTTGGGATGGACAGTGCACCAGGAGGGCTGGGGTCCTTCTGGCCATGGCAACTGGGAAGAGCACAATCCCAGTAGGGACCAGTCTCACACAGAGCAGCCCACAGCTTGTGACCCCTTGGGCTCCACCAACAGCTTTGGGGACATTTGTGAAAGACAGCTAAGACAGAGATTCTGCTTTCAGTTGGCTTCAATTTACTGCAGCCATAGCTGCAGGTCCACGGGAAATTGATGTCTGCAATCACTAAAACTCAGGATCACCTTTAAACTTAAGGAGAAAAAGACCAAACCTCGGGATAGTCCAGAGGTGAGCCTGCAAGCAGCTGCTGACAAATCCTGACTTTTGCAGGGGAAAATATCTGCACTTTTAAGAGTGTGGACCCTGCTTCTGCTTGGTATGGTGCCAAAACAGCAGTGACTCTCCCAGACCTTCACCCCTGTGTGATCACCACTGCATCAGATGCTTCAATGTCATAGTGTCAGCTCGTTAGTAAGGGGAAAGAGCTTCCCTTGATTAGCAGTACTGTCTGATCAGGAGGTATTTAAGGAAGCAGCCTCTGAGCGTTGCCTTCTGCAGTATGTGCTAGGACAGCCCAAGGCTTCTGCCCCAAGATACATGCCTGTGGTCAGGCCCAGATGGGGTGTGGGACAGAGGATCTTGATTTTGACTCCTGAACTTGGCCCAGGAGCAAATTTCAGGAGCAAACATCCAGTCAAGAAATGCAGAAGACAAGCAAGAAAATCCTCCTGCTCTGGGCAGACAGGGAGAGAAATGGAGATCACCTTGGCCTCCCTTCCTGCCCCCAAACCCACCCACCATGGTCTGTACACTAAGGGAGCATTGTTACTGATGAAAGCTTCAAATAATTTAGTGGGACAGTATATCAGGGCCTCTCCTCACATCTCTTCACTCGGTGTCAGGAGAGATTCTGTCTGGGCTGGTTATATTTATAAAACTGCAGCGAGCAATGTGAGTGTTGCAATCAGCTCCCAGTGCTAAATATGGCTTTGGCAGATACTCTCGACCTCCACTAAATCCCCTTCCTTAGGGAAGGAGAGCATCTCAGACTGTCTATGACCCGTTTGCTCTGGCCAGCCTTGGCATGTGACAGTGCCTGCTGTCCCCAGAGGCTTTTGGCAGGGCTTCATCTCAGGCAGCAGTGCTGCTAGGAAGGCAGGGAGAAAGTTAGAAACAAAGAAGACGACAAAAAAAAAATAGCAGGTCAACCCCTGGCAAAGCCACCTGACTTCCATTCTCTTTTATTCTTATTTATGCCCTGGGAGGGTCAGGATGGTGCCTGCTCACAGTTTTGGGCAGGTGCATCTGGGACAGCACTTGCTGGATTCCTGGGTTAAAAACATGGCTTTCAGAAGGTGGTGGTTGGTGGTCTCCAAAACTCAGATAGAGATGTTGGGAAATACCAAGAGGAAACCTAAGAGAAGCAAAATATGGCTGGGCTTAGAGACCTGGAAAACCTGTGAGGCCTCAAAGACAGCAGTGAAACCATCGCTCCTGTGGCACATATTTGAACCTCTGCCAGGGGAAAACTTCTGAGGTTTAACTAACAAATGGAGGCATTTTTCTGCCACAAAGAAGCTCTCTTTTGAGTCTGGGAAACCTAATCCACTTGCAGTGCTGACGGCTCGTGGAAATGTTTGGCAGATGGAAGGGGAGCGTGGAGGGGCAGAGCGCCGGGGATGCGGTGGGGTGGAGGTGTCCCATCCAACATTCCGTGTCTCCAGCCCACTTCAGCTCCTTTCAAGAGAGGCACAAATGTCTACCAGTGCAGATGTGCCTCGTGGGATGACCACGTGGACTTTTTAGGAGCCTTATGGAGTTTGTTTCAGAGTGCCAACACCCAGTGCACATGAAACTGCATCTTCTCCCAACAAGCTTTCCTTAAGAGCTGGTGCTGTCTCTCTGTGACTCAGTTCCCTCTGCAGGTCATGGACACATGTATTATCTCCTGTATGTCTTATAAAAATAAATACACTAAATACCCAGAAGCACAGTCATTTGTGTCAGGTATGTCCTACAGACAGGAAGAAAAAAAAAGGCTTTAAATAAAGCCAAACTCAGTGCATTTGCAGATGCTCATGAGCCATTATCAAGCAGTGAGGGTTCTGAGGTTGTCCTGTGCAGGGCCAGGAGCTGGACTCCATGCTCACTGTGTATCCCTTCCAACTCAGGACATTCTAATCACATTCTGTGATTCCCATGCATCACAGCAGATCACCAGCACACTCATTTCTGCGTGAGCAGTGAGTGCCAGAATCTCTGTGCTGGCTGCTCTTCATCTACGGTGAGTGGCTCCAACATTTGGGATTCCCAGCAGGTTTGGGAGTGAGTTGAGAGGTTGTTCAGGTACTGCAGGTTGTTCTCGTAGCCCCACGGTGCTCCCAGTGCTCGGCCCTGGCAGAGAGCTGCCCACACTCCCCAGCACAGGCCCTCCCAGCACCTCCAGTGCCAACTGCTCCCGGAAAATCACCTCAGGCAGCCAATGCAGACAAGCCCAGGCTGCCTCTGGGCACTGGGGAACCATGGGAGACTCCTGGAGATGTCTCTGTGCCTGTGGTTCTGGTGGCAAATCTAGCTCCAAGTCAATACAGCAGTACCCGTGTGAGATGTCACATTTTGTAGCTTTAATTCTTTATGTCCCAAGCACACAGAAGAGGTAAAATCAAGGGGAGTTTTCCCATTTTTGCAGTTTTTCCTGTCTATACATTAAATAGCAATGGAAATATATGAATTCTGTTGTCAGTTGAAAGGAGACACTTGTCCTTCCCAATATTTGTTGGCTTCCAAGCATCACCCTGACATTCCTATCCTCTTTTATTCTTCTCTCTTGAAATATAGGAATTTTTTTTGAATAGGTTTCTAGTGTAGACAAAAAACCACAGAGCTTCCTACAGATTTTGTGTTCTCCAGGCTAAACAGCCACCCTCCTTTGTCCTGAGTCTGAAATGAAGCCTGTGATGAAGCAGGATGCTCAGCTGCCCACTGGGGAACATTGGGGCAGCGGGGCCAGGGCAGAGCCTCTCTGGTTGCCGTAACTGATGGGCTACCAGCAACCCCACTGGGAAATGATTGATTAGCTTTGCCTTTGCCATCTGCTAATTAGCTAAAGGAATGGATTTGCAGATCCAGAGAGCTGCCTGAGGGGAGGAAAGCAGCCGAAGTCATTGGTACCCTCGGGTCAGTGCTGACAGCACTCGAAGCTCCCAGCGACTCAGCATCATGAGGAGCAGCTCGTGGGTCACGTCTTCTCCAGCCAGGAGCCACTTGCTGCCCCTGCCCTGCTGCCTTCATGGGGAGAAAGGGGAGGAAGGGAGAGAGCCTGCTCCAGTGCTCGACTTTAAAAAGTCGCAGTGACTTTAAAATTAAAATTAGTGAATCCATAAATGCCTACACGTTTGCACTGTCAGAGCACAGCACTGCAGGATCACCCCTGGGGTTGAAATCCAGCCCTCAGCTGTACTCAGGCCTTAATATCTGGGAGCAGCATGGGCAAGTGAAGGGCAGGGTTTGGTGCCAGGACTGGATATAATTTCATGTGTTATGTCCACTTGATTGCCTACTTAGAAATTATAAAAATGTACTGTATTTTAAAACTGCAGTCATAAGACAGCAGTTTCCATCTGAATGATAATGAAACACGCTCCAAGGTTATGCTGGAACTTCACTGGTGCTATTAGAGATCAGCTCAAAGCTAAAAAAGAAAAAATATATTGCACTAATAAGTGTTCCTCGTGTATAAGTTCCCCTTCAGGAGTAATTAAACATGGCTTTTCTTTTTTCTTTTAGATGGCTGATTTGTGGGATAGCTGTCATGTTTTTTTATCCGAGCCTTGAAAAAGAGAATTTGAAGACTGAGATATTTAAAGACAGCAGCAACTCACCCTGGGGAGAATTCCCACCTGGCTATGGCAGGAGCTGCTGCTTGGGAAACGTGCTGCCAGGTCCATGGGTGAGGGCACCAGGATGAATTTCAATGTACCCCAGAGAAACAGTGCATGGGCTGGACCCTGCACCCTCTTTCCCATGCAGAATACCTCAGGGGCTCCTTCAGCTGTTATGCCTGTACCTCCCATGGAAATGCTTCCAGAAATTGGGGGGTCAGCCTTTCAGGATCTTGGAAAGTCTGAATCAATGGGAGACATCACCCCATGCTCCTCCATGGCCATGCAGATGAATCCAGCTGTGCACCCAAGGGATGAGCCCAGGAATGGACCTGGGGGTGCAGTGGGGATACTGGTGCACCCAGGGATGCATCCCTGGCTTCTTACCCAAGCTGAACAGACACCTTTTGTCAAGCATGGGAACAGACTGCCCAGGAAAGTGGTGGAAATGTTCAAAAACCTTGGCAGAGTTAGGTAAATGTTTGGACTCAATGATCTTAGAGGTCTTCTCCAACCTTACTGATTCACTGATTCTCACCTGGAGTCCTACATAAACATTAACCATCACAGGGGCTGATTTTTCAAGTGTGACAAATTGCAAAAGAACTGCATGAAGCTCACTATAATTACACTTCTGTGGCCCAACAAATGACATCAGGCTTCTCCAAGTCCCCAGAAGCCATTCCCCACCCATGAAGTTTATCTGTACCAGTGAGAGAAAACTCACCAGCAGTGTGTGACTGTCACTGGCTGCTCTGTCCAGGTCTGGAGATGCACAACTGCTGCTCCAGATACCTCTGCTGGAAGGTGGGAAAGGACTGGGAGAACAGTTCAGGGTGAACCTCTGGGTCTCCTCTGCAGAGGAACAGTGACAGATTTGACCTCCTGGCTGCCTGTGTGGATAAGGGACAGAGGGGTTGGCCAGACAGGGCTAATGAGCATTTTATGGCTCTGAGGCCAAAGGAATTAGAGTGGGGGCTGGGAGGGAAAACTTGACTCAAGCTTTCACAGACATATATCCACACAATTAAGGTCAGGGGCTTATGGCAGTCAGTTCTATTTCTATTTGTTTATTTATTTGTTTTCTTAATGGCTTGGTTTCAGTGCTGGATGGCTGCATTTGAGCCCTGCAAGCTGCTGATTTTGCAATCTTCTCTCTCTGGTGAAAGTGTTTTGTTTATATTACCAGGCATGTGTTATTTCAATTTTTGTTTATATCTCCTGTATCAATCACTGAAACAGTCTCAAGAAACAAGGCCAGGCCAAGGAGAAACACACAGGTTTTGTTTGGACTGAGATACAGCATTCCTGAAAATTGGCTGCACCTCAGAAAAACTCTGCAAATAATGGTATTTACTGCTCCCCTCCTTGCAAACAGAGCCAAAACCCAGGCTTTTCCCACTAGATGGGGAAGGTAGAACTGATTAACCCCTGGTTTCCCTCACTTTATTGGCTCTTTGGATGGCACAAAAAATCCTGTTCTGGGAAAAGCCTCAGGATGGACTTGGCTACCCTCTTAGTCTTTTTCATCTGTGCTGAGGGCTGGTGCTCAGTACCTTGCTAACAGGATAGGAGCATCCATGGATGAAACCAGATCTGTGAACAGATCCGTGTGCATCTGGCTTTAACCTCTCCCCCTGCCTACCATGGGAATAAATACTGCCTGCTCAGCCTCTGTTGCCAGTGCTCTGCACAATCAGACCCCCTGCACGATAATGGCTCAGCCCCAGCACCCAAATCCCCAGCTGGTGGTGAGATGGGAGGGGTGGCCAAGCCTGCAAGGTGGGCTTGGTACCCTCGGCTGGTGGGGCTGGTAAGGAATCTCTGCAGACCCTGCAGAGGCTCTCCCTGACTGTCAAGGTTGTGATCTGATCTGCAGGCAGTGAGGGAAAGAAGAAAGGAGTGGGATTGTTACCACTGATGCTCTTGGAGCAGGAGGGGACCCAAGCTATATTTTCATTTTGGACTTGAGGTTTTCACCTACCTGAATTAAAACGAGAGATTCTTTCAAAAATCAAAGATGGGGAGGGGAGAAAGTGCCAGTCTACAACTGCTGGATAGGTCAAAGAAATGGGTTTCCTAACAGGAATGTGACAGCTCAAGGATTTACAGATGAAAGCTTAAGGACACGTGCATATATTTGTGCCTAAGATGAATGTAAAAGGACATAAATACCAGTTAAAATGTATTCTAAGAAAAAACCCAACACACTTGTACTCCAATCATTACAATTCAAACAAAGCAATTGTCAATTCCCCAGCAATTTACATTTAAATGCACAATACAATTCTCATGCTAAATTGTCTCTTTCCAGTGTAGTCCTTATTCAAAGTGTGTGTGGTGGGGCAGAGGAAGGCTGTAGCTGGGCTTGGGGATAGCCACTGGTCTGGGGGAGCTGTGCTGTACAGCTGAGCTGAGGGACCTGGATATCTGCTTTCCCTCAAACAAACAGGGACACTCCATTTTCAGCAGAGAAACCCAGAAACATCTTCACCTCAAAAGCACAGAGGAGATGGGTAGATCTGGAAAAACAGGATTGAGAGCAAAATGTTCAGGGGTAGCAGGGCCTTAATACAGCATTTTTAGACCCAAGCAGGTCCCTCATCAGACAGAAAGGTCTTCTCCTCTTCCATGCTCAAAACCAAACCCTCTCCCAGAACTCTGCTTATTGCAACATATTTCTGCTAACAAGATAAGACTTGCTGTAACATCAGCCTGCCTACACGTCATCCACTGCCTGCTTCCCATCTGTTAGTCTTGATATTTCCTTAATCTCTTTCTCTCACACAGCTCCATGAATAGTTCCCCTCTGTAGCACAGGGAGTGAAATTGGAGAACGCAGTGTTGCTCTCTGGGAAAGGCATATATTGGTTTGAAATGAGAAGCTTTAAAGTCCCAGGCAGGTTGGCTGTTCCCTGAGACAGCAGAGAGGAATGCAATGAGAAAATGGAGGGAGAGCTGAATTTGAAGTGTCTGTTCTTTAATTATAAATGTTCTTCCTCCAAACAGCTTTTCTTAACAGCTGGTCATCAATTACGCAGAGTTACTGAGGTTTTAAGACAGGAGATCAATAAATGGGATTTTTTTCCCTTGGCCAGGAGAAACCATTACATAATGGCTGTGTTTCTTGCCTCTGCTTGCCAAGCTTTCAGGAACTGGCAGGTGTTCAAGACAGTAAGGCTATTCTTAGACGAGGGGCACAGCACCAAGCTCAGCAGCAGCAGCAGCAGCAGCAGCAGTGTGGTCTCCAGTGCCTGGAACACGGCAGGGCATCCAGGGAGGATCAATATGGGACAGGACAGATCAGCCCCCCCACCCCAGGAGGGGCACAGAGCTGGGTGAGGCTCTTGGAGGATGTGTGTTAATGAATCAGCAGCCTCGGTGCAGCAGCAGGTCCGAGATGCTTTTAGAAACGTGCCAGATCTAAATAAGGACAGACCAGACAGTGACAGGGGAAGATGGACAGCCCTCCAGAGCTATTACTGCTTCACACAGGAACCTCAGGATGTGAGGCAGAATAAATATACCTGCAGTGTAGCAACCTGAGGACTGCACACCTTTCCTGTCTGGTTTATATGTGTTATTTGTAGTGAAATTGAGGCTATCTGCACCAAAAAAGGGAGAGCTGCTTTTTCTCATAGCCTGCAACCTTTGCTGTGTGTTCCATATAAATCAGGCTGTTGCTGTTTGCTCTAAATGGAGGATCTCATCTGCGTCTCTGCAGATGACCTGTCTCACACAGACATGACACATAAGCATTTCCAGAGACATTTCTGTGACCCACTATCATGCCATAAACCATCTGGCTACCTCTATAGTAGCAGAGCTTAAAAACGAGGCCACTCCCTTTGCAATCTGTGGAATAAAATAAAACAAAATCCCGTGGAAGGGTTGTGCTGCCACAACCTCAGGTTGTCACGTGCCAGCCTGGAGCTGCAGCAGTATGTCCCAGTCACAGCCAGCACTACATAATGGATTTGTCAGCTCCTTGTGGCACAGAGCAGCTGTATGGGATGGTGCACATCTATCAGCCCTTCCTCAGGTCAGAGCAAGAAGGATCAGGCTCATTAGGTTATGCTTGGTAGAAACATAAACCTTAGATAAAGCAATTTTCCCCCTGCCAGTGGATGAGCAGGGAAAATGCACCTTTTCCACTTCTGGAGGTCATCAGTACCAAGCAAGGAGGGCAGGACCAAGGGTGGGCTGAGAACCAGCTTGAAACCATTTATGTGTCTCTCACGTGAGCATCACCAGCAAGAGCCCCATCAGGGTGGTCCTTGGAGGTGTTCAGGAAAACAATGCAAAAACCAGAAAAAAAAACCCCAAATATTTCCATGGCCCAAACGCTACGTGAGACTGTTCAAGCTGCTAGAAAGGCCTGGTGCTCTGGGGAGAAATGAAAGGATGAATTTCAAAGCACAGCAATAAAAGCACATTACAGCACCTGAGCCAAAACGTGCTCTCAGTTCACCTTCCAGTGTAAGATCCAGAACAAGGATTGGCTGACATCCACACCTATAAAGGCTTGGTCTCAGAAATAAGGACTTCCAAGGCTGTTTCCCAGTACAACAAGCTGGGGCACAAAAGTGTTTGTGGTGTTGGCTTTCCCCAAGCCCCAGGGGTCTTGCTGTGATAGTTCCAGACGTTACATCCGGAGATTTTCTTGTCTGACCCGTGAGCAAAGCAAGCATAATTCAGTCATCTTGTACCTGACAGCTCTTCTACCTGCCTGTGCAGCTGATTTCCCTTAAAATAAGTATGACATCTACTGCCAGGTAGTCAGTGAAGGTTTGCAAGCAAGGTAACTTTACAACAAAGCCCCTTGAAGAAAACTATCCAAATGTTAGAAATAGCCCCTCAAGCACAGGCTTCACAAAGCAAGAGCACAGCACAAGAGCAGCAGTGGCCTCTGTGATTTCATTTCCAAGATTAATTCATGCTTAATAAACAGCACAATAAAGCCAGTTAATAGCTGTTCTTTCCTCTGGCCAAGTAGTGCTCATTGCCTTCATCCTGTGTGGTGCATATGCAGAAGGGAACATGTGCCAGCCTTGGTATGAAAAAGCAAATTACACTTTACAGGTGAGACTAAAGGAACAGATGGAAGTGTTTGCATGGGGGAAAACAGTGACCTGAAGTGGTCCTGAGGTCAGGCCTGGTTTTCAGGGGGTTCAAGAAAATCCATTCTCCTAAAGGGGGTTATAGGTAGATCCTGCCAGGTGCAGGACAGGAGCAGCATCCTTCTGTTACCCACGAGAGAGAACCAGCCTGCAGCAACTAATCCTGACCTGGAGGGGTCCTGGCAGCCCCTTGGACCCCTTTAGCACCAGCCCCACCACAGACCTGCACCCCTTTAGCCTGGCAGCAGAAGCACACAACCCTACACTCATCACACACTTCTCAGGCTCCTTCCCAGCCCGCGAGTCACTTGCGTTTTTCAGTCTGCTCTGGGTCACCCACATTTGCTTTTTCCCTGAAGAAGGGGGAAAAAATAAATTAATGGAACACCACGGCATGCAAGACACCCTCCCCCTCACCGCCTGGCTCCTCCTGTGAAGGCTGCCAGTGCTTCACCTCCTGTTTGATGTATATTCAGCACAAGACAGGGAGGTGTGGTAGTTTCTGTGGGCAGCAGAAATGAAAGGGAATGACAGAGGCAGGGAAAAAAAAAAAGAAAAAAAAAAGGGAAAAAGAAAGATCATACAGCTCTTTGATTGTGCTGGCTCTTTGTTTGAAGTGTACAAAAAAAAAAAAAGCCCAACCTGCTGAAGGATTTGTCTCCTCCTCGAGATAATAACCTGTTCAGGAGACTTGTCTCACCTTTCAAGCATGGAGTTCCTCAGAAGGGATCCCACCTCTCAGGCAGGCCCTGCAGAGCAGAGTTATTTTTGGTCAAAGCTGAGATTCCCTTCTGAGCCCTTTTTGCCCCAGTTTTGCCCCAGGACCACTGTTCACCCATGGCACAGCAGCCACCCTCCCTGAGCTGTGCCTGGTGCTGGGCTGGAGCAGGGACCCCCTGCTCAAATGGGGTGGGGGGCATCTGCAGGAGCACCCGTGCCAGGGAGGGAGGGAGGGGGTATCCCCACTGCAAAGCCTGAACATCACTGTGCAGGAGAGACAACAAGCAGGTGGAGGTGTCCCAGGCCAGACCCGTGCCCAGACTCAGAGCAATGGATGTGTGCTGCCTGCAGCCTGCCAAGAAAGAGTTAAATTCCATGATTCAGCAGGCATCTGCTCGGCTCCCAGGAAAGAGTCTTTGCTCAGAAGATTTATGTCAGTCTTGGAAGAAGGGAACCAGACCAAACTAAAGCAAATCAACAGCATTTTAGGAAAATATCCTTTTTTCCCCCTGAACTTCTGAGAATCTCCTCATTACATCTGCTATATTATTTTTTTCCTTTTTGTGACACAGTCCTGCAAACTTCTAGTCCTGGGAACAGCTTCAAAACATTTAAATCATTCTGTATTCTTCAACATTTGGAAGTTAATGTGCTTTACAAGTGTTCGTGGGCGTTGGCCAAGTTTTTCAAAAGCAACTATTTATTCTATGTGCCTGCATTTTTGGATGCCTCCCTTCACTGCAAATTTCTGTAACAGGGCTTAATTTTCGGAGGTGCTGGCTTAGCCTCCCCAGGTGGAATCAGAGGAACAAAGCTACTTATCTCTTTTAAAAGCCTGATCTTTAATTTGACAAACCCTTTGTGAGAGAAGAATGGTCAGGAGATGGGGGATACATCCGAGGTCACACAAGGCTGGGACAAGCCAGGCAGGCAGTAAACGTTTCTCAAAATCACCTTAATTGCAAGACCATTCTTCTTGTGCTAGCTCCAGTAGAAAAGAAATGCTTTCTTTGCAGGAAAAGGTTGTTCTTTTCATGACCAAAAGAGCTCTTAAGGAGAAACAAATGCACTGTTGGCAACTAAAACACAATCTACTGACTTTTGATTTATTTTTTTTTTTTTTTTTTGGTTTGTATAATTTTAGCTTTTTGGGAAAACAACAAAGATACTGAGGCAAAAGATGAAAACAAATGTGGGGTCAAACTACATTTTGCCAGAAAGGCAAGCCCAGAGTCCTGGACAGAGTCTACCAAATAAAGACAACTTAGCTGATAAGAATGGCCCAGCAAATGAAGCATGTGAAGAAAAATTGTAGTAATCAAAAGGGGCCTCTAGTCTCATTTATTCATTTTTTTTTTAACATTTGACAGTGACACAAAGGTAGAAAGGAGATATGACATTTAGGCTTTAAAATCATCACTGCAGCCTTGGAAAGGGACTGGCTGATGGATTGGGTTAATTAGCTGTCCATTACTGGTGTGTCCAGCACAGCAAACGCCGATCAGCTGCCGGCCAATGCCACACGCGGTGCTGGAGGGATTTCATACAAAGAGGTTTGGAGCAGGGAAAGCAGTTCCTGCTTAAATAACTTCTAATGGAGGACTGTGTTTGAACAGTGATGAGAGGCTTTTATGTGCCTTCAGCACTGTGAAAGAGCTTAAAACGTGAACTCTCAGCTCTCTCCTGGCCAGAAGAGATGAATGAAGATTGTCATCGTTCAAGGCGTCATCGCCATCAGAAGAAATTTTAGACTCCACCGGGAAGGGGAAGCAGTTTTTCATCTGAGAAGCCTTATCTATTGTGCAGAGCTGTATTCACAATACAGATTTTCTCCTGGCCAGAGACAGTGCAGCTCATTCTTGCCCCAGTCGTGCTCTGCCTGGCTGCTCCGGTGCCGCGGGTGTGCTCTGCAGGACACGGAAGGACACGGGGACACTGTCCCTGGGGCAGGGGAGCAGAGCCAGCCCTGGTGGCCTGGGCTGTCCCACTGAGCTGTGAGCTGCAGGGTGCTGCAAGGACAGGGCACAGGCACAGACAGGAATGGCAGCTCTGGAAGCCTCCTGTGAGCTGCTAGAGCAGCTGCAAACACTGTGCTGACACATAGCATGTGCCACTTTGCCCCTTCCATGAGCCAGAATCCAGAAGGAGCAAAGTTATTATAAAGTTACTACTGCTTTTCCCTTCTGTGGCTGCAATTTCTATACTATTTTCCTTAGGGAATACAGCATTAATACAGCCTTGGATACCAAGGCGGGATTTTATTCGTGGCAGTGCAGTGGTCAGGAAGAACAGATCTGGGAACTAGTAATACTTCTTTGGTGCTCCCCTCTTGGTGAGCTGCTGATAAAAAAAGAAACATGATTTTAATACAGTTCCTGGGGGACTTCTGCAGTCCTGACTGCTAAAAAAACCTATATTTTTTTTGTCCATTTATGCTCATATTAATAACACCTTATTTCCCACAGTGTGGTGGCCTGACTTGGACCTCCATACCTGTGTGTAAACTAACATAGTTGTCCATCTTCCCTGATAAATTAAATTCCATGGGCAAGGAATACCAGTAATCACTAATTCCCCTTTTGAACAAATTAAGTGTAGCAAGGCTTGACCACAGATATATTTTTAGCAGATTGAGGCCCATGCTTTCACACTGAGTTACCTTTGCATGTACAGTCTAGCTGTAGGCTCATACTGAGGTATTTTTGTAGCCATTTCTCAGAAAGGGATTCCATATCACTCTGAAAAAAACACCTAAATGGGATTAACACTGTTTGTGTATAGAAAAGCAATGGAATGAATGAAAGGGATTGCTAGGCTCTGAATTTCCCATCTGCTGGCTGCTAGTTTGTGACAGGATGGTCTGAAAATTGTTCCAAGGGAGGAGTGCATAGCACAAAGCATTTCCAAGAATACAGCTCTTTTTCCAGGAATTAATTCAAAATTTTGACCACTCAAATTAACCTGCCATGAGGCCCCCACAGTGAGCACTCACGAACAGGAAGCTCTTCACTCATGGGGAAAAAACACATTTCTGAATCCTGCATTTGACTTAAAGATGTGAAACCTATAATTCTTCTACTAATTTTAGGAATGCATGGCAGCAGAACAGGAGACCAGCAGAAGCTGAGAACCCTTTTGCTGGCAGCAGTCAGAGCAGAAACAAACCAGGCAGCCTGAAAATTAACCAAAACAGTGCACACTTCTCAGGAAACTAAGCAATTATTCATGCAATGGAAAGGCATTTGTGAGTGGATGAGCAAATAATTTTTGTATAGCTAATGAGCCTGAAGGAGAAAGCACAAAGGAACTCGTTTCTGTGGGATATAATTTGCTCAGTGCTGGTGCAAACCCTTGCAAAGACCTTGCTTTGGCCCCTCAGCAATGGATGCCCAGGGAGCAGAAGGGAAGCACAAGAGCCCTGGCTCTGCAGCAGAGTGTGAGGTGTTCCAGGAGCTGAAAACACCGGGGTTTATTGGTGTCCTCAGTGCCACGAGGAAACAGCCCCAGCAGGGGAGGTGCTGCCTGAGACTGCCCTGCTCATCCCCACTCGGAGCCTGAACCGCTCAGGAGCATTTTCACACCTAGAGCCCCACATCTCCCCCGAGGCTGTCACAAAGCCAGAGCAAAGGTCACAGCTCAGGAGCAGGGTGCAGGTTCTATCAGCCCTGAGCACAGCACTGGTCCAGGGACACTGGGCAGGCCAGGGAGGTGGCCAGGGAGCAGAGGAGCAGCTGTTCTTCCAAGCCCTTCTCCATCCCCCACAGTGATGGAGCACAACGGGTTTGCCTGGGCAGCTCCTCTGTCCAATCCCTGTGTCCAGCTGCACGGACACGGCATCTCTGGAGATGCAGTGGGCCTGGCCTCACTGTTTCCATAGAGGAGGCTAAAAGTAATTGAACAAAATCTGTTTCTGATTAAAGAGATTATATCTCATAGAGCTTTTTTCCTTTTTTTTTTCAAATTGCACTTAAATGGCTTTTATGTAGCTTGTTATTTTGCAATAAGATTAACACCAAGGTGGATTGAATTACCTGTTAATTCAACACATAATTTACTGGTACCTCCATGTGCCATCCAGGATATATTTAAAGACGTCTTGACAACGGATCCATAGAGCACACAATAAGGACATCATTACTTAAGAACATACATCCCCAAAGAGACACATGACATTAACCCCATCTGTAGATGAGTAATCAGAGCTAAATCAGGAACATTCCCATTTAATCTAAAAGAAATGGTGCCCTATAAATTCCACATACAAAAATCCTAGCAATTTACCACATGATTAAACCATGGTGATTTTTTTTTTTTTTAATACAGCAGTTTTGCTGAAATATTTTAACTTGGGATCCTAAAAAAGAGATTTATAGCTCTGAATGCAGTGCTCCTGCTTGGAATAATCAATACTGATTTTAATATACTTCTTAAAAGATTTATTTCCTTGTTGCGGAAAAGATTTAAATTGCAGGGTGCCAACAACTGATGAATTATGATTTAGGGCCAAATCTGTTTCACTTGGAAGAATGGTGATTTTAAATTCAATGAAGTTTCTCTGATGAGTAGAACAAGGAAGTTTTGGCCCACATTTTTCTTGAAAACCCACCAATAAAGCAATTATCTTGTCACGCTGACAGCCATGTGTATTTATGGCTGGAAAGCTTCACGCCTTGTAGACATGTGACAAACAGGCACTTTCTCTGCCTCCTGCTGCGATGGAGCGAGGGTGGGAGAAGAGCCCAGGAATGTGGATGTCGGGTCACAACAAGTGCACGCACAGCTCCACACCTTGAGTGTGTTTACTTTACATACCTGAGGAATACTTTTGAAGATTTTGATTTTAAAAGCTCTCGAAGCTCTCTAACAGGGACCACGGTGGGACTTTCCTCACCACAGCACACTGAGACGGGGTGAGATCCTAGCCAGGGGCCAGCAGCCTCTCACTTCAGTGCCCTGCTCTCACCCGAGCGATTAATGCTCCATATCCACAGCACGAGAGTTGGATAAAAACCTGGTATTTAATCTTGTCCATCCCCAAGCAGTTCGTGATTGCTCCCCAGAGTCTATTCATGAGCGCTTTGTTCATTCCAGTTTTAAATGACTCAAGAGCTGATAGGGACTCCACCACCTCCCCGTAGGAGATAAATCAGTACACTTAAATAAAAGACAAGATGGTATCTAGCATGCTGTTCCTACATGATTCACCATTAGTTCTTACCCCAAGGCAAGCATGAAATAAACATTCCCTGCTCCCAGGTTAAGTGCCTGCCTTTCCTTTGGTACAGTGTGGTACGGATTGCGCTATCATCAACATACGAAATTAACTTCTGCCCGACGCTGACAGAGACACATTTAACATACACAGTTTGGCACCACATCCAGCATTAATTTCCCAGCCCCAGACATGAGGAACGGAAAAGCTTTATTAGATCACTCAGTCCTGCTCACTGTTAGGCAAATGATTTGCTTCTTAGTGACAGCCCCTGGAGTTTTCTCCAGTCCAAACTGCAAAATCCCGCAGCACAAGGATCACCTCCCTGTGGACTGCACATTTGTCTTCACATTTGTATTTACATCCGTATTTTCTGCATCTCTCTTTAAATTACCCTTATTTTTTCTAACTGCACTTCTAGGATGCCCTTTCTCTAATTCCTTCCCACTCATTTTTTAGCCTTGCTGTAGAATTTTTCACAAGTTAACCCATCCATCTCCTCATCATGACTATAAGCTTTTAAGATTTTAGTTCTATTAATTAATGTCTTTCTTATGCAGAGGCCTGAAGGCTGGAGGTGGCATCTCAAGCAGGTTCCCCATGGCCACTGGGCAGATGTGACCCTATGAAAATGCCTTTGCTGTGTCCTTCCTCCACCAAGGCTGGATCCCAAAGGAATGCCAAGCTCCCTGTTTCCAGCAGCACCCTTGCTTCTCTCTGTGCTGAGATGTATTATTTCTCTTCACATGGATTAACTGCAATTTTCCTATTTTTAACGTTAATGTTATTTTACTCTAACCACATTTCCCTTCATATCTAGGCAATTACAAGACAATTCGCTGCAAATTTTCATGGGGATAGTTCATTACGTACTAGAAAATGTACAATAATGAAGCGTGAAAAACATGGCAGCTTGCAGTGGCATTTCCTTTTCAGACTGTGAATAAAAGTGGAGAAATAGTGTTCTGTAGAGCCTGGGAAGTGTTTGGATTAGAAGAGAGCAAGATATTTTAAAATTAAAAAATAGGGCAGAAACTTCCCAAAGAAATTATGGTGTGACTAATAATGTATCGATCCTAATTCTTAATTCCTCCTACAGCATTTCAATTGCCTTTTAATTTTCATGATTGTGCAGTTAAAAAATCCCCCAAAAAACAAAACAAAAAGAGATTGCATGATATGGCTACATGGCTGGAAATCTACATCTCCATGATATATGTATTGTAAAGGCTTGCTTAATGCAAAAAAAAAAAAAAAAAAAGCAGCAAAATTCAGTACCTCAAGGGTTAGACTGCATTCCTAAATACTGATTCTGCTATCTGAATAAGCACCTTGTGCTGAAATTGTCCTTCCTCAGAGTGGATGATCAAACATTGTGGCGACAAACTGGTTTATCTCAGACCAGGTGCTCAAGTCAAAAGATGCTCTCAAAAGGACAAATCTCAGGGAGGAAAGAAATGGCTCTAATCACATTGGGCTCTCCTACACGAGCAAGCTCTCCAGCACACACAGACAGAGCAGGCACTGTTACAAGGAACTGTGCAGCAAGCTTGCCTCAAGCATTCCACTCTCCCACAGGCTGTATAATAAATGCAAGAAATGATTCAAAAGGACCATTCTTGCTTCCCTCAGACATATTTTGCTAAAACATAGCAATAAAGATCAACTCTACCAAGCAGTTTCTTTTTCTCCTGCCTCATGTCTTTCTGCATCTGTCAACATTAGACTTCATCTAAAGAGTGGGTTTTGTATTTTACAGCTCCTTACAACGAGGCAGGCAAGAGATGGATGTTACACCAGGCACAGACTGACTGGGGACTGGGGGGAAGTGTGGGAAAAGGGTGTCCCAAAGGCCTTGGGGAGTCTTCTACCTCACTGCTAGCACTTGTGCATGCAGCAAATGCAGTATTCCATCACATCAGGTCTGCATCTGCTCCTCCTTCCACTGGAAGGAATTCAAAATGTTTTCTGGTTGCTGCCCTTTAGCAGTCAAAGCCAGCACTTGGAATAGGAACAAAATATGTAATGGTTTCAGAAAAACTTGCTTCTCACAGATCCCTAAAAATGGAAACAGCTTTAGTGGCAGTCTCTGAGGACGGGGTGCACTGGGGATTTTATGGAAGACGGGGGCATTTGAGGAGCCTGCAGGCAGCTTGCACTGCTCACTTTTAATGCCAGAGCTCACCTCCTGAAGCCTGAGGAGAGCAAAGGGCAGTGGTGGGAGCCAACAATTAAATGCCTCAGGCTTTCCAGAATAAAGACCAAGAGCTGCAAACAGGCAAAAGTGTTGCAGCAAGCTGCTCAAGGACCTTGCTGTCGAGACACAAGAGAGGTTCCTAATGCTGGGCACATCTTTGCATATCCACAGCTCTCCAGGAGACAGCAGCACTGCTGCCTAGCAAAAACTATCCCCAGGTCTTGGCATTTGACCTCTACCAGCTGATTCTTTTATCTTGGCAGTAAACAATCCATGGCTCCTGCATAATCCCACCCCCAGTCTCTGCTCTGGCCTTGAACAGAGGCTCCCTGGGGATCTGCCTGCAGTGCTGATCATGGCTTTTCTTGCAAACCCTCTGAGCAGTAAAGCCATGAGAAATGCTGGATTTACCTCTGCACACCATTGCCATCTTGGAAAGGAAGACAGCCCGCTGTTCCAGTGGGCAAAGAGTTAAGTTCTCAATTATAAAACCGAGGGAAGAGTTCCTGTAAAGTGAAATGAAGCAATAAAAGGCAGCTACACATTGTATTTAACCAGATTCTTTCTGAGCTGTTTCAGAGCCTCAGCTGAAGCAGTGAGTTGAGCTTCTATCCAGGGCTGGCTGCTCTGGGGCTCTTCTCCCAGCCAAGGGTGCTCTGTCCCTCTGCCAGGATAATCCTTCTAGCTTAAAATAGCCTCTTGCTGCAAGGCTCTGACAAACGTTCTCCAAATCACTGATCACAAGCAGCATTCCCTGTATGCATTGCTTATGAACTGCACAGCATTTGCTTTGAGCTCTTCATGAAAACCAAACCTGTATTCTTCACAGGGAATACATATTTGGCATTTTGGTGACTTCAATAACCTTGTTACCTTCCTAGTCTTCCTAAGCACAGAACTAGTGTTGGTTTGGGGTGTCCTGATGAAAAAATGGCCATTTACAAATCATTTTTCTGAAATGACTGATGAAAACAAGAGGGATGTGGATTAAGAGAAAAGAGATTGGTAAGAACTAGACAAGAGTCCAACAGCACATTGTGTGGGTGAGGTAGGTTTAGGGGCCCCAGTAAAAAGAATAGGTATAAGGAAGGGAGGACATCACACAGTGTGATTCTCGTGGCGTCCTGCACAGGGCCACGAGTTGGACTCGATGATCCTGATGGGGCCCTTTCAACTCAGCATCTTCCATGACCTATGACTGAAATATAGGTCAGTTGCTAATTTACAGCATCATTTTATCTTATTCTTCATTAGCTATAGGCAGTGCTTTCATGTAACCCTAATAATTTATCATCCTGGATGCAATATCCTGGTATTGAGCCCTAGAGCTTTCTGAGCTGAGAAGAGAGCTGACTGGCACAGAATGGGTGCATGGCAGTCATGCAAACAGACCTGATCTCCAACAGTCTCCTAACATGATTTGCAAAAGCACAGAGAACTAGAGCTGTGCAGAGTCAAGGAGAGATGGAATGGTGAGTTGAAAGAGGAGCTCAGGAGTCTCCAGCTCCACCTCTTCATTAGCAAATCATCAGCAAATTCCCTTTTCCTACTTTCTCATTACTGCTGTGTCTTTGTGAGAGCCAACATCTGATGGTCACTGCCCAGCTCAGGGGCCCTGCCCCTTCCTGCCCCTGCAGGGCACTGCCCACCCAGCCGGAGTCCCTGGAACCCCAGCCTGGCTGAATGCCTGCAAAGAGGGCTTCTGGTGTCTTCACTTCTCCTGGAAGAGTGTGTCTGGGAATGCCCAGGGAGCCTTACTTAGCAGAACAATGAAACACAGGCCCATTACTCTGCCTGTCAAGTGACTTATATGCTTCTCCATCACTGCAGTACCTACTGTCTTCATCTTGTTGTAGATGAAAGGAGTTTATCCCCCAAGGTAAGGAAATGTTAGCCCTAGCCTATGAACCTTGAGCTAGAGGCTAAGACCACACAGGGAAATTTGTGGCTCATTGGGGAAATTCACTGTTCTCTAAACCAACTTCCAAATCCTGCTTTCCTCATCAGCTCTTCTCCATTTCATTACAGCACATCCCTTGACATCAAATAAGGCTTTTGCATCTATTTTTCTTTTATGTTCCAAAAAGAAACTTCTGGCAGTCTTTCTTGAATTTAATATTTTCCTGAAAAACAATATTTTCACAATGATCTCTAATGAGATTCCACAGCCAACCCCAGAAATAGATCCTGTATTTCCAATTCTTGCATGAAGCAAGGAAGGGAAGTAAGAAACCATATCATTTATTTTCTTAAGGACAGAAAAATACAACTGAAACAATCTTCCTGAAACCTGGTGAGAGCACAGCTCCACTTGGTCATGACAAACCCCTAGGCTGCACATTCTCCTTGAAAGTTTAACACTGTCTCCAAAACCACTGAAATGAATGATTTTCCATTGGGTTCTACCTGTAGGAAAATTCTCATGTACACCACGGGGGCAAAGCCAGGTCTGATGTTTGAAGTGATGCTGCAAATATTCCTCTAACAAGCTTTAATGCCCAAGTGTGTTTAGGTGCCAAAGTCCACAGACAGTGAGGACCTTCCTCCTAGGGAAAAAATGGCTTAATTTCTTGTAATTTCATCCATGCCCAAAGCCAAACATTTGCTTCTCAGGGATGTTCCTACTGCCTCCAGATAACTCATCCTGGCAGGGATGTCTCAGCAGGGGATAAATTTCATCAGGGGCCAGGAAATCACCTCATCCTTCCTTTCAGTGTAACAGGAGGTTTTTAATCAGGGACTCCTTCTGATTACTCCCAAGTGCCATAAACAACCAGGATTTGCTATCATGCTTTTGGATTATTACCAAAATCATAGTGATATAATACACACCATGCAAAAAAGAAATTATTACCACTGCAAGTAGAGAAAATGCTTGCAATTAAAAAGCACTGACTTCCATGCTGGCTGCTCTACAAAGCTCCTGCAATTATCATCTCTGATAATAATTAATCCTTGTTGCTTACACAATCCAGAGCTCCTCTGGCAGATTTGAAGAAGCCCCATTTGGGTTTGTTTGTCTGTTTATTTATTTATTTTAAGAAATGTTGTCATCAAGAAATCTGTGAGACCCAAGAAGGAGTTGATGGATCACAAGGTCCTATCTAATGTCAAAGCTGGCCCTCGCTGACCTCCCATCTATTCAGAACTGCTTTGATTTAATCTACAAACTGGCTGCTTCTCCTGCCTGTGAGTTCTGTCTGTAACCCATGTGTCAGTGTTTTGAGATATGACCTGTTTCACGCTTCATTCATCTCATCTGAAGGACGGAAATTAAACTGGAGGGTCAGCAAGGGGCACAGCTCAAAATACACACACATTAAACTGGAGTCTTTTGTTTGGGCCCATCAGAAGAGTTAGAGCAACCATCAAAAATTATATTCAAGTGGAATTGATTTTCTTTTTCCTATTGAAATTTGTAATACTAATAGATGTGGAAGGGTGGCAAGCCTTGTCACAGAAGAAGGAAAAATAATCATGGTGCCTTCCTAGAGGCTTGTGATGCTTTTAATCGTGTCAGTATATGAGTGTGTGAACACCTCCAGGTTTAATAGCGTGCAAAAGGCAGTATTTCCATTGTAATTCCAGCATTTCAAGCCTTTTTATGCTGATCATATTATGGCTTGAGCTGAAACACAGTGGAAAGTTCACAGCATGGATCACAATGTTTTAAACCTCATCTGTCTTACTTGGGTTTTGTTATAATTTGGAAAATGCTTAGCTTCAGTTCTTGCCCTGTGGAACACAGCCAGCAGCTCAGATGGATAATTCTCAGGGGTGACCACAGCTTTACAGAGCAATTTTCATCCTGACTTTTCCTTGGCGAGGAGAATGAGTATGAAGGATGAAGCCTCAATGGCCATGCCAGCCTTCATGCACTCCTACAGCTCTGTCAGGAGCTGCACTGACTCAGAGATGTACTCCTTGCCTGAGCTGCAGGGCAAGCCAAGGCTCCTTCAGGCTGGCTGCAGGTGGACCAGGTGAATCTCAGCTCCACAGGTACCAGGATGCACCCTGAGATGCTCATGGAACAAGCCCCATGCACCCCAGACACTGAGTGGGACATGCAGCTGAGAGAGCACATGTTTCTCCCTGCAATCCCTTCTTTCTCACTGGTAAGTAAAAATTCCCATCCTGAAGACACAGTTCATAGAATTATAGAATATCCTAAGTTGGAAGAGACCCACAGAGTTCGTCAGTCCAACCCCTGGCCCTGCACAGGACACCCCAACAGTCCCACCATGTGCCTGAGAGCGTTTTCAAAACGCTTCTTGAGCTCTGTCAGGCTTGAGGCTGTGGCCACTTCCCTGGGAGCCCATTCAGTGCCCAACCAGCCTCTGGGTGAAGAATATTTTCCTCATATCCTACCCCAAATCCCCCTGACACAGCTCCATGCCATTCCCTCAGGACCTGTCAGACAAGGGATCAGTGCCTGCCCCTCTGTTTCCCCTCATGAGGAAGTTTATACCATAATTTACAAAAGTTCATTGCACTAACCTCTTGGGTATGTAGATTACTACTTAGTGATGACATTTAACTAAAGTAGCACCATCCCCACTAACAAAAAGAGCAAATAAAGGGGCTCAGACTCAGCGCTCCCTTGAGAACACTGGTGGTTGTCACCATTTTTGTAAGTCATCTTGTCAGTTCAGTAATATAAAAAGCCCAAATCCCTCTGTTTCATGTCTTTCTTCAACCTTGTATCTGTAAGAAATTAATTCAATTAAAAACCCTAACGATTTAAACTTAAAAGCTCAAGGAGACATTGTTTTGGAGGGTATGCTGCTGTTTGCAAATCTGCCTGCCAATCAACAACAGAAAAAAAAAATATAGTGATTTGTAAAGATGTTTCTTCATTGGAAGAAAAAACCCGGAATGATATTTATCAAAGGCACATTTGCCCTTGAGCCTGAAAAAAGAAAGCATGAAAATGCCTTCAAATTCTTTTTAGTTCTAAGGCATGTCTTCTTGTTCATGCTTAACTGCAGAAGAAAAATTAGAAACAAGTGTGTGCGTATCAGTGCATGTGTTAGCACAGGCTTTAATTGGCTAGGAGTAAATTAATGGCTGCTTGCAATATTTCTGGCAATCTGTTATAAGCTATGTAAATTTTTAAAAGAGGTTTCTTGAAAAGGCTGGCTGAAATCCTGTAATTCATATTCTGCAGGGGGAATTGATTTGAGAAATAATAATGAAATGTTTTACCTCAGTGATGAATCTCAGTTTTGTAGCACTGCAATTTTTAAAATATTCTTGTAAATAATGCTATGAGTGTTTCTAAGAATAATCTACTTGAAATAAATATATCTGTCTCTGAATTAATAGGATTTTTTTCACTGCTCTTTTTTACCTCTTTTGTATGCCAGCATTCCAGGGGTTCATTGCAAAGCCAGCATTAGCTTTGATATTATTATAATAAATTAAAATCCAACATTTGTTACCATGTGACCTGCTCCAACAGACTTTCTTATCAGTTTTGCTACTGAATTCAGTGGGAACTTAATAAAATTTTTAACAGGTAGATCCAGTTTTATAGAGACGAGTTGGAAATGGCCCAGCACAGCCCTGACACGTCAAGGTGAGCCTGCTTGGGTCATTTTGGTGGGAGCAACTAAACATTGAGTGGGACACTGGAAAAACATCTAACTTGGCTGCCCAGGGCACTCATTAAGGCTGCAAGAGAAGAATTAAAGTCTCACATGAGGTAGAGGAAGGGCATGGAGCTGAACCTCCCACCATCACTCTCCTTCAGCACATTCAGGGAAAGGGAAAAGCTCTCATGGCAAAGAGCCACCTCCTGAATGACCTCATCTCCTCTCTCCACTCACTGGTTCAAGAGGTACCCCTGATCCACACGGACCATCTGGGCTCTAGATGGGCAGTGACCAGCCCTCGAGAGCAAAACATAGATCTTTAAAAGGCTTGCAGAGCAATACCCAGGGTTTCCCTCTGGTTTCCAGGGAAATCACAGCGATTGCACTTCAGCTGAACACACACCATATGCCCAAGCAAGTTTTAATTGCTGCTGGCCTGAGGGATGCACAGGCAGAAAGAGATGATTCCACTTTCCTGGGGAACAACCCCGGCAGCAGGAAACTCAAGCCAGAGAGTTTCACTCCTGAAACAACAAAGAAAATTGGAAAGTTTTATTGCTTGTCCAAGGCAGGTAATACTGAATGTCTTTGGAGGAAAGCCCCAAGATAGGAGCTGGCTAAAAGCAAATTACTGGTATAGCTTTTATTATGGCTGTAAGTATAGCTCCTGTAATGTGCCTGACTGCCTTAGCTCCACTTTTCTCTTATCTTGTATATCTGACATTTTCCTTTTTATTGCTCAGCAGCATGTAAGAAAGTATCTCATACTGTCAATAATGCTGTTATCCTTTAATAAAAAATTAGAAGCTAACAAAAAANGGGAAAGAGAAAGCTATGAAAAAATATGGCTCGATGCCTAGAAAACTTCAATATGCTGTAAAAGGAAAAGACTGCTAATTAGGTCTTGTGTAGCCTATTCTAGTCCCCTCCGTGCTGCAAGAAATTTAACCCAGCTCACTTGGCTGATGGTTGGAGAAGTGGGAATAGAGTGTGGGAGCTCTGGAATCAGATTATTGAGATGATCTATGAAGTAATGAGTCAGTGAAATGCAGCTGGACGCAGGGATTTCACTGTTGGGCTCAAAATACAGGGAAAAGGTTCTTAAATTAAACAGAAGGCTGGTCCCCACCCCACGGCTCATCATTACTCTTGGCTGTACTGAAGCCTCCCACCAGACTGGCCCCACATTTGCTTGTGTGCTGAGTGATGCAAAGCAGGGGAAAAGGCTTTGGAAAAGCTGACTGCTACTCCAGATGCTCTCAGAGATCAGCCAGGCTGTTTTGGAAAAGAGGAAGAAAATGATGCAGGGAATACCACGACAGCTCTGCAGACCACAAGAAGACCTTATGAATGCCCTCCTTGAGCTCCCAGCTTTTAACATCTCCCTCCAAGCTCCATATTTCTCTGGGATAAGTAGGATGCAAACCCGTGTGGAGTGGAGAACGTGACCTGGAGTTTGGGAAAGACAAATGGGATGGAAATGTGCCTCTCAGAGCTGTCATCCTCAGAGGTCTCAGCTCTACTCCTTGCACCTCCTACGGCCCAGGTGGGCTTTCCCAGGAGCCACCAGCTGGATCTGGTCCCTGCTCGTCCAAGGGAAACCAGGAGGAAAGTGGCTCTCATGTAGGACCTCCAGCACAGCTGCTCATGTCACTCCCACCTGTTATTCACTGACCTGCTGGTTTGGGAACAGCTGCTCCCAGGTCATTTTAGGTTTGATAGCGTTGGGTTTTCCTCCCTGCACTTGCAAACGACCTGCCTGCAGCTTTTGCTGCTGTTGTTATAATGACTTGGGTAAATCTGTCATCTTGCAGAGATTTTGATGACTTGAAGTTGGTAAATGGTGCCCTGATAATGATTTCACTTGGGAAAGATGATATTTTGAAATCTAACTACATGAACTTAGCTGGAGATAAGCAGCTCAGTTACAAACATTTACAGGCATGAAAAATTAGTTTGAAAAATATGAGAACTTTCAGCATTGCAGCTTTGGGCAGAGGCAGGTGAAATTACATGCACACCTTCCCTGCTGCCATGGAGAAATGGAGATGAGTTCATAAACAAGAACACCAGCTACCTGCTAGACCAACCAGGCAGTAGGCTTGGAAAGATATATGTATACACGAATAACACATGGCTTAATTTGCATACTAATTAATCTGTAACACCTTATTTGCATATATATTAATCTGAAGGTGCTATATAAAATACTTGCTTTTAAGGAGTGCCAGTGCATACTTGACAGTCAGGATAATCTTCGTTTTAGCTTAAGAAAGGAATTAATAATGACTTTGGCTAATATTAAAATGCAAGTTCAAGAAGACAAATGGAAAACACCAGCAGCCTTGAGTCATTGGGGTAAACACCACTGAGGCTAAGGAATTTATTCAGCCTTTGCAGTTCACTGAGGTGACTCAGAGAGTCAGAGGGGTTCATCACAGCTCTGTCTTCCCCTGGGCAGGTCACTTGTGCCATCAGCCACAGAAATATGGTAATTCATCATGAATTTAATGCTGTCTGTCCTCCCAGAAACTGCAGCAGGCGTCACAGGCAGAGCTGCCAACAGACAAGTGCTCAGGGAGATGTCTCAGCTCAGCCAAGGCAGGGAAGTGGCGAGGGGAAAAGCCGAGGTGGTTCTGCTCAGCCTGCAGCCTGCATGGGGCTGAGGTGGGCAAGGTGTGTGTGAGGCACTGGGTCATTGTCCCAGCCTGGCTGTGTGTTCACACCGAAACAACACAAACCAGATATGCTGCTTCATCCAAAATGCAACATTTTGTGGAGTCATGGCCAGTCTGAAGGCATTTTCTTCAGGAAATCTTTGGGGACAAAAGGTTTCCGGGGCATTTTGTGCCACATGCAGAGCTGTACAGAAACTCCTGCCTTTCTGCCCCACGTGCTTGGGTTTCATGGTCAGGAAGGGAATTCTCAACTAGATGAATTAAGAAATGCCTAAACCCATATAAAATGGTTTAGTGGCATTGGTCCACTAAATCTTTGGCCCCAGAGGTGGCCAACTTGTGCTCACATTACTGTGGGGTGCAGGTGGGCTTCTGCTGCTTGTCCCAAGCAGCACCTACGGGTGAGGATCTCCTGGCTGGAGCACTGTCACTGCCCTGCCTTTTGGGAGGCATTCCTGTCACAGGAGAGAGTGCTGAACACAAGCAAGATGATTTTAAGGCAACTATTATTTACTGTGCAAGCTGCCACTGTAAACTGTGATTAAAGGTGCTCTTTTTGCTAAGACACAGCTCTTTTTTTACTGCAAGCTCTGCCTTTAAATTCTGCTGATATTTTGAAAAGGACAGGCACAGAGGGAGTGCAGTGGGGGCTGGGAAGCATCTCCAGGCAGACCAGGTTGAAGTGGCTGCAGGCACAGTGTGCTTTTCTCCCTGGGGCAAGGAGACAGCTGTGGTGGCCAAGGGGATTGATATGGCTGTTGATTTTGGGAAGAAGCCGGTAGTGTTTGCATTTCACAGAAGGGAAAGCTCATGTACTGAGTGATACATTCCCAGGTGATGTTATAGACCCATTTAATCCAATCAGCTCCTGGGTAGGCTCATATGTTACAGCACCATGGTGATAAAATCAACCCCGTGTGATGCCTGTCCTCCTCGGTGGGGTGACTGGAGGGACTCAGGTTATGAGACCTGGCAGCTGGAGATCACTACTGGGGACCTTGGCTTGTGCCATGCAGCAAGAGGAGGGGACAGGGGACATGAACATCAGCCTGCTAAACACTCTTGCTCGGTGAGATCTTGCCCAGGGGGAAAACCTTGCAAATCCTGCAGCTTGCAGAGCCAAGGCAGCAGCTCACGTGGAGGCAGCTGCCTTCCCCTCTCCCATGGCCACAGCTGTGCTGGAGGTTCAGCTGGGGCCAGGGGAATCCTCCACACTCAGGGCTGCTCCCTCTCCTCTCTGCAGCTGGTCCCTCTGACTGCCATCTGGAAATACCTTTCCTCCTGCTTTGGTGCCAGGGAACAGCTTGCTTACACCTTGCTGCTTCTGCACTACCCTCCATAGCCCTCCTTCCTGCCAAATTCCTCCCTGCAGTCCCCAGCGAATGCACAGCTCCCTCGTTACTGATTTGTTTTTACTGCCTGCCTACAAGCTTTCCAAAGAGTGCTTCAGCCTTAGGAAAACATCCTTCCCCTTAGCAATTTGGATGCTGTTTGCCTGGCAAAAGCCTTCAAGGGATACAGATTCTGGACCGTCACGATTTTAAAGAGGGCCTAGAGAGATCATAGTGCTAATTTTAAACAGATGGCCTTGACACTAAGAGATACCTTGATTAAATTAAATCTCTGCTCAGCAAAGCTCTGGCATTGCTACAGTGACCCTATTTATAGAAGATGCCACTGCACTGATATCTGTGACATGGACTCTGCTTGGGTTCAGTTTCTTATCACCTGAAGGGAATAAACAGCACTGGGGGAAAAAACAAAATCGTCTCTTTATTTCCTTTCTTTTTTTTTTTTTTTTGAAGTGAGTTAAGCAGCAGGTAAGGCTTTCTCTGCAAGGAAGGAATTACACCCACGTAGCAAATGCCATGGGAACAGAGGAGCTCCGAGCACCCGTTCCCAGCCGCCTCCACGGGGAGGTCCCCAGGGAGGCCCGGCCATTCCAGCTCCTGAGCCTCGGAAAGCACTGGAGAACCCAGTCCAGGAGGGCCGAGAGCAAACATGCAAAATATGCATTTAAACTTTAAAAATTAATGCTGGCATTTATTTAAAAATGAGAGCTGGCAGCTCTCCAATGGTTCACCAAGTGCATTAACTTAGTCAAACGCCCATTACTTCCTCCCCACTAACAAGAGTGTTTTGAAGAGGCGAGCTCTGCAAGCTCTGCAGCAAAGCACATACCCCTTCCTTTTTTTTTTTTTTTAATTTAAGCTGCTAAAAGCAAAGACTATTTATAGACAGTGGATCAGAGACAGGCTTGGAGAAAATCTAGATGAGGGTGCTCTAAAATTTACAAGCGAGGAAGGATTGCCTCAGAGGCAAGATTTAAAGAACAGGAGCGTGGGCTCAGACCTGCCTCTGTGCATCCCAGCACCCAACACCCCCTCCTGCTCCCCCCAGCCCTCCTGCAAGGCTGGGATGACTTGGCACACTTCTGCACTCTGTGGGCTCGGAGCTTCACTAGCAGCCACCAGAGTCACAGTCACACAAATAACGTCCCAGGCAAGTTCAGACCTAGCTTTGTCCCCACGTGCTATCCTGACACAACACTGACCCTGGGATTTCCAGCCAGAGCTGTCCCTCCCTACGCCAGCCCCAGCTCCCAAACTGTTTTTGACCATGAGCACCAAGCCCAACGCTTTTGCAGCACCATCTGGGGTATTTGGGGTGCAGGAGTTGCTGGAGCACAACTGTGCAGTGATGAGCACATTCTGCAGCTCTGTTGGACACGGGAGATGTAACTGCAGAGCTGCTTGGGGAATTTCTGGTGCATCCACTGTTATGGTATAACAGCATCCAGACATATGAGCTGACAAATTTTGTGTCTGTAAACAGCAGAGGCTTGCTGAGAATCTGGACACTGGTGTATAAAATGGGAATACTTTCCTAATGTGAAGACAAGTGAAATCCGAACGGTCTTTCCAGGAAGTCTCTCTCAGCCCACTGGAAAGCCTGCAATTGCTATATGGGAATAGTGTAATTTCAATATTACCAGATCCCATAAGGATTTAGCAGTGAACAGTGCATTAAATACTCGTTTCAGAAGCCAGATTTGTAAGCCTATAGAAATAGGTTTTAGGCTATGCTGCTGGAATGAAATGAAAAAGGAATATCTTTATATAAATCTTTCATGATTATGGGTATGTTATCTATAGACCTCTGATCTTCAGACCTGCTCTAAGTAAAGAAGCCAATTACTCTCCAGAAAGAGAATCCAGAAAGACAAAAATCACCACCAATGGTACATTTCCCAGTAGATAATAGGTCAGATTCTGTGCTCTTTTACAACTAAGGAAAGGCAGAATGACTGGAGCCCTTGGCTTCAGTCCCACAAAGTTACCTCAGGGTCATGCCAAAGCAACAGAGATCAGACTTTGATCCAATTTAAATTTCTAATTATTTTTCCCCTCAACACATGTTAAGTTTTCTTCTGAAAAAAAAAAAAAAAGATGTGGTTTCATTTTTGAGAAAACTGTGCCAAAGTGCGTCAGGAGCTGAGCCCTGCTGTGCTGGTGATAAAGCTGTGGGGAACCACTGGGGTTCCAGAGGGAGGAAGGGACCAGGAGGGATGAGGCTCCACACACCAGGGATCCAGCCCACCCCTGCTGCAAGGGCTGTGAATGCAAAATCCATTCATAACGTGCCCTGTTGCACATTGTTACTGCTCCCATAGGCTGTACTCATATTTATATTCAAACCCAGCACCTTCCACACAATGCTGAGCACCAGGAAGAAATCTGGGGCTCTCCCATTCACCAGCCACTCCTTCCCCCTGCACCAACCACAGCAGCAGCCTCAGGGTTGGTTTGAGATGAGATTCCTGCTTTGCTGACCCTGTACACTTCTCCCACACAAAGAACCTTTGCACTGCTTTGGAGAGAACAGGGTGGATTTTACCCAGATGGCAGAAAAATAACACTGCAGATTACTGCCATTGAAAGCCTTGTTAGACTCTTGCTGTGCAATCTCTGCCATATATTTTAGCAAAATACTCACCCTACACTCCCAAATCTCATTAAAAATCAAATTTAAAATGGAAACATTCACCCTTTCTATCTTATAAGCTTATTGCATGTGTTACATGTGGGTGGTGAGCATGTTAGGTACAATTTAGAACATAATTTCCAGAGAATTGAAATGTCACCAAGGAAAGGATTGTAAATAATGAAAGTTTGAAAGGAATCTGAGATCTTCATAACAGATAATCACATTTTAATTCTGACTTATGGCTCATCCAATTGCCTACAGTTAGAGGAAAACAATTTCTTTCTCTTATTATATGGAAATCAGATGAATCAGATGAAAAGCCATCAACATCGCAGCTTGGAAAACATATACCAATGTTCAGTGATGTGAGCAAAGCCCATGAAACTGCTTCAGTTTGTGACCCTTTTTATTGGTTTTCCTCAAATATTTATAAGAGATCTGTCCTCATAAAAATGTTAGTTGAAAAGTTTTCTAGAGATATCACAGATCACAGAATTGTTGGGGTTGGAAAAGCAAGTTCATGGAAGGACTCCTACTGAGCTAGGCTGCTAGGAAAAGCTGGAAATCTCTTTTCCCCTCTGTGGGCTTTTCAAAGAGTCAGCCAAGGACCAAAATTAGTATTAGATCACATGGTTTCTCAATCATGGGTTTGGAAGAATGACTATTGAATGGTAAATAGTCAGAGTGAATAGTTTATCCATAGCCCCAACAGGCAGGAATATGCTGGCATAATGCTTCAGATCTGATTTGAATATAAAAAACAAAATGCAGAGACATCAAACACTCTTTTGGTATAATCAGGAAAAGTAAAATTGGACAAAATGCATAAAATAAATTATTGCAAATGCTTTGCCTAATGACTGTTACCACAAAGACAGGCTGCAGTGTCCAAGAAAAACAAGGGCAGAGGATTTCACTGCCTAGACATGTTCTGATTTTGGTTTAAGCCTGTTTCTCTCTTGTTGTTCCCCAAAACCTTGAAGCTTTATACTAAGGAATTGTCACTATCTGGGGCTTTTTGCAGCTGGGAGACCCGCTCAGGGAGAATTTCTGACATGAGCCATCACCAACAAGCAAAAAAGTAAGACAAGACATAAAGGTAATATTCTGTGTAAAGTCCATCCCCTCTGCAAAGAAAATCTGTATCCCAGAGTGTCCATCAGCCCATGGGCAGGGATGGAGAGAGGACCTCAAGATGCATTTGCCTCCCCGTTGTAACTTCTTGCCTTTTGCCACAGCCTTGTGAATTTTCCAGTTCCCCTTGCCCAGGGCTGCTGAATTAAACACACACTGATGCTCATGCACTTACACACACCATTAGAGGGAGGAAAATAAAAAGTAGCTGTAGAGCAACATCCAAATAACTCAATTCACTTGTTAGGTTCTCCAGATACCTTACTCTTGGTCCTCAGCCATCCTGCTTTTTGCTAAACAAAACCAAGCTCAGTTCTTTCTCATTCTCTTCCTAAAAGAGTCTGTACAGAGCTATGGCAAACACCTTCAGCTACCGACCCAGGAGCACTCCACAAACACAGATGGCACAGCAGGATCACAGAGGGAGTCCTCACTGCTCCCAAAGGCTGCATCCCACTTTCCACTGGCCTTGCACCAGGGTCCCTTTTCCCCCACTGGGAGCAGCTGTGCAAACCCTGCTGGGTGAGTTTGCCTGTCCTGGGGTGGCCAGGGGACATCTGAGACACACCACAGGCCTGTCCATAACTGCTTTTCCTGCTGAGTGGCTGACCCAAGAGTTAGGGAATGAAAAATAAAAATAAAAAAAAAAAAAAAAATCAGTTTGTCTTGAGGCAAAGCAGCATTTTTCCATGTTTTCTTGGCAAGAGATAATTGTGGTAAGAAGCCAAAAAGAAAAATGGTATCTGTTTAAGATCTGACTGAACGGACCATTTGCATTTGTTAACCCTTGGCCTGATTGAAGCTGGGCTACTCTGTACCTGAGAATACCATATCGAATATTTGAAAAAGGACTCAATTTCCAGCCCCCCTTCCCTTGTTCTCCACCAGGCAAACTCCCAAAGAGTTCTCTGACAAGCACCCTTTGCATCTTCGTGACTCCCTTCCCACCCACGGCTTCCCCTTTCCAAGCTTTCCTTTCTGCTGGGAACCCGCCTCCCTGGGGGGAGATGCTTTGCCATAAAGACACAATTGTTTGAGATCCCAGTGCTGGCCCAGTTCAGCACTTTATGTCATTCCTTCAATTACCAACACTGAATTGCCTTTGTATTAAACAGGACAAAAACAAGGAAATGAATGAAAAATCCCATCTATGATGATACAGGACCCCCTCAGAAACCTTAAGACATTCCATCTCCACTCATATCCTCCAGAAAAAATAACCTTCCCACAAATTTAGACCCCTGACATCAACCACAGGCTGCTCTAGGTAAACACAAGGAGACAGAACAAAAGCACTCCTTTGGGGCTGTCCTGGGATGCTTTGTGACAGCAAATGAGACCATTTTACTGTTAAAAAAAAATGAGTATTGTGTGGATATGGAACGTTTCCAAACAGGAGTCAAGGTGAATTTCTTACACACTGCAAAACTGACTGGTAAATTTTTTTAATAACTACATATGTTTTATTATCTTGGACTTTTTAAAGCCTCACATCTCTAATTGTAGTAGTAATTATTAGCTCAGCTAATGAAAGCTTTGGAAACAAGATTGTGTGGGAGTATTTTGAGTCATGAGTTAAGTCTTTTAACTCAGTAATTGCCAAGGATGAATTCATTTTTCTGTTTAAGCATCGAAAAGCTGAAATATTATTTCCTTGAAATGCATTTGTGCTTGGCAGTTCTGAGTTAATTACAACTCCGTGAACCCCTTTAAATCAAATTCAGAGTTTTCCAGGTGTGCATATCATGAGCTCCTGGTAAATCCTTCGACATCTGCTTGGTAAAGGATTACTGAACCTGAGTGATGATGCTGTTCTTCTGAAGGTCTGCCTGTTATGTATCCACAGTCATCAAAGGCACTGCAAGTGCAGTGGCAGTAAAAAGCTTAGGCTTGTGCAAGTTCTCACATAAATAAGGATTATAGTTATGAATGTCTGGTTTGGAAATCATCCACCTCAATTTTTCTGGATGGAGACAAGGTCTTGGTCAAAGCCCTGCAAAAACACAAGTAAATGCATAAATCACCAGTTCACCAGCTGTGACTGGTGGGAGAAGCTGCACTTCCACAAGGAACTGCAACAACCACAGCTCATCTCTGAGCTAATCTGGGCTGATATTTGGCCCATTTCTGTCTCTACAACTCCACTCGTGGCTCTGTCTGGGCTCTCTCTGTGGCTCTCCCACGTGGGGACTGAAAGCTGCACAAGGAGAGGGACACAGGGAGAGCTAAGGAGGTGCAAAGGACACGGTGCCCCAGTGGAGCTCTGTCTCCCTGCACACCTCGGTCAGTCCCACAGAACTGGGGGCTGGGGGCAGCTCAGCACTCAGCACCAGCTCCTCTCCTGAGTCACACCTTTCCCAGAGTGTGTCCCTGCCAGGACCAGATGGAGGCATCTTCCCTCTCAGACTTAGAAGGACTGGGAACAGGAAGGGGACCAAAAGGGCATTTCTTTCCCAGTGGCAAGGAATAGTTTCTTCAAAGGCATGGAGAGCATCTCCTGGAGAGCGCTGATCATCCCGCTGCCCGTCAGCCACCATGGCTCTTTATCTATTCCTGGTGGTGGTTTCCTCTTCCTTAAGGATGCTCCCAAGCTCTAACACATCCTCAGGCTGCTTCCTGGCCCAGTTAACCTTTGCTTTCCTGACTCGGTGCTCCAGCATCTGCTCAGCCGGAGCCCTCCCTGCCCTGGGGGACAGCAGGGTTTGCCAGCCCAGCACAGCACAGCACAGCTCAGCCCAGCACAGCACAGCACAGCACAGATCAGCTCAGCACAGCACAGCTCAGCACAGCACAGCACAGCTCAGCACAGCACAGCACAGCACAGCTCAGCACAGCTCAGCACAGATCAGCTCAGCACAGCACAGCACAGCACAGCACAGCACAGCACAGCTCAGCACAGCACAGCTCAGCACAGCACAGCACAGC
>VXAC01000102.1:569999-632738 GCA_013399225.1 Rhipidura dahli
TCAGCACAGCCCAGCACAGATCAGCACAGCACAGCACAGCTCAGCCCAGCACAGCACAGCTCAGCACAGCCCAGCACAGCACAGCCCAGCACAGATCAGCACTCTGCTGTGGTGCCTCAGTGGAGAAGCAGCCACTGCCACAGGGAAAGAAGCAGCCGTGTCAGAAAAGGCTCTGACATCTGTTCTGGGTCTCGAACAACACATTTTACAATCCTTGCAATGCACTGAATCCCACTCCTGGGTCCTGATCCTTGCTTCCACCACAGTTTCTGTTTTTTCTCTACTGAGATTCAAACATAAAAGACCAAATTTGGTCTAATTTCCTTTTATTTTTTATATAACAGTTGCTTGCAATCTAGGTGAGGAAACCAGGATGCTGATCCAACTTGAGAGGTGTCTGCTTGCAGCCCTGATGCAGATGCCTGCACAGACAATATTTAAAGCATGGTCCCATCCCAGCTATATTCTGTGGCTCACTCACTCCAAACTGGAGATGTTGCCTAGGTTTCCACTCCACACTGCAGGAGAGAAGTCAGCCAGCCCTGGGATGTGGTTGTCACCCTGGGTCTTACCAAATGGCAGAAAGGATGGCAGCTACTTTGAAAATGCCCAAATCACTGAGCATATCTAACCCTCTGCCTTTGGCTAAGCCTGGCAAGGAGATGAGAGACCTTCAAGGCTGAAAATTGTTGGAGCAACCTGTTCAGAGACAAACCTTCCCAGCTAGAAGCTGGACTGGGGCCAAAAAGAACTCCTCGACTTTCAGCTCTCTCTCTCAACTAGAACATTGTATTCCCATATTTGTTGTGGTCTATTACTCCTTATTGTTAATTCAAGGTTTATTAAAAATTAACATCTGTTAACCAGAGACTCTTATCTCATCCAGACTTTTCAAATTCTTGAGTGCCAATTACCCTGGACTGCTAAACCAAAAAAGTGTAACTCTAGTAAATCTTGTTGAGCATTTTCTTTAGTGGTTATTAATCTGAAAATTATTTCCTTTTCCTCATCGAGTGTGAGCACAGCTCTCTGCTGCTGTTTAAAAACAGCACAGAAAATTTTAATCAAACTTGTTTGGTTTTTCTCTGCATCATTACACTAAATTAAATCAATAACTTTCAGGTGGGAGGGAGAAATCCATGATTTTCTTGTTAGCTCCTTGTGCAATTATCTTTCTTCATTAGAGACACCTGAGACCTGTGCCAGAATATATATTAATATATAGTCCAACTTTTAAACTGCTTTCTTTATTATTCATGGGGTTTTTGAGTGCTGTTGCTAACTGTCACATCAGAGGTCTGGCGGGTTATAAGTTGGATCATTAAAAATAGCTCATTTTAGTAATAACACAGCACTGTTCATATTTTATTTGGTATTTAACAGTCCACAGGAGACTCTCATGCTTTCTCATTTGCCAGATTGTCTCTTCTAAATGTCATTGTCAACCACTCACATCCAGTTCATCCTCCTGAGCAAAAAGGCTTTCAAAAAGCCTACCATAACCAAAGCAGCTAAACAGATGGCAGGCTGCATCCCTGCAATTTCCTCAGGCTTGAGTTTCATGCCTTAAAATAATAGTTCCCCTTGAAGTAAATATGTTCCTTTGTATTAAAACATGAAATATAATAAACACAGAGGCTATGGAGCAATTCACTCAGTCACTGAATGAGCAAGATAAATAAATGCAGGAGGAGGTAAGGAGACTGGAGAGGGTTCTACACACACTGACCCAAGGTGGTCTGGACTAGATGCTGAGAACTAAATTCAAATTTAAATCCCTGTGTTTGGACTCACTGGAGCAATGCTTTTCTGAAGCTAACCAACTCCCCGTGCCAATTCCTTATGACACAGAGGTGAAAAGAGTGAATATTTCAGCAGGAGAAGTGGAAAGCAGCAGTGAGTGACCTGGATGTCTCAGTGATGTGCCATGGCTGGCACACTCACCTTCACACCCTCTTGTCCCTAAGGACAATGGCCACGGCTCTGCCAGGGTGATGTAGATGCTTCTAGGACATGGGTTCTGATATCTGCTAGTGTGGCCTTTGTGCTTCACCCCCATTAGACCTAAAAACCTCAGCCTGAGCCTCACAACAGCGAGGCAGCATTAGGCACACAGGAAATAGATCCAGGAAAGTGAGGAAAATGGGTGAAGAAATGTGAGCTCCTTTGGATCTGGGCTTTTGATCTGAGGGAAAACTGCACTGCAGTCCACCTCCTCTGTCCACAGCCTTAACAAATATAAATCATGGGGTCCTGCAGGTGGGGTGTGAGCAGCCTCATGCCAAAAAAACCACAGCAGCTTCAGTCTGGGCAGGACCAGCCCTGCTCTGCTTTCCCTACCCCCATCACCCTCTGCTGTCCTGCTTTTCATATGTTCAGCAAAACGACTGGGAAAACTGAATGCCCCTCTGCTGTGACCTTCTCAGCCCTGCAGTGTAGGCTGTAAACCCCTCACAGAGTGGAAACACTTGATCCCACTGCAAAAACAGCTGTGAGCATGGGTTTCTGAAGAGAGACCAACAAAGCCCTATTTGGTCATCTCAACAGATCCTGCAGTTTAAACTCTGACTTCTAAGAGTTCAGCACCTCTGAAGATTCCTGCCAAGCCCCCGAGACAGTGCCAAGGCAGGGGCAGGTGGATATGGGACAGTCACTGCTGCCCTGGCTGAGGCTGGTGCTTGGCCAGACACGTGCAACTCAAGGAGAACCGCTGGCCTCCCCAGAGGTGAGAAGCCAAAGGACTAAAAAGATTCCATGCATCAGCCCCTGCCCACTGCTTCTGCAGGAGCAGCTTTCTATTGAGCATTAACCCCACTAATGTTTTGCTCCTGTCCTTTGAGAAGCCCCAGCCTTGAAAAGCTGCCTGTCAGTATTTTGCAAACTGGCTAACCTGAAGCTGGGATGACAAAGGGGAGTTAAAAATGTTGGTCCATGCAGCTGTAGCTCCTGGCTCGGGATGACTAGTTCTATTTTAATCTCCTTGCCCATCTGATTTATTTCAATTATAAACTGCAACCCCCACTACAGTTTATACAGTTCTTAGTGTAAGGAGATGCTAATCTCTGTGTGGGTAACTGAGAGTAAATCAACATCACAAGACTGTATTAGTTAAACTGTTTCATTCAAGGAGACTGAGAGAAGATTATACTGTTATTAAACTTTTTAGAGTTCAATAAATGCTGTCGACGTGCCTGTTCCTTTTTCCAGGGATATTATTTTGTTGCAGGTTTATACAGTGTCCTTGCAATGAGCTTCCAAGTTCTTCCAAAGGATCTCCCTTCTCTCATACAGCCACCTCTGGAGCTGGCCCACGACAGCTGTTCAACATCACGCTGGGACACAAGTAATAATAGTACTCACAGCACTGACATAGCATTTTATACTTTCAAAGCACTTAAATTAATTAGTTACAGAGCTAAACTGTAGGTTTGGGCAGGATGTGAAAACGAGAAGTACATCCAGTGGAAACTAGAGGGGGAATTTAGGGAAATGTAATGTAAATACCCAGTTTGGAACCTGGCCAGAGCAATGCTGCTCCAAATGCCATGGGACCTCTCTGACCACACGTGGTCAGGCTTCGTGTCTGCTCCAAAAGATGAGGACAGCCCTAACAAAATGTGCTCAGTCATCAGGTACAGGAAAGGGATGATTATATAAAATCCAGCTGCTCCCCCAGACGCCCACAGCTACAGGAGCCTCTATCGACTCCGACCTCAGGAACTTCCAAACCTTTTCAATTAAACTGTTCCAACTTTTGATGATATTTACAAATGATCCACCTCATAATTCCATTAATTGGTCTTAATTGGGTTAAAATCCCCAAGCTATTACTCATCTCAGCCATTCCCCTGTGCACCCCCCCAGCACACACACGTGTACCCTCATTTTGGCTAAAACAAGCACCTCAGGTGGTCGTGTTGCTGAGCTACAGCATAGCTCCAAGCCAGTTTGGAAATGTTAATGCCACACAGACATGCAAATGTCACAGGGGACCAATTTTAGGATGCACAAAAGAGGGACCACTAACTGGAAGGAAGTGGGAGAAAGTGATTACAATTCCCCCTCACCTCAGCAGTGCCTGAGGAGAAGAGGCAAACGCTGACAAAACCCAGTCAGTCCTGCTGGCAGTGCTTGATGCGTGCCACAAAATGCAGCTTCACAAAATGTGCAGGGTGGTAACCCCCACGTGCTGATTTGGGGCAGAACACTCACAGCCTGATGCTTCTTCACACAGCTGGATACTGCAATGTTCAGCTTCCCAGCAACACCTGGGTGTGGGTCCTGAGGGATCTTTGGCTAAATTTGAAACAAAAAATGCAAGAAGGAGCTGCTGGCAGCTGCCTTTCGAAGCAGCCTGGGAACTCAGCTTAGCTCAGAAAACCCAGAGCAGCTCTGGGATGGACAGGGGGAGAAAGGGGCAGATGGGGAACCTGTCTGGCAGACTGTGCACCACGGGGTCTCTTGTGCCTGTCAAGGAATTTGGATTCTCAGGTCTCATCACCACTCATTGTCACACTGACTACTGAGTGTTGTGAGTGTAAGGAGTACACTCGTAAGGACTAAGGAGACACTTTGTTATAAACATTAAAAAAAAAAAAAAAGGAGAGAAAGAAAATTTGCCCTATTGATTTACTTTTCTCAAAAAATGTTACATTTTGTTTATGGAGTTTTCCAGCATGTGGAAAAAGCTCATAAAGGACAGCTCTAGGTAATATCACACTCTCCTCTGACAGACTGCAGGGACCAAATGCTCTCATTTACACCTCAGTCACATAAGCATCACTCCATCAACTTCTACAGATACATTCATTATTCTTACTAATAGTTTTACATAAGTAAAACCAAGCTCAGAACTTTGCTTCCATTTTCAACTCTCTAGGATTCTCATCTCTTGCAGATCTTTTTAATCCAAAGCAGAGTATATATGGAGCTTATTTACCCAATATATTCATTCTGGTTATGTTTGCAAACACTGTCCCTGGTGGGGAACCCTCTCCATGCCTGAATTGCTGCATTTGCCACACAAACGAGTCCCAAGCTCAGATTGCCCTGCACACACATTTCCCCTCAGCACCACGAACACAGCCCCTTCTGAAACAACAATCCTCTGCTTATAGGTCTGTCCTGACAGCTATAATTATGTTGTTCCCTCAGTACCCAGCTTTGGCCATCATCTTGTTGGCATTTTCCTGCTGTGGTTTTCCATGCCTTGATTGGGCAATACAGGACCGTGCTACCCCCAGCACTGGTGTACCAAGGGGAGGGTCCTCCACCCAAAACGACCACACCACAGTAACCAGTGAGACCTCCAAGGCATCTCCTGTGAAATTAGACTTGGTTTTGTGTAGTTTAGAGAACTCTTTTATAGGATTAAAAAATAAATATATCACTTGTCCTCATGCTGTAATTTGGAACTGACCAAGCAGCAGGAAGGAGTAGGAAAGAGACCTCTTCTCATTAGAGGCTGCTGTTTGTTGGGTGAGAATAACAGGTCTGAACCTAAACAACTCTGGGTGACTCAACAGGACCCAGCAAGGGCGTGGGATCCAATCTCAGCTGGTGGATGTGTTCAGCTGTGCCACGAGTGTGCTGTAATGAGCTGCCAGGGCACGGGGGCAGCCGCAGCGCCACTGGTTTGCTTCTGCTGAGGGGGACTCGGTGCTCTGGTTTGGGTAATGAGCTCAATTAAACTGGTACACACAGAAACAGGCACAACAAACTGCTCTGGGTGTCTTCAGCAGCACAGGCTCCTGCAAACACATCCCATCTGACCTTCTGCCACTGCACCAGCCTTTCACAAAATCTGGAGTCATATTCGAGGTCTGCCTCTTGTTGTCTCTGTGGGAGGGTCGGATGTGAATGTGGGGCACAGTGACTTTGTGGTGCTGCTGGTGGGGTGCACAAGAAGTCACTCAGAGCCCATCTGAGCAGCCAGCCTTTGCCCCCAGGCATGCTGCCCTGGGCCCTCTGCAGCCGTGCTGGTGATGCAGGGCACTCCCAGGGGCTTTTGACTCTGTCAGATGGCACCAAACCAGAGATGCATCTCCTGTGGATGTTTTCATGTTCTGCAGTTTTTGTAGAAGGGTTCACTGGTCGGATCTAAAGTACTCCCAAGAGCATGGGTACATTTCACGTGTTTCCTTTTAAGTAGATATTTTAAAGAGAGACTTCATGTTATGCCCATTCAAGCAGGAACTGCAAAAAAATTAGGGCAGGGTGCTGTTACACTGCCTTCAGCAGATCCCAGAGTGACTTCAGCAGAAGCTGTGCTATGGACAGAGCTCACCCTCAAGTGACCAGGGCAAGAGAAAAGGCTGTGTTGTGCATAGCCTACCCTTGGGAGAGGCTGGGGCACCATGGGTCACCCCTAGTCCTGCTTTACCCCTTTTCTGGCTGCATATAGCAGTAAATAATCACAATATAAAATTTTTGCAGCTTACTCCTATGGTCTTTAATGTTTCCTAGAGAAATAAGACAGTTTCTGTGTTCATCAGAGGTCAGGAAAAGCCAAGGGAAGTCCAGAGGAGGTCTGACTTCCAAAGCAGCAGACAACAATAGCACACCTTGGTTCAGTTTGCCTTGTTTTAGCACAGCTTTGTGTCCAAATCTCTCTGCTAACACCAAGGCTTGGGCACAAAGCAGGTTGTCACCCCCTGAGCTGTCACCCCACCCCAGGAGGGCTGGCCCTCAGCAGTACTGGGGAGCCCTGCATCCCTCTCTCCAGCACTCACCCCGCTCCACACTTCCACACGGTTTTCTTTTACACCAACCCATTTTACTTTGCTAGATAAGCTACCTTTCAGTGAAAGGAAGGGAATTAGGTTTCATCAACGAGCTTTTCAACAAGTTGTCACCACCTCAATGATTTAGGGTAGGCAGAACACCTCATATCCCCAGCTGCCCTCATGCCACCGCAAGCTGCCAGTCAGTGTGGAAGCATAGCCCACTACAGCATCTGCAAAGGTCAGAGTTGGAATGTTTTCACAGAAAGATAATCAAGCCATAGGATAAATGCCTCATCAGGAGAAAATGTCAGCTCCTGAACGAGGACAGTTATTATATAAGACATTTCTTTACCTAAAGGAAGCAGGTTAATACACCTCCAAATTACTATTTATCACACCATATAATGTTCAATTTCCAGTGTAATTTCCACCATGCTTTCTATTGCATGTGTGGAAATCAATTCAGAGATGAGTGAACCCTTTCTTCTGTGTGTTTACAGAAGCAAGTAAACTAATTAAGAAAAGCCACAACAAAGCAAAAGACCACTTAACAAAGAAAAATAATAATGTGAGATGGGCTTTTAAAAAAATGTCAGCCCCACGCAAGGCCTTGTGTGCTCAAATTTCACACATCACTTCAACACATCACCTTTTGCAGCTTTAATAGGAAAGACTCAAGAGGGAGTGTGCTTGGGTTCCAGCAGGGAAGGCAGAGGGGCACAGTGGAGAGGAGCTCAGAGCAAAGAGCTTGAGAGGAGCACAAAAGGCATTTAAAAAAATGTCTCGAAGGACTCATCAGCAGACGTGAGGTATAAAAGCAGGAGAGAGCTCACATGGGAGCCCTGGGAGAAGAGTCAGAGGCGGCTCGGTGTGAAGGAGGCCGGCAGCTGCGTAAGAATTGGAGAGGGCTGGAAAAAAACCTCAAAATTGTTGCGAGGAAAGAGGGCAATGCTGCTCAGAAGAGCTGAAAAGTTAAAGCCAAGTGCGTTTAAGAGTGCCACACATCAGGAGAGTGATGGAGTGACAGTGGATTTGAGAGTCTCTGAATGAGGGGTAATTTCCTTTCAGGAAATGCGCGACCTTTAAAATACTTCCATTGATGAACACTTTCCAAGAGGCTCTAGGAAAAAAAAAAAAAAAAAACAACTCTTTTCAAGCTCTTAAATTACTTGCAAAGCAGCCTAGATTATTTTTATTGCAATGTCCTTCTCCTTCGTTTCCTGGGCTGAAAGTCCTCCTTCCCAGGCCTGCTGCATGCAATTACAGCAGCCTGCTCACGGCTCTGATGAGACCTGTGCCTCTGAAAGCCCTCCCTGCACAGCCTCTGTGGGTACCTGGGAATAAACCTCCACCAGCCTGACTGCTTCTTCAGCAATTAAAGAGAAAATAAAGAATGCTCAGATGTGCTGCTTAGAGCCCCACGTAATTAGCACTCTTAATATTGCTGAGCTCTTTCCTGATTTCTCTCTTATTTTTACAGCCCAGCAGTTTTACATTTCCAAAAGGTATTCTGTGACCAGCTCCCAGGCATCTCACACCTGATCAGGAGACCCAAACCAGATATATTTCCTCCTCAGCAACTCTCAAGTCATTTAAGAGATATATATTATTTTTTGCCTTGCTGACAAGATCTACTTTGGGCCATGTTGTTTCTCACCCACCACCTTGCTCTAACAACAGTTACATTTTACAATTTTCAAAAGCTGTCAACATCATCGATCTTCCAGACTGAATGCACTTGTCTTCTATTATATGTGTTGAATTGCTTGTGCCACAATTAAGTCTTTATTTGGCTGAAGGCAGCTTACCTGCACGGCAGCATGTCATTTGCTCTCCAGCAGAGCAATAACAGTGTAGGGCTAAAAATACATATGTACATTAAAAAAAAAAAAAAANTACAATAAAAAAAAAAAAAAAAAAAAAAGACTCCAGCAGGGTCTTGTAAGATGGACACTCTCCACATGGTAAACTATCACTCTGGTGGGATAATTGGTTTGGTTTGATCCAAACTGCGTGCTCTTACAGAACGGAGCGTCTGGCAGCACTCACAGCTCAGCGTTAAAAGAGAAGATTGTCTTTGTCAGATCTGTCATGAAAACTGGAAAAAGGAGAGACTGGACTGCACTGAGCAAAAATGAAGGGATGTCCTCCAAATCCAAAGGACTGTGTGCCTTGGTTATCCTGGTGCTGCACATTTAGTCTGTACTGTGAGTTCTCTGTGATCTCTTTTGATGCCATCTATTAAAGGCAAGGAAAGCTGCTAGCAAAGACATCCCACAGAAGGCCTATCCATTTCTTCCTGCCTCTTTAGATGGGCCAAAATGACCTGAGCCCTACTAACTCATGCAGGCTATGAAAAATGAAATAGTGCTGCCTGCACCATTCATTGATTGGAAAATGCATATTGTTTAATTGCCACCTGGAAAAATGTCTGTTCAGGTCTACAGCTGACACACTCCAGGTTTGCACATAGGAAAGGGTGCAGAGAACAAGGAAATTAGCTGCCCTGATGGCCTCATCTCCAGCTACTTCCAAGCACTGGGTCCTGCTTGGGTTGCAGCACCTCTTTCAGAAAAACAGCCCACCTTGGTGGCAATCCTGGGAACACACAGCTTACACTGCCCAGTGCTGGCTGTTTCTGAAACCATCTACACTCCCCACAAGCACCATTCCTAGCAGCAAGCTCCTGGTTATTCACCATATCCCCCAGACTATCTGCACCTGGATCTTTTGTGGTGACACTCAGCACTCCTGGCACTTAATGAGATCCACGCCTCACTTGACAGACATTTGTAAAAGATGCTATGTTTTGATTTCCAGAACAAAAACAAATTTGGTCTAGAATCCTGCCATCTGGTGACTCCAAATATTTTTTGCATATGGTTACAAAGGCTTGTGTCTTTTACTTTGCTTTACCACTTGTCATTTATCTATCCTTCCACAGCCCTTTACTCTGTGTGTTGCAAAACCCTTTGAATAAAAAAGGTCCTTTCAGCTGAACACAGCACTTTTGTCTTCATTTTACAAACAAAAATATGATGACGTTATAAGGGCAAGAGTCTCGGCCAAAATCACTCAGCATGTCAGAAAAAAAAGGATGCAGTCCAACTCTCTGAATCTTCTGCATCCACCTTGAAACAACACTACCATCAGCCCATTAACAGGCTTGTTTTGTTTTAAAAATGTAAACTCCTCTGTTAAAATAAAACCAGAAAGAGAAAAAATCAGATGGTGTCTTCTCGATATTAGACAGGAGATGCATCATTATCTTGACAAATGTTGTTTTTGTCCCACTGCTCAGCATAGCAAAATAGAAATGGGTTTAGAAAAGAGCTGGAATGAGCCCTGTCCCGGACGTCCTCTCATTCCAAACTCTGCTTTCTCTGTTAAGTCCAACAGCAAGAACCTGCCTGTTGTCCCAGCCCACACAAAAACAGGACACCTCCCAATTTCAGCCTGGAAACAAGAGGAAAACCCAGCCCGGGGGCTGAGTTGGTATCAGCGAGTGATGCAAATAATCTTTGATTAAGATTCAGATCACGTAATTCACGCACACGTGCTCTCCTGCAGCAGGCACAGGGGCCAGCTCTGCAGCTCGCAGCTCCTCCTCTGCCTTCGGGCCAACCACGAGAGTTACACCTCCCGAGGACACATGCCATGATTCTTTTATTTGCAAAGTCCAGCATGTGCCACAATGATGTGAGCGGCGGAGATGTCAGACAGTCTCAGGCTTTTTCACAAAATACAATCCCAGAGAGTGACAGACGCTTTGAAAGCATCCCAAGCACTCCCTGTCAGGAAGGAAGGAGGGAAGGAAGGAGGGAAGGAAGGAGGGAAGGAAGGGAGAGTGCTGCAGCTCTCCAGGGCATGTGAAATTGGATGGAGAACTCCTTTCCTTCTCCTCTCCCCCTTCTCGGAAGGGTCCTGGAGTGTGACTTATCCCCAGAGGTGCAAACATATACACTGAGGGTGTCCAGCTTGATATCCTGCAAGGAAACTATTGTTCTTAGCAAAGAGGTGGTTAAACAACAAAACCAACTCTTGGAGGCCTCCTCTCACACTCAGCTGAATTTGCTCATATTTTCATTCCTAGCACAGGGCTTGTGTGAACAGAGGCTGACGCAGATGGAAGAGGAGGGAAACTGAGTTAAACTACATGTTCTGCTGCTGTCAAGAGTCTAAAACCAAAAGCTGACTACAAGGAGCAGACTGGTCTCAATGTAATACCATTGAGATCCTTGGATGGACAAAGAAGTATTCTTATCATCATCATTATTGCCTTTCCGTGTTTTCCATATGGAGCTGAAGCACATGGCACCTGAATGCCAGCAGGTGCCCTGAGGTCAGTGCCCCACACCCTGAATTTCCAACACAGCTCCCCCTCAGCCTTCTTCCCAGCCCTTCACTGCCTTCCAGAAGCTCTGCCTGAAACCAGAGAACAGCAGGGGCAGCCCTCTGTGTCTCACAGCATGCGTCCATGCAAAGGCAAAGAGCTTGTGTGCTCCAACCCTCCCTTCCCTGGGCTGCCCAGCTTCAGACCATGTGGAGACAAGGCTGGAGAACAGGTGGGAAGCCTGAGCACCAACAGGCAAAATGCAGAATTCGACCATCCAAAGGATGGAAAGTCTGTGGCTCTGAGGTTTTGGTCCCAGTCCCATACTGGGTGTAGCCATGAAAGCAAAACAATGTTCCCTAAAGTCAGCATGGTTAGGCTTTCTCCATAAACTTTATTTATAGAGGGCTGGGCCCTGTGAGTAAAAAGCTGGGGAGAATTTTCATTCTGCCTAAAGGACTTGCAAAGATTAGGTGACGAAGTTTAGTGACTGGGAATTCTGCCCAGATTCAGCTTCGGGGAAGGAATTAGCAAACTGGTTTAATGGATCAATCAATCTTTTCACTCAGTTTCACGATGTGTTGGTGGAGATGTGAAGTTTGAAGGAGGATGTGCATGTCCCACAGAGATTTTCCACAAATTCGTGTCTGGTTTGCACTCCCCCATGGGAAAGTGAGCTACCCCCCTGCCTACAGCAGCCTGGCAGGACATGAGAACAGACCAATCCAATATGTGAAAAATAATTGATCCAGCTGCCTAAATCTCTGCCATTTTCTCACTCCAAGAAGTATATTTTTGCAATTATCACACATGTTGAGCAGCTAAACATGGATGGAAGTTCAGTTTTGTCTCAGTTCACTGCTTAATAGTTATAACTGTATAACTACATATATATATATATATGTATATATATATATATACAAAACAGTGCTCCCAAATGATTTCTCCTGAGGGGGAAGGCAATAGTTGGTGCATACTCTTTGCTTTAGGTGGATTTTGTTTTCCCACTATTTGCAGAAAACAATAATAAGGAACAGACAAAATAAAATTAAAAAAAAAAAAAAAGAAAGACAGAAAGTAGTGAGAAATAGCAATTGCTCTGAAGGGGATAGAGGAGATGAAGGGAATGAAAGCAAGTCATTGATCCAAAATGCTCTGCCATTTGATAGCCAAAGAGCTCACCTCTGAGTGCTCTGAGACCCCTCAGCACAGCTTGGACACCCCAGAAAAGTGGGTGATCTCCCAAAGCTCATCTAAGTCTGTGGGAATGAATCCGCCAACCCAACTGACTTTGGTCCATCCTTTAGCCATGCAGATGTAAAATCTGAATTAAAATATTCACACAAAAGAAAAGGTGTGCAAGGTATGAGAGGAGGGAATGTTTGTTGTACTGACATTTCTGAAAAAACACCTCTCCTGCAGCTCTCACTAAAATCAGGGCAGTGAGAGCTGGTTTAGGGATGCCTCACCTTGGGGTAGCACTGAAGCAATCTCAAGGCAAGGTGAAGTTTGTTCACTTGTGATTGAACATGTCCTTAAACATGGCCATAAATTAGGGAGAAAGTGCTTAAAGCAGTTTGGACCCTACAGTTGCCTGGGGTGTTGCAAGTCCATGTGCAGCTGAGCTCCATTTTACAGTGACTTCCTATTGAAAAACTTGGGAGAAAAGATCAACAGGAACAGAGACAAAGTGCCTTTGATGCTCTGTGAGCCATGGAACACACCCACTACAGCCAGCTCTGTTACATGTTTGTTGGGACAGCAAAAGCTGGTACCACCTCTGTCACTTGTGAAAACCTGGAGAGAGATTTTCCAATCTGTAATTATACATTTACTGCTGCTCTGTGCCCTCTGCTTCTGACACCAGCTCTGTGGTCACCATTGCAAAAATAGGGGATACAAAAATGAAAGCACCAACCCTGTCATTATGGACCTCACTCTACCAGCAGCAAACCCCCTAAAAATTACTTTTAAAATCACAAATGCAGCCATTTGATGCTGCCTGATGTCTTTACTGAGCACCTTGCTCATGGTGCTCTACCCCTGCACTCCAGGGAAGCTGAAGCCCCCTTGACCTTGGATCTCACTGGTGTGGCTGGACCTGCCCCAGGCTCCCATGGCACAGAGCACAGAGATTTACCCATCAAAAAAAAAAAAAGAAAAAAACCCATCAGGTTTTGAAAACGAACCCTGTGGTGGTGAATTTAATGCAGGAGTGATATCGAGTGATAGACCACCTGGGAAAAACCGTAGAGAGAAACTTTCGCTCTTAATTTATGCAACTTTTCCTGCATTTGCTTAGCGCGGGGGTAGAGGAAAGCTGAGAGGAGCGCTCTTGCTCTCCCCCACACGCTCACCCCGAGCACCCGGCTCGTTAGGAGCTGCATCTCGCAGGCGCTGGAGCAAAGCCCTGTTCCCATGGATACGCCGAGGATTCTCTGCCGAGGATTCTCTGCCGAGGATTCTCTGCCGAGGGCTGCAGGCGATGCGAGCGCCGGCAGTGACTCGGCTGATGCCACAAACACGGAGCGGGGTCCCCCTCCAGACGCACGGATCCGTGGGTGTGGATAAAAGGATCTCTCCCCCCCAGAGCACCGCCGGCTTCACCCGCAGGATGCTCTTGCTGTGGCACCAACCTCGCTCCACTCGCCCCTTCAGCTGCAGTTTAAACTGACACGCAGGAAGAGAATGGGAAAAAAAAAAAAATCTCCCTAAAAAAAACCCCTAAAATGGCCCCTAAAAAGCAGCCAGAGCTGATGCTGTGGCTACAGTACATGCTGGGCATAGAAAATTTGGTAATGTGGGTAATACAAGCAGGGCAGGCATTTTGCTGAGCCACAAAGAGAGCCAGTCTGTTGTGAGCCACGTAGCAGGAATCCAAGGTGAGAGCCGGGAAGGACAGCGGTGGTTCAGCCCACAGCAGCTGGAAGGAGGCAGGAATTTCAAGACCCAAGGGAAAAGTGTTTCCTCCTTATGGTGGGGAGCACACAGCACTGCCCACCAAGGAACACCCAGTGAGGGAGCAAAGCAGCCCCTGCAATTCCTTGCTCCTAAAGCCAGGATGTGTCCACACGGAATATGTCCTGCACGTTGAACTACTCAAGAAATTATTGTTTCTCTATAAAAGAAGCAAGAATAACATGCTTTATAAAAATAATTTGGAATCTTGTTTTTGCCGGGTATCTTTGGAAAGAATAATGGTAATCATCAGATATTGGACTGGAAAGAAAGAATTAGCCCATCCTTCTTCCCAAAGCAGACCCAACCCTATGTACATACTTGTCAAATGTCCTCACATGTTTTTAAAGGTTTCCAGTAGTGGATACACATGGTGGTCCACAGAAAATCGAATCCATTCTATTTTTAAATTCAAGTTCATCTCTTCTGAAAGACTTTTGTCATTGGTCACCAGACCATAATTACACACAGAAGTTGTTCTCCTACGCTGGAACATCAGAACCTTCTCCGATGTCATCTGGTGGCAGGCAGCGTGGGAAGCTGCTCGTGTTCACTGCGTACTAAATCTCCTTCCTCGGCCTTTGCTCTGCCTGACAGGAATGCTCCTAAGAGCCTGCTCTGGGAATGGTAATTAGTTTGTTGATTAATCATCAATGCTCAATGATACAGTGTCATTCCCGGTGCTTTTCAGTTCGGAGACAGCTGTCCCCCTCGGAAGCTCGGGATGGTGCCACATCAGCCCAGCAGCAGCTGGGGAGCATCTCCAGGCACGGGCAGCTCTGGGGTGAGAGCATCTCCCACCTCTCCCCAAAGCCAGGGCAGAACCTGCAGCGCTGCACAGCGAGCCCACAGCCCTTACCTGGCTCTTCCCCTTGCTCCAACAAAGCACCTCAACATTTCCATGGCAATTCTGGCGCTTTCCGCCCCCTTCGCAAAGGCTGCCTTTGTTAATACAAGTTGTAAATTTGTTTCATTTTCTCCAGGAGCTCCCACACCATCAAGATCAAATTTAAGGTGTTAATTAAATGGAACGTGTAACACTTTACAGTCCAACAGTCAGCAATTTGGGCTAATGGCAGTGGCTGGAGGAGGGTTACAGCTTTGGGCAGGGAAGGCTCCGATTGCCCCCTGTTGGCTTCCTGCTAAGGAATGTTCCTGTTTTTCTATATCTTCACCCACTCCTTGGATTCCAATAATTATTTGCCTACACCTCACTGTAGCAGATATTCAATTTAAAGGCTTTACTTGTCAGCTTATACATGCATATCTGCGAAAATAATTCTCCATGTTTATGGTTTTCAGCTCCTCAGCCTCCCAGGTGTCTTAAAGTTCAACTTCATTTTGCCATCATCTTAATTCAGCAGCTGCAGAGGAACACACAGCAACTTCCAGGTTAACTGGTTGATGGGTTTTAGCCAAACATCATAAAGAGTTCATGGTCGACCATAAACTCATTTGAGGCAACAACAAGCACACCAAGTCACGATCTCTGCATGACAAGAAGCTGCCTGCAGCAAAATCCAGCTGAAACACCTCTCAGAAAAAAAACCCAGAGTGCCCCAAAAGTGCCCCTGCATTGTCCTGTTCTGTCCACCCTGTAAGCAAATATGAAAATTTATCTTAAAATACATTTTTACTTAGAAATTCTTTTCTAATGGTGGTTAAGAGAGTTTTCCTGATAATCAGATGGCTTCTATTTTCTACAAGTTTGTATGAAAGACTGAGCTGACTGCTCGGACAGCATAAGGTCTCTTCTAGGTATGAACTGTCCAAAAGCAGCATCAGATTTTCCAAACAGATTTACCATCAGTCTGGATATCTTTTGTGACAGTTGGAGCGGTTCATAAGAAATTTGATATTTGATACTGGAAATGCAGCTTCTTGTTCAATTATTTGGACAAGATACACACAGATGGCGGTGTCTTATTTTGGCCACTCTCAGAGAAAAATTTTCCAGTGTGAGTATTTGTCTGTAAAAGTTCAAAATGTCTTTTTATGCACATTCTTTGCCACCGACCTCTAATTCCCTGCTTATGCCAAAGTCTTTGCAAACAAACTGATCTGTTACAATCTCCTCAGAGCAAAATACAAGATGGGTGCAAGCATCAGCATTGCCAATCCAGGGTTTTATTTACTTATTTACAGATAACTTGGTGAGGGATTTTCCCTGCTTCAGTTAGCAGCTGCTTTGCTTTTTTTTTTTTNAAACTCATCAGCTTCAGTTTCTGTCATGGTGGAATGGCAAACCCAGGAGTGAAATGGGGGATAAATCCAAGAGAATGCATTGATGTAGTGCACACTGTTTGCTGCCTAAAGCTGTGCAGTTCAGTTCCTGTTTCCTCTGTCTTAGCTCAGTTTTTTAGCATAAACAGTTACACTGCTTTACTAAAATTAAATGATAAATGTTAAAAAAACAAAAATCATCAGAATCTTTTTTATCCTGGAATCTACATTATAATCCACCACCACATCACCACACTCCTGCAGTCACCAGCATCCCACATGGAACAGAACAGGTTAATTTTCCCAAGGCTGAATCATCACAGAATTCATCTATAATAGCCCATGCAGAATAAAAAGCTAGAAATGCATTTAAATACCCCCAAAGTAATTTGGTTAGTCAATGAACCACAGTATCTTCTCCCCACTCTCTGGTTCACTTGGCATCCATCACTTTTATTTTGTATCAGATACTCATTGTCTGGAGAGATAACAGATATGTGATCCAAAGAAAGGAGCATCCTATTGAATTGCTGGCACAGAACATAACACTGTCATTATGCAGCATTGTGGTGCAAGCCAAAATACCCATTTTTAGTGTGTTCTCTGCAAATAAATGATGGCACCCACATCTCTGCTACGTAATCTCAGCATGTTATTAAAACCAGTAACACTCTAGATTTGGTTTCATCCTGAGAAAACTAACATAGGTTGGTCGCAGTTTTAAACTCCTAATTCCACAGATAGAGATGATTTGGACACCTCTTCCTTTTTTCTTTCTTCACTTCTCCCCCCACCCCCCCTTTTCTTGCAGAATAACATTTTTTAAGTTGACATCAAGTTTTCAGATTTTCACAGCACAGAAGCTGTGAGCACAGTGCTTACTCCTGAAAACATATACTGCAAAGCTGACAGCTTAGGAAGAGGTGAAAATTTGATAAATGACTAGCAAAGATGGCACAAAAGGAACAAAACACCTTTCCACTTGCAACTGTGGGCACCAAATGCAGCCAGGGAACTCAGTTTCCCTTGCTCTCCTGGCCATAGCTCTTCCCTGCAGCTCCAAGCTCAATTTCATTCCCCTCCCATCTTCCTCTAGCAGCTGCCCCACTCCTCTCTGCTCATCCTCACCCCAAGCCTGTTCTAAAGATGAGGTGTGTGGTGTGTTGCACAGTGGGAACATAGCACGACTTAATGGTTAAATATCTACAGATATTTTGTCCATATTTCTCTTAGCAAAAACTCACAGTCTGGTTGATTCTCACTCACAAGTACAGCAACCCTACCCCACCACTGTCTCCTTTCTGGCACATGACCCAGCAGAGAGAAATTTGTTTTATTCCACCACACACCTCGGCTACACAGATTCTTGGAGAAATCTTCAGCAATCTCGGCTCTCAGAAACAGCATCTGGCACCAAAACTTCATTCCAAGGGAATTACCTGGCTCAGAAGAAAGGCTGAAGTGAGAGCCTCACAGCTTACTTCACTCTCTCCACCCAGGAAACCTTAAAATCCAGCATGACTGTGCCAAGCCCATCACCCAGGGCTTAAATCCTGCTCACGGGTAGCTCTAGGCAGTCACAGCTGCTCTGCAGGTACAGGCCCTGCACCTCATTTTAAATATACACATCTGGGATTTCTCCTGCAAGTTTCTGTAACCTATTGATCACAGTGAAACCTGTGAAAGGCAAAAACAGAGAGAGAGCATGGTATATCCCAGGATAAACCACCTCGGGAAGGGCAGGACAAGAGGCTGCAGCAGAAAAGTTGGGGGTTTTGGGGATTGCACTTGGAACACAGTGGGGAGGGATGCCAAGGTGGGAACAGTCCTGGGAGTGGAGATCCTGTGGGGTGCATGGAAAGTGGCCAAATGCCTTTGGGTCAGGACCTCCAGCACTTTCAGTTGGGAGGGGAAAAATCTGCAGTATTACAGCCTAATTCCCCACACAGTGGAGACCGTAAGGAAATCAGAGATGACGTAGCAAAAATTGCTCATGAAAATCATCAGTGGGGGCTGCCCTGGGTTCCTGCAGCCTCCTGGGGTCTCAGAAGGTACACTGAGTGCTGCAAACCTCTGAGCACCAAAACCAGCCACTGCTTCAGTGCGAGGCTCAGGGTTTTGACTTTTACTCAGACACGTCCAAACTGTTTTGATTCACTGATTCCTGGCTTACCCAAAAGACAAAGTTTAAATGTTAAGTGAAACAGCAACAAAACCAAAGTGAAGAAGAACTGTCATTGATTTTTTGAACAGGGTGAGGGAGCACTGATTTGCACCAGCTCTCCAGAAAGGGAAGAATTGTAAATAAACATCCTCCACACCTTCCTCCCACACATGCAGGCAGACACACTCTAAGCTGCTATCTCACTTCATTCAGCTCCAACAGCTCCCAGTTTCAAGATAATTAACCCTTTTTATCATTAGTTTCACTGTATGGCATGCTGGCATTTTGCTTTTATATCCTGAGGCTTCTAACTCAGGCCAATGAACCCTGTAGGACGAGGAGGGAAGCTTGGAAGGAGCTCTCTCAGTACAGGATTGCACTCAAGCAGTCCATCCATCACACGGGGGCACAGCTGGGGGACCAGCACTGTCCCTTCACAGCATGCAGAGCCAGCACCAGCACAGGCTGTCCTGCAGGCAGGAGCCACTTGTGAGGAGCTGACCAACCTCCACGGACTCAGGCACCATCATATTTGTCCCTTCTGGTCACTGAACCCTTCTGTGGATGTAACACCCCCCCACTAAAATCCCCACTGCTGGCAGCATTGTTATTTAGGTTCCTTTAGCCCAAAGTAAGCCCTCTGGCAATGACCAGTTCTGGGGAATAAAGGAACCAAACCTGCTTCCCACCTGAGCTCAGCAGAACCTGTGTCTCTGCCTCTCACTTCTCTCCTCATCACTATTGCTGTTCAGAGTGATGGAGCCATGCAGTCAATGCAGATGTGGGAGATAATTTCCTTCCAAAAGAAGGCACTACTGCACAGCCTCTCCCTGACCATCCAAGCTGGTTCTCCTGAGCAGGGCTGACCCAGAAATAGCATCAGGGGGCCGACAAGCTGCAAATTTCCTTGCGCAACACCGCTGTCCTGCTGCAGCAAAGAATTTAAGTTTTATTTCTTCTGTGGGCATTTCTCCACTTGTACAGCCATAGCAAGGATGGTGGGCTTGGCTGCAGAGCTTGGGTGCCTGCATGAGCACAGCTGGGAGCTGAGATGGGGCTGGGGAGCAGAAAATGCTGAGCCAGGGTTTCACCCCCTCCCTGCCCTGCGCTGCTGGGACCCAGCCTCTCCACAGGGCAGAGGAATGCTTGGCTGTTGTTATGAAACACATCTGAGAAGGGGTTTGTTCCACAGCCAAATTATGACAGCCTTGACCTGCTTTGGAGGCATCCTGGCTCTCTGCCAAGCTGGTGAATCAAGGGATGCTGAGCTGCCAAATCCACCAAACATCAAAGGAAATGAAGCTGTTCCCATGGAACTCATTTTGCTCTCTGACCACAGAAACATTTCACCAGAGCTTCCCTTTGAAGAGCCAGGCAGTGAGGTGTAGAGGGATCCCCAGCAGCTCCTCACCTCAGCCAAGCAGGGCTTTATCTCCTCTGCAGTACAAACCAAAGTGTCTCAAAATAATTGTGAAAAATCCTTTGCAAAGGCAAAAGGAATAAATAAAAGGAGAGGTAAACACAGCTAAGAAAAGGGAAAAGGTAGTAAAAGAATTAAGGCTATTTGCAAATGGTTTGTATTTCCAAATAAATTCCTTACTGGTTGCCAGCTGTCTGAGCCCTGAAACTTGGCATAATTACAACAGACACTGAATTTGATACAGACATTTGGTTCCCCATATTAATCATGGAGAGTGGAAATAGAATACATGGTTTATGCGTTTGCCTTATCAGCTAAGGCTTTATCCACATTAGTCTTAATGGAAGCCTTCCCTTCACTCTCCTTGTGGCCAAGATTTTAGCTGCAGAGCACAGCTCCAGGAAGACACCGCTGTGAGGAAAAATCCCATGCACCTGCATCCTGACAGAGAAATTCCAGCAGTTCAGGCTTCTCTCCTGCACAGTCAGGACTAAAGTGGGCTGCTCTTTTGTCCTTTGCAGAGGACAGAAATCCCAAAAGAACAAAGGAAAAGGACATCAGAATCAATGAGCTGCTTGTGCTGGAGGGGAGAGCAAGCAGGTGGAGGGAGAGCTGAGGAGCTGTAGGATGGCTGGTTCACCCTGGGCAGTCAGGACATCCCTCTCTAAGGGAACATTTGCTGGAGTGGATTGTGTCAAGTGAAGTAAAATGGTCCCACGTAACCTTAAAATGCATTAAAAGGTTAAGGCACATCTTTGTGGTACAGTGAGAAAAAGCTTTTGAGGTACCACCAGCCTTGCCCATGGTGCAAAAGCCAGGAGGGGAAGAAGAAGTGATTCATTGCAGTATCTCTCCTTTCTCCTTCAAACACCAAATATGCACACAATTACCCTAAAACCAGAATGTATCAGGGGGTTAGTATAATAATACGTCTTTTGCCAGTATTGTTGTAGAAAGGTTTTTTTTTCTTTCTTTCAGCTACTCCCCCAGGGCAGTAAGCACAATGCATGTGCATGCATCTGGTGTGCCACAGACATCACAAAATGAGTCAGGTCCTCAGCTGGTTTTATTCAACTTGGCTGTCCTGATGGCTTTAATATTTTTTTTTTTATTACTTCAGTTCCTCCTTCCAAACACTCTCCCCTCTCACATTCTGAATGCAACAATAGCACCATAATATCTAATTTTATCATAAGCATCTCTGCAGCAGCTCACAAAAGAAAAATAGATGTGTAGATGTTGCTGACAAAGCAGCTGTGTCTGACTGGCATTTTGTTTAACAATTCCCGACATCAGATTCCAAATCCTACCTTCACTTTCCCATACAAATAGAGTTTCTCCCCCAGTTCTGGTTATCTAATATACTAATCCTGAAAGTATGCTTTTGAATAGCTTCATGCTGGTAGTGGATTCTGAGGTTATCATGCCTGAGCACAAGTCCCTTCCTCTACACTCACAAGTCTGCACATCACATCATTCCCCTGCACCACTGATCATTGTGTCCCATCTGAGTTACCAGGGTTTATTGTCCTGGTGGATAGAAACTCTTCTGATTTCCAGAAATGTGAAGCTCCACACACCAAACACCTGAGACTCTTGAAACACTCTGTTCTCGAAACTCCTGTGAAAGAAATCTGCTCTTTCAACTACTCCTTTATTTAAAAGGTTATCCATAAAAAACACCGCAGTGCACATCCACCTTTTACCCCCACAACAACTGAGCTCTCATGGTAATCAGAATATCATTTGATGGTTTTCTTTTTATCTGGAATGACAGAATGTATTTCTGTAAGCAAATACTAGATATAGGGGGGAAAAAAGCCAAGTTATAATTTTTTCCCTATATATCAACCTACCAGCAGTGTGACAAATGGAAAAAGAATGGGAAAACTATCCATGTGGCTCATCTTACATGTAAGTGCATAAAAATAGACCAAAGCCAGCAGGAGGAGGAAACAAAACCCATTATTATCTTTTTCTTGCTTAAGAAACCACTGCAGTGGTTTCTGAAAGCACACTCTGATGTGTTGGGATGTCTATGAGAACAGAAGGCAAAGATATGTGTGAGTTCACACAAATGAGCTGAAGACTCTGACACTTCCTGGGGATCAGCACTGGCCTCTTTCTCCCTGTTTGTGCAAGCCCAACGTGCTTCTCCCATTTCTTGCACTTTATATAAAGGAAGAATCCAGACAAAGCTAAAGATGCTCCCGTTCTTTGGCATCTCTAAGTCACAATCATCAAAACCCTCTGGCTCTAAGGAAACCTCCAGGTGAAGAGCACAGACTCAGCAGAGTCCCAGCGTTTGCTGCCAGAGGCCAGTCCTGGTGAGGATGAGTGGTGATGGTCCATGGCCTGGATCTGCAAAGCCTGCACTTCCAGGATCCAGATTACCAAGGAGCAAAGCTCCCACAACAGCTTCTTCCCCTGTCAGTACCTGTTATGGAATGAAGTTCTTTCCATAATAAAGCTTACAAAAATAAAGCCACCTCGAGCTGGGATACATTTCTTCCTTGCCTGTGGCCATTCACAGCCAGTGGGGGAAAGGAGCTGGTTGGCAGCAGAGTCATTCTCTCTGCACCTCTTGGCTTTGCCCCACAGAAAACCCTTGTGTGGGGGGGAAAAACTGAAAATCAACTTAGCAAAGGGGCACGAGGAGCCCACTGCAGGTGGGGCCAGAGCAGTTTGCACAAGATGAGCACTGCGTTGTGCAAGCTGAAATGGAATCCTGGTCAGAGGCAAACCTGTCTGTCTCCTTGTCTTTTCCAGTGTTTCATCAGGAGCTTTACTCTGCTGGAGAACCATCCAAAGAGCTGGGGCAGCCATTGGAGTGGAGCAGAATTGCTGAAATCCAGCTATCTCACACACACCTGTGCCTGTTTACACAAGAGGGGTATCTGGTCCTGTGGTTTCAAAAAAAACTGATTCTGAAAGATTATTGTTTTATTCTCAGCATTCCAAGAAGTCAGGTAAAAAAACCCCCAAACTTTGGAAATCAGGTGAATGAGTTCTCTGCAAAAAACCTGCAATTTCTGCAACAACAACAACAAAAATTGTTGCACACAGCTCCAGGTCTTGCTTTCCCTGGACAACCAAGTGACAGCACCTTCATTAAATTCAGCAGCCCATTTCCACCTGGGAAGAACATGAACCACTATTCCCACTTAAAGGGGCAGTAAAAAAAAAAAAAAAAGCCTTTCCAATAAATCTTGCACCTCTATTCCCCTCTACCCCATCAAAAAAAACCATCGAGCAAAAATGAACTCTTAAACTTTCACATCTACAATCTGAAGGTAGAATATTAAGACACAAAGCTGCTTTATTGTTTTTTTAATCTCCAAATTAGTAAGAGGATAACTCCTGAAGACTGACTGTATTCCAGTGCACTTTCACCTAACTCATTTAAATCCTCACCCCTTCTGAAGTGGCAGGATCTGCATGCTCCTTTTAAAGGGATGTTTTGAAGTGCTGAAGGGTGTGTTTGCTCCTCAGCTGTACATGAATAAATTTATTATTTCAGTTGCACCTACTCCTTCCCCCTCCAAATTGTTGCTTGGGATTTGCTTGGGAGGCCCAGAAACAAGGAACACTACTTCAGTCAGACTCCTCTGGAAGGGTTTCCCCCATCCAATCTGTCTGTGCAAAGCCCATTTTGGCTTCAGCAGTTCTTTCAAAGGAAGCTCTTACAAAACCGCGTCACTGCTGGGAGCAGCAGCCTGGGCTGTGCCAGGGACTTAAATACTTCCATCATTATTCTGTCTAATGCCTTCTTTAGACCAGGCTTTTCAAACATTTCTGACATTATGCATTTCCCTCATACTGACAATGCTTTGGATCTCTTGAAGCTTGTCTAACCGCTGAGCTGAGTTTCAAAAGTGAACTGTGCATGAAGGCTCTCATCCTGCTGCTTGCTCAGGCCAGCTCTCACCTTTCTACACAGCTGTCCTCTCCAGCTTTTCCTGACACAGTAACATGTTTTGCATGTGTTTTACACTTGGAAATATAAAAGCCACAAAAAGAATCTCAGTTATAAAGCCACAAAAAGAATCTCATTTATTAACACGATGAAAAAATCAGAAGGAGAAGCTACAGCAAAAATGGCACCTGTCCCAGACAGTTGTAGGACAGACGCTCTCTGTTGAACTGCAGTCCAAGATTTGTTTGGGATGATTAATAAGATCTAATGACAGATGATTAATATCCTAAGAGCAGCTCCATTCCTCCTACTTACTCCATGAGTCTAACAGGGCCGACCTTTTCCTAATGCCTGGTAATTTTCATATTACACCCTGAGAACGCCACTAAAATGAGTGCTGGAGTGCAGTGTGGGATCACAAGGGATACACAAAGCAGGGAAAAAGTGTGAGCAAAACGTGACAAATTACTAATCCACAACTTCACAGACTGAGGTCCAAGTCCAATTTGAGATGTTGGGTGATATGTGTTTGATGGATTCAGCTGAGCTGTATCAGACAGGCTGGGCTATAATCCACTTTATAACTGTCACACATTAGTTGATAATGCCTGGGAGAGGATTGGCAGGGCAGAATGACACGATAACAGAATCGCCTGCATCGCCCACCTCGCACAAACTGTGTATTGAACCCAGATCAGAACAGTGCTCAGGACCTCATCACACCACACCTTGTTCAGAAACCGCATCTCAGTTGCACAAATAACTTCTTTTCTTCTGGCCTGCCTGGAATTTAGGAAAGTTTGAAAGTAAAAATTGTTTAGGGATGAAAAAAACATATGATTCACTTTGAGCTTTCCAATAAAAGGAGGGAGGGCAGGAATTTCAAACCCACAAATGTTCGCTTCAAATAAAAATTTCAAAACTTGTAGTTTTGATGAATACTGAAATGAAACATCTCAGTCATTCTGCCTTTTTATTTGTAACAGGTTGCTTGGCTCTTTTATTTCTTACTGAAATAAAATAATACTTATCTGAGGCTTATATTAATTTTCAAAATACGTTGGTTAAAGCAATTTTTCATTTTTCATCCAAAATTATCTTGAAATTACAACTGCATTTCATGGTTTTTCACTCAATAGGTACCCTATCTTTCCAGGAGGCACATGGGGTTAGCAAGGTTGAATGTAGGCTGGCAGTGATAGGCCAGAGACACAAATAACTTTCTGTCAGCTTCTGCAGCCCTCAGGTTTATGAGAAGGGTGCTGCAGGTCCTTTTCTTGCATACTTAGGAGTTCTTTACATGAGCAACTTCAGTCTGCAAATGGCATTGCCCATGTCCAACAACTTGTCCTGCTTGAAAAGACACAAAGGTGTAGCTAAAAGAGTTGTGTCAAGAGAAGCCAATTGATCAGCTCTGTGTCCTTCAGCTTTGGGTTCCTGGGTCTCTTCCTTCTCAAGTGTCTTTGTGATCTCCTTCACTCTCACTCCCTCCACTCTCCTTGGGTCACCCTTCACCCATTGCTTGTGAACAAAGGACACAAGAAAAAGGACTATTGGCAAAACACAAAAAAAAAAAAAAAATCACAGGGCAGGGTCTTCAAGAAGCAAAAAAGGCTTTTCTGTCACTACTGTGATAGTCCTTAAACACAGCATTTATCCCAGCCATGCAGCTCATCTCTCACCCCACTGCTCTCTTGGACTGTGCCCATTTAGACCGAGAGTTTGTCAAGGGATGGACTTTGTTCCTGATTTGGGAAACGTTAATGCAGAGTGGCCTGAATAAAACAGTGCCAAAGCAGTTCACCTCACATCCTCTGTGCACATCTCTGAAGTGCCAAGAACACCTTTTGGTGTCGTACAAAAATAATAAAGATAGATGTAGTTAATAAATAGGTAAGTTCATTTTCAGCCCTCTGAGCTCCTCATTTTCTTTCAGCATAAGCCCATTTTTTACAGCTGACTGCTGTGATCTTCCAAGGGATGTGCTGATGTGGCTTGAACCAAGTTAATTTGCTTCCTTTTTCCTTTTTTTTCAGGATTGCAGATGTCATCAAAAATAAACAGTACAAAGAGGCGGGAGAAAGAATAGGCAAAGCAGAAACTGATTCAGAAACTAATTAAAATAAAGCATAGTTCTCAAAACCCCTTTAAATTATTCAGATGCCACAATCCAAGGAAAAACTGTTCTTTTCTAAGCATTCTGCTTTTCTACCTTCCTCCTCCCTGCTGAAATAACTAATCTAATTAAATGTTGAAGATATCTCCAAGTGAATTCAGATTAACACAAACATGGTTTGGGAGGCATCCAAAGATCTCCCAGTCATCGCAGTTTTGAAGAGTTAAGTGCATTTTTTTTTTGCCAAAAGTGGTGAAACTCAGGAACTAAGGGGTGTAGGACCTGGTACAGCTGCCAATAGTCCCTGGCCTTGGTCAGAGTTATAACTGGGCACTGTACAATGAAGGGAGCAGGTCCAGCACATCTGGAGGCTTGGGCATGGTTTATAAATCCTCAAGGATTTACAGCCCCTTTCTCTCCACTTGCCGTGGGCACAGAGGATGGAGAGGCAATGAATGGCTTCTGCTGCTGCACCACTCCAGCCCATCTTTGTCCATTTGCTCGCTCCAAAGAGTGTCAGATAAACATGGAACCACCTCTGCCATCGCTTTACAATGGAGGTGCCAAGCAGAGGGATGTTTGCTCAGCTCCAACCCCTGACATTCAAACTGTTCTCTTGCCTCGTTTGAATCAAACAACACAAATCCCAAACAGATAAAATAGTAGTGGGTCTGTGAGCTCTTCAGTGTGAATTCTTAATCCAAAGGGTGTTTCCACCAAGACAGCAACTTTCCAAAGCCTTCTCTTCATTTCAAATCTCCCCAGCAGGGAATGCAGCACCCCTAAGAGCAGCAGGGCTGGTCAGCATTTACCCACCATGGCAGGAATCCTTCTCCTGCCAGACCATGGTTATTGCTGAGCTCTGAGCCTTTCACACCCCCAAGTGGGAACAAGGCCTTCAGTTTTGGGTGGTGAGAAGAGAAAAAATCCTCTACCACGACCTTTTCTGTCTATGTGAATATTTCAGGGAAACACCCAAGGAAATTGCTATTTCAAGCTGGTTGTGGGGTTATTTGTGCTGGCTGAACATGCTGGCAATGCATTAAAAGACTGCAGCAGATCATAATTCTCACTTAACCTACTTTATATCCCCAGCAATTATCACTGCTGCTGGTGCACTCCTTCCTTAACTTATAGAAAATACCCAAATTCAGTTACTTTGATGCTGCACCTCAGTTCTGGCCGTACCAGGACACAACCTCCTGCATGGGGGTTCCCTCCCCCATGCAAGGAACCACTTCTCACATCCCTGATTTCTTTTCTTAATATTCTTCTTTGTGTCACCAACGTGCAGCCTTTGTGTAAATGCTCCACCCATTTTTGCCCCCAAACCCAACCCCTGCCCACAGGTCTGGAGCCTCCCTTGGCCAGGAGCAATGCTGGGAGCAGTCGTGTCTCCTGCAGCTGTTAATCTGACATTGGTGTGCCATAAGTCACCCAGATACACTGCAGCCATTACAGAACCTCAACAGAGTGGAAAAAATCATTTGCTTTACTGTCACCATAAAAACTTCTTTATCTTCATTGACGGTTTTATTTAGAAAAATCTCAGCTATATTTTAATTTGGCTCTAATGATAGCTCTCGGAAAGCAGTGTCTGTGTGTTAAAGTTTACTGCAATACTGGCTGCTAATTTTCTTTTTTCCACTTGTTGGTTTTGTTTCACAGATATTTTTTAAGCAAGGATTCTTCTGGGGTATTTCTGTTCTTGTGAAAAAGCACGTATTTCTGACAACCTTGCAAACTGGCTAATTATCAATGGTTGCTAAAACCAGATTCATCCACATTACCAACAGCACAGGAATTTAAAGGGACATATTTAAATCTTTATCTAGGGGAACACCTACAAATTTACTTCACAGAGAGAATGTTACGCATTTTAGTGGAATAGCATCCTACCTTTGCTCTGTGAATGTTTATCTCCTCAATAACAACAAAACCAATGACTTGAAGTCAAAATGCAGGGGCTAGGGAAGTGGTTTTGTATCTGTAAATTCAGTGAGTAGGCTGGATGCTGAGAAAGGAGGTATCACTAATGGTCTGAAGCCCTGTTTTCTGAAAAATAAGGAAAAGTAATGAAGGCATCCATGCTTTTGAGCTGATTCTGTCTTTTCCCATGGTAGGTTAGCCAGATTTTCCTGGTTCATGACCACAATGAATTCATTCATGCATGGGGAGAGTACATAAAACAGAATCTAAGGTTCTTTATTTAGCCAAGACCTGTCTGCCTTCTATAAAGTATTTCCTTTGGAAATATCAAAGCTTCTACTGGGCTCAGCTCTGGGATTTTGTGAATCAAAGTTAATAAAAGTCTATAGCAAATGGCTTGCAACAGGCCAGAACTGTGGCTGTCCCTCCCTCCAGCCACACCAAACATCCATAACATCTCCAGTGCCCTGGAAAAGCAGCCTGGAGATGGGGACACAGAGACAGTCAACAATTGTGGAGGTAGTTCCCACCACACCAAGTCCATGTAAAACTCTTAAGTGTATCAGATTAACCCACTACATTCTTCCTTTAAAAGTTATGTGTGGCACAGGATTCTTGGTAAAAATTTGACAAAAAACAAACAAACAAACAAACAAACAAAAACCAAACAAACCAAACTCAAACCCAAAAAACCAGAGGCTGTCAAATAACTAATGTTTGTAAAAGAAGTTCCAGAGGGATTGTGCTGTCTTTGACTAGACACAGACAGCAAGAATGGCAGATGGATTGAACTTCTTCAGAATCTAGTTTTGTTTGTTTTATTTTGAATTGTAACAATATGAAACTGATCTTCCAAAACACTTTCTTTTTTCTTTCTGAAAGATAAAACCCCAGAGCAAGAATATTTGTGCTGGAAAAAAAAAGTTTCTCAGATGAATAGCTTTGTACAGATGAGGATAGAATTGCCTGAAATAGCTTTGTTTTGAAACAATACATTGTCTCACAGGAATTTTAGACTTTCTTTACGAAGGCAGCACTTGGCATTATATTTCATGCCTTTCAAAGTATCTATTTTCATAGGAAATGAAGGAAGGGGATGGGAAAGATGTTTTTCACCAAACTGACTTTGCAGTTGTAAGGATCTCAAGCAGGAAAATGCATAAGAATTGACAGAAGAAAAAAATATTATATCCTATTCATCCCAGATGGCAACAGGAAAAATAAAGAAACTCTCTTTCCAGATTATATGCATGAAGAAAGATTTTCTTTGAAGACATTCTTCTCTTTATTGCTGAAAACATGTTTCAGCTTGACTGATGAATGCTGGAGAACTGCATAGGTGAATTCAGGAGACCACAGCTGAAAAATATCACACCAGGATATAACATTCCATCAGCTCAAATATAGTCTCTAAGTTTTCCTAGCAGCTTATTTTTTGTGTCAGGCATGCTTGTTAAGCCTTTTTTTTTTTTTTATTTGCTAGAGAGAACGTCATGCAGTAATGTTTGGATATGAACCCTGCTTAGAGTGCCTCCAAAATCTGGAGGGTCTGATCTGGTGGTCTTGTTCACACATCCATCTGTGTCTAAGGTCCAAGGCACATGCTCCAGTAGCTTTCCTATAGCCCTGTGGATCCAGTATTGTGGTCTGGATTCATTTTAGAATTCCCCCAGGACTCAGATTTCACCTCTGGAGCATCAAGTCACCTAATCTCCTCATGGTTCCATCAACTGTGGGAAAGCACCACAAAGAAAATTTACAAAACCTATCAGGTACACAGAAAATTTCTCTTTCTGAGCTTCAAGCCACACAGCTTCATCCTCAACACAACACAGAGTGTTTTTTTTTTCCTTTGTAGTTTATTCCTGTTCACTACCATCTTGCCAGAGGGCTGGCTCACACCTCAGCCTCCCGGCTTCATTTTCAGCTGGTAGTTAAACCCATCATCCAAACCATTTTTCATTTGCATATTTCTTCTGAAGAAAGGTCCATTGTGGGCACGTTATTACTCACTCTCTATTTCCAGTATAAATTTTAAGTCACCCCTTTGTCCCTTGTGCTGCCCACACACTGACGCAGCATCTTCTCACACTTCTCTCCCACACAGGCAGCTCATGAAATTACACTCCCGAGCCATGGAGGGGATGATGGATGGCTGGCATTTCTCTGCTTTATGCAGGACTGGCTTACTCAGAGGCTGGTAAGAGAAGTTTTAGCTGGCCCAAGCGCCATGCAAGATGCACTGGCTGCCTACATATAGATCCTTAATTGCCTAAAGAGTTGACTTCACACAGAATATTTCTTTGATAGACAGCTCTACAGGCAGCCTTGGGCAAGAAAGAGGTCAAGGAGCAGAGGCAGCTGATTGCCATCTGGAGCTGAACACCACCAATTCCTCATCTGGCTGCTGGAACTGCCCCAGAGGAGCACTGCCTGGGGGGGTGTGTGCCAAGTGATCAGTAGAAGATCTGTAGAGGATACAGCTGCTGGAAGAATTCACAGAGAGATGGAGGAGAGGTTTCACAAGGGAATGGGAAAAGCAGAGCTGAATATGGTATTTGTGCCGTTGTCAGATAATACTGCCATGCAGGAGTGAAAAAACAGCTGTAGAAATCTGTTTTTCCACTTGTCCCTGCACATCAGTAATTATTTGCAGGAAATCACCCCACTCCAGACACATTGGTAAAATACAGTTGCAGCCCGTCTCGCTTTCATGTTGGGTTTTTTCTCTTCCTTGCCAAGGTGTGGAACACGAGGCCAATAAATCTGCCTTGGAAGGGAAAAAAAAAATAGCTTGGAGGAGCTGCTTCATCATCTTCCTTCTGCTTTTCTCTAACAGTCAGTGTGGCAATATCCGCTTAAGTTTAGAAAGCATTATTGTTACAGGATGTGTGGGAACCACAAATACCATTTGAGGCCAAGTTACAGTAAATCCTATTCTTAGTGTCATTAGTGGAAGTGCTTCCTTCTCGTCACAAAAGCAAACGAAAGGAGGTCCATTAATTTTTCACTGGTGGAGCAGTAAGGAGGCACTTTGGAAAGGGGGAGGAAGGACTTCAGTCAGGTACCCCAGTGATTGCAGACCTTGGCACGCTGCTGAGCCCAGAGGCTGGACACCATTTCTGCCTGTGAATGGTCAATACCCGAGTTCTGCTTGTTACTGTATAAATATCTTAAATATAGGCTCAATTTGAATCTGTAATTATGTTTGTGTTAGCATGATACTCATTATTAAGGCCAAGTGCTGCAATAAGGCAAATCATTACTTCTGCTGCTCCTGGCCACTGTCTGCATTACAGTAGAATAAACCAGAAGAAACATTTTCTACTGTTTTGAATGTAATAACACATAAGACAGTAAATATTTAACTTGGTCTTAGCGTTTACACTCCCTGGACTTGGTATTCCCCTGATTTATGCCAAAGTGAAGTAGGTTCAAATCCATCAAATTCAATGGAGTTAAGCTAGGGTAAATCAAGCCATCTATTACCAAAAATCAATTTTCCATTTGTTTTAATACCATTAATTTAAATGAACTCACTTGATATTCTCACACCTCTGATATGTGCAGGCAATTTATGCCAGGAGTAATGCTGGGCAAACCTGGGTGCTTAGGGCTGCTCAGCCCACTAAGATTTGAATGACTATTTCTAATAAAAGTATTAATAGGATTTACTTTTTCATCTTTTATACTGAAGCCAAGAGCAGGCCATCCAGTTCACTTAAAAACAACCTAGCAGAGCTCAGCCAATCAAGCAAGTTATTGTTGCCCGTCTCCTTTACCTTGAGGTCCACTTGTAGTTCCATTTTTAACTGCACACTTTTTTTGTTCCATGGCTGTAAAGGCTGGAAAAATTGTCACTCAGAAGTCAGGGTCACTCAGACCCCTCTCCTGAGCCTGCCTCCCTGCTTTGGGGGTTAAGCTCTGCCTGCTCCCTTGCTCCCACTTGCCAGGGTTCCTACCTCAAGAAGTCACCAGAGCATGGGTTAACTGGATCCCATATAAGATAAAAGAGGCCAAAAAGCTAGATTTCATTTTCTAATGTATCTTATAAAGATCCACATCCGCTGGCAGTGTCTGAGCACAAAAATACACCTTGATAATGCCACTGCAATAACACTCATGAAAGCATTACAGAAAGAGACAGGGCTAAACTACATCCATCTGTAGATAAAAAGTGGGAAGCACCCTCCAAGAAAAAAATAATGTTCCAAGGAGAAGATCCTTATTTTTTTTTTTTTTTTTTTTTTTTTAAACCAAGAGGTGCAAGTAGGAAAAAAGAGTGATCAGCATCAGAGTGATAAATCCTTTGTTCCGGGGTGGAGTGGAAACAAACACAAAGCTAAAAATGGTTACCAAAAAATTACTCCGGGCTTGCTGGCCACGGGGGGCAGAGGGAGAAGGGCAGTGGGAAAGGTCATTTTTCCCTCAAGGTCCTGGGCTCAGCTGGGATGTTGGGGTTGGCTGTGATGAAGCCAAAAAACCTCAGTCACCCTTGCTTTTGACCCCTCTGGAAACGTGGAAATTTAGTCCCCAGACTCATCTCTGATGCCTTGAGAATCAGAGCTGAGGGGAGGGCTGTGTGGGGAATGTTTCTCCTCCACTGGCCCCAGGCAGTTTGTCCAGATGTGCTTGGTCCTGTGGCTCATTCCAGCACACACATGTACAAGGCAAGTGACAAAATCTTACACCTGGGACCACGTGACTCAAATGGGCTTCTTCAGAAAACCTCACCCAGCCCTGCATGCAGGGCACTGATAGATAACAGGAAGCATTGTCTTTAATAAATAGGACATCTAGTCCCCTTAAAAGTCCATTCCTTATTGCTTCACAATATTGTTGTGAAGATTGATAGTTATAATAAAAAAAAAAATCTTGGCATGCCTGCATTTTCTTACATACATTAGGGAGATTAGCAGGATACTTCCAGCAGAAGTGCCATAAACAGAAATAAATTACCATTTATGTATCTTGTGAGCTGCTGGTATTAAAAGTTTAAATATTTGATCAGACACATACATCTTCACATTTCTTCTCCTTGGCTGATAAGGCAAACAGACAGTAACCAACAAGAACTGAAATTAAAACAAAGACCCCTTTTGAGAGACAGCTACAGAGAAAGGGGGAAGCTCTGAAAGGCCAGGAGACCACGCCAAGACCTGAAAGGTCCCTCTTAATGAACCACTATGAATTAAAATTCTTATTGGCTTTGTGAGGCACCAGCTAAGCAGCAACACCATAAACATGGGAGCACATTTTGGGGGATGGACCCAGTTCTTTTGGCTGTGAGAAGAAACACTCTGAGGCTGCCTTGAAACATGTCTTGGCTTTCTGCAGGAAATGTGCCCTGACAAAGTTTTGCCAGTGTTAGGACATGTCAGTGCATCACTGCAAGGACAAAGACATGAGAACAGCAAAGGCAACAAGGAGAGGAGAGGACGGGAAAGTGAGTTGTGAGAGACAGGGGAAAAGGGAACAATAAGGAAAGAAAAGTGAATTAAGGAGGGGAATGAAAGCAAGTACAGGAAAGTGCTGAAAAGGGGCCAAGGAAATCATCCCCACACGACAGTGCATTCATTTCCATCATTGTTCTGCTCTGAGGTCTTGGTTTCCAGATTCTGCACCACTTCTGACTGCCCAGAAACCCAGCCCCAGGAGAAACAATGCAGCTGCCTGGGCCAATGGCCAGGATGCTGTCTGCCTAAAAACATTTTTATTGAACTTGAAGTTACAATTCTTTGTTTCTGAAAATGTAGCATTTGATATAAACCCAGTGTGCTGACCTATTCCTTTTGAAAACGTAGAAGTCATTTGAGTTTTAGATCCAGCTTTTGATTAAAAAGCTTTTAAGGGAAAACCTCAAAAAAATTCCCATGAAAATTCCATGCCAAACCCATTTTCTGGCCTTTAATTTCCAATAACTAGGGAGGAAACAACAATAAAAGAAGGGAACAGAGACACTATAAGTAACTTCCACAAGATTATTCATTTTCCTTAATAAGGGTCTTTAACAGCATGAAGACTCATGCAATATAGATAAGCAGAAACAAATCAAGAAATTCAATAGAAATAGCAAACAAATGGAAAACTCAGAAGAAAAAGCATTTAATAAAAAACTTGGTGAAGGGGGAGGGAATGAACTGGTTCCTCACATAACACTACTGCCTGGGGTTTTTCTGCCTTTCAAGGGCCATTTCTTTTGCCTAGATCTTTTTCCATGGCAGAAGAAGTCTTTGGGAATTGGTAGAGCTCCGTCTTTTCCTCTGGGGATGGAGCTGGTACAGTAGGGATGCCAGATTCTTCCTGTGTATCCTTCAAACATAACTAGAGACCCCTCCATCTCACATCTGTGTGTTCTCTTCAAAGCAGAGACCCTGGAATGAACTGTGGGGAATCCAAATGGGGAATGTCTTCTGCTGAAAATACACTACAGACATGGAAGAGAGACCTTAGCAGGAAATGTCTGTGTCTGGAGGTGGTTCTGTTGCACTTTTAAATTTGGATTATTTCAACTCTCCTTTATGAAAGAGCCCCCAACATGGAAAAGCATCTGGTTTTCTTTTTGTTTTGTTTTTGGATTTTATGGTGCTCCAATCTCAGCAGATCTGTACAGCAGTACGTCCAGACCTGCAGCAAGGGATGGTGCAAGGGATTTGCACTCTTAGATAAATGCACCTTGCAGTATTTCTACACGTTACCTTCTTTGTATTTAACACTGTTATTTTAGAATTCTGGAAAATATCAGAGCTAGCTGATACACTCAAAATGAACAATGACTTAATTAAAGCACCACCTTTCTGTTGTCTTTCAATCTGAGAAAATGCTCCCACTCTTTCATGCCCATCATTCCAGCATTTGCTGGAGCTTTGTTTCAATGATGACAATCTGTTGCAGCTCAGACACAGAACTAACATTTTCCCCCAGACACCCAGTCATTTCTTTCTTTGTGTGTGAGCTTTATTTTTTATGGGGCCAGCTGCTTTGTGATCAGTGAAATGTCAGAAAAATCATCTTACCATAACAAAGCTGAAAATAAAATATTCAAGGAAGCAAACTCCCATGGAAATCTTTAGAGGCCTAACAAGGGAGAATTCTCATCCCTGTGCACACGGGTGACTCACTGAAGTAAATGGGAATTACGTGACTGCACCCAAGATTTCAGTATGAAGAGCACAGATTTTCTCCCAGCTTTGGCCTTTTGGAATGAACTCACAAATAGGTTTTGATGAAGGTTCTAGATAGGGACAGACTTACTCAGTGATATAGGCCCTGGCCAGAATAATTTGACAGAGGTGCAGTATCATCCTGTCAAGATTAAGTGCATGCTTAAGATATTACCTCCTTAAATGCTTTTTATAAATTGAGTGCTCACATTCAACTGTCCAATTTGAAAATGTAATGAATGACACTTAAGGGTCAATATAGGTGCGTCTTTGCAGATTTAGAGGTTAATTGACATAAAACTTGTTACAGCTTGGAATATGGAAAAAAAAAAAAGCTGTTTCTGCAAATATTGTAATTAAACAGAATGTTGTTTTTCTAATTGTTGGAGAAGAAAGCCCCAAATTACCAGGAGGAAAGAAATTAGAGCAAACAGATCTGCAGGAAAATAACCCAATGAAAAATTCACAAAGATATACTCATGATGCACCAAATTATCCTCTCGGGTTTCACAATTCTGTGAGCGAGTGCAATTAGTTAACGGTGGCGTTGCTGTAAAGCTGCACACTGGGGCTGATGGGGTTTGAAACTACTCCAGAAACCAAAGTCTGATGCTAAACAACCATTGTGTGTGGGTATTAGGCAACAGGAAATCTGCCTGATGATAACTGAGTTATACCAAGCCCTGCAGCAGCCACTCAGACACTGTGTCCATTTAATCTGCAGATGGCAAAGCAGATACGCCATTCACAGCTGCATGCATGAGGATATGACATCTTTGTCTATATTAATCTCATGGCTGGCTTCACATGACTCATTCAACCTTTTCTTCTGGTACATGAAAGGGAAGTTAACTAGCAAGACCTCTGGTGATTTTTAAATAGGTCCAGCCCTGCTGTGATGTACACGTCGAGCAGGAGGCTGCAGAGCTCCTCTCCCTGTTCCTAAAGCTCTCATTCCACGTGGTTGTGCAACCCCAGAGCAGCTACAGAAATCCCCCATTTGTGCCATTAGCTCATTCCCAAAACAGCCTCTCTGACACACACAGGCTCGGGTGCCAGGAATATGACAAGTGGGTCAAACCTACTGAAGTCTGCACCGAGGGAGACAACATCAGCAGGCTTTGTTTTTCCACTTATCAGTGGGGAGATAGAAGGCTTCAATATATGAACAACATTAATTTGAAAAAAAGAAAAATCTGCAGAATCTCTGTTCCACAAAGATAAGCTGACAGCTAAGGCAGAGCATGGTTGTGCCCAGAGGCAGCAGGAGCAGTGTAACAGGCTCCCCTGCTCTCCTTGTTCTCCGTAGCAAGATTAAGAAAAACACCATGGGTTTAGCTCCAAGGGATTCACAGGAGAGCTTCGCTGCTCAGAGTAGCTGGATTTTGAGATCTTGCGCTCTGCTTTTCAATCAATATTCAGAAAAATGCATCTTCAAAGTGGAATATCACTGGGGGAAAATATCGAGCTTTTCATCATCTTTTCCTGCTAAAATTGAAAGAACACTCGCAAGGTTTGAGGATGTCCACACAATAGCAGCTCCTCCAAGCCTCAGAGGAGGTTTTGTTTTGAAGAGTAAGAGACATTCCCCTCAGGTCTCTCTCCTCAGGGAAATATCTCCTAGAATTAGGCAAGATACTGAAGGTGAGGAGCAGAACGGAGAAGCAGAGAAGCTGTCATGATTGGCAGTGGACATACAGACCCCTCAGGGCAGGGGTTAGCTGAGGATACCAAATGAGATGGGGAAAAAAAAAAAACAAAAACAAAAGAAAAAACTTTCTTAAAGCATTTTCATGAGGAAAAATAAACATTTTCATGCTAAATTCCTATTTCAAAGTTCAGAGACCATGTTTTTCCATAATAACCCCATCCAGCCTTATGCAAATAAAAATAACTAAACAAGAGTGGAATATTTTCCCCATAAATACTTGTCCCATGTGGACAGGAAGCCCCAGTTGCTTACAGAAAAGTGGAGAATCCAGGGTCCAGCCATAATGACTAAGTTTTCAAGATGTTCTTATTGCATCTCTCTGCTCCATTAACAGTGTGCTGCCTGCTGAAAGCTGAGGTGAGTAAACTCAGGGAACAAGTTATCTGTAAAAAATAATTTGTGGAGAGAACATCTGCTTCACAGAAGTGGAACCAGACTCTAATGAAATGTTTTAAACCTCCCAGATTAGTACAAAGAGCCGCAGGCTTCTGTAAAATATAGATCATCTCCCCTTTTTCTGTATGTAAAAAACAAATAAATACTTAATAAACTTTAAAGTATTTGAAGGTGTCCAGATTCCTTAGGAAGGTTAAATTAAGCTTTTCAGAAGCTTTTTGATGATCAATAGCTAGATTAGCTCTGTGATTGAAGCAGGCTCACTAGCTATGCTTGAGAAGACTTTTAACTTCAAAGGTTGATGTGCTTAAGGGATAGTGAAAGAAATGATTTGTTTAAAAAAAATAATCTAAACACGATCAGTGCAACTTTGATGGACACCTGTGTTGATCCAGGAACTGAACTGCAGGAGCCACATTTGTGAGTTATCACTTGTTTAAAACAGAAATCTGTGCCAGATTTTGGCAGTCAAAAATCCAGAGCTTCCCTTGTATGGAACAAGCACAAATCCCTTGTATGCGTGTATATGTGTTAATGGTTTTCTATTTTCTTATAAAAGAAGAGAAGAGATGCTGTTGAGTATTCCTAAAACTCTCCAGTGACAAGAGCTACAGTTCTGTCCCCTGGCAACCTGTGCTTACAAACATCTTCACCCCTTCCAACCCCCCAGTTCATTGAGCTCAAAGAGCAACTCCCTTTCCTTTAACAGATCAATGCTTGTGGCACACAGATGAGCACTGCTGCTTATTCCTTCATCCAGCTGTGCCTTTATATTTCTGTGTGCAAAAGTAAGGTATGGTACCAGATTTGGAAACCATGAAAAGTTAAGGGGGCTTAGAGGATGGCAACAGAGACCACAGTGAGAAGAAACGGCCTTGTTTGTGCTGCTGGCTCCTAGCAGGAAATACATCAGTGGGGATACAGAAATGGACAATCACATCTCTGCTAAGCAATCTGCAGGGGCAAGGGTATTTCAGTCAAACCTAGAATTTAATGTCTGGCATGGGGGTAGCCCTGGACTGAATTCACTGCGTGGAGCTCTGGTCAAAACCATGGGTCATCTTACCAGGAGATGAAGCAGCAATATTGCCACAAGACAGCCACGTGGTTACTCTTGTTTGCAGGAGCTGCTGGGTTACTACCACCCATCCATTCAAAGCTACAGTGCAGTGTTTCTGAAGGTTTACCTCAGTAAATAACCTGTCAAACCTGCAGCAAGCCCCTCAGCACACAGGTCACTATCCCTGCAGGGGTACCCAGCAAACAGGAGCTGATCCCTCCTTTGGAAACAGCATATCCCTGAAATCCTGCTAGGTTACACTGAGAGAAGCAGAAACACTTCTGAAATTGCTTTTCATCCTTTTACAGTGCTGCTCTTACCCCTTCACTCCACTGATAGGAAATGGACATGAGCAGCCCCCATCTCCCCACTGTCAAACCTGACAACAGAATTAACAGCTCTGGTAATGAGCAGGAAAAGTCCCTTGCCAGGCACAAAGCTCAGACTGCAAGGTGATCTAAAGAAGTTCTTTTCCCCCCAGGGTCAGAGTAGGGGTAAAATCATAAAAATGGTGAATTGCTTAGGATATGAAAAGAGACAGCTGAGCTACAAATTTTAGCTTGGCAGATTGTAGTCAGAGGCGCTATAAAGAGGTTAACCTGGACCTCAAAGCTTGTTAAAGACAAGGCAAGCATCTCAGAAACCCAGCAAATTAGATATACTGCAGACAGTTAACAGGGATAAAAGAGGTTAAATGGCCACTAGTCACACTTTCCAAACCAGAGGAGAATTTAGTACTCATCTGAGCCGCATGTTTAAACTGGAAAGCATTCCCCTTCAGATAAACAATACCTTTTTGGAATGTAAAAACAGAAAAATTTTTCAGAGAACCTGTTGGTGATGAATTTTTGTATTTTATATTTGCTGCAAGGAGGAAATATAGCCTCCAAATCAGTTGATCTCATTATTCAGAATGCATAAATATCAAAGCAAAACAGTAATATGGAAAGAGTATGGAAATACTCTTTAGGAATGAGAGAACACCTAGTGGCCTAGTCTGCAGCTGTAACTGAAAGTTACAGGGAAACCCTCTTTCTAAATAGCCATCAGAATAATAAATGAAAAAATTTGCTGGCAAACCAGAAAGGTCTCTTCCATTTGCAGGCTTGATCATTACACCATATCAGGAGCAGCCTAGGAAAACCCCTTGGAGAACATGCATGGAGAACACAGTGGTTTAGCACCAGGATTAACATGGCATGGCAAAGCAGCACAATGATACAAATATTGTGAAGGAAGAAGTCCCCTCATTTCTTATTAATTAGACTTTGGATAATACTGCAAACAATATTTGTTCAAATTTTAAACTAATTTTCCTTTGTATTTGAAAGCATTATTTTTATGTATGTTAATACTAATCAGGAGAAGCATTTCTGTGTGCCAGCAGCTACCCCAGAAAATAATCAAGCAGCCGTTGTCCCTTTTGTGCTTCTAATCTAAATATACAGAGAAAGCACTGGGGAAAGGAAATGTTATTCCCACCTTAGAGCTGGAGAATTGAGACAGATAAGAACTGAGCAATTTTCCATCCTTAGAAGGGAAGTCTGTGTCAGAAACTGGGACAGAATGCAAATTTTCTACAGCTATTCTCAAAACAGGTTTGTTGGCATAATTGTTTTTCGCCTGCACATGTTGCCAAATTCTGAGAAACATTTATGGAAAGCAAACCTTAAATATGTGTATTCAGCAAAGAGCCCTTTCGTGTTAAGGTAGCAGACAGAGAGAGAGATTCTGTGCAGCTGATTTCAGAAAATGATAAATAGTGACAAAAGTAAATGGAGGAGAACACACGAACCAAGCAAAGTGAAACACGGTCGTGTCAGATCCCATAAGCCCAAACTGCCGTGCCTGTGTGGAAGGTGATACCCAAACAAAGCTGGGTGGTCTCTGGGCAAAACATCAACTCAAGAACTCAGCAGTGTTACTGCAGCGAGCTAAAAGCATTGTGATACTCTGATTAACAGGGTGAGATCGAGACTGAAGGGATAAAACCACACACAGACACATGGGAGTTCTGCTGAGAAAGAACTATAAATGCTGAGTGCCATAGGCTGATACAAAGACAAATATAACAAAACCACACACATGTTGTTGTTTCCCCACTGAAATAAGTGGGTTTCCACCCTATGGTAGAGATAAAATTTCAGGACTGGGTATGGCTAAATTCAAATCCATTGGGATTTCACTGAGGAAGACAAAATTACAGGGTGACTGTGCTGCAGACCACAGCCACAGTACTGATGGAGTTTGACTTTTTATTGAAACCCCCTCCAGAAACACCACACTGTGCTTGGTTCCAATATTCAGATTTGGTACAAATCAATCTATTTTATTAGGAGCAATTGGGTTAAGTATAGCACCTAAAGATATATCCTGAAGGATTGCCAACTCACAGTCCTTTTCTGTTTATAGGATAATAATAGTGGCTGGATTTGCAATTAGGGTTGCATTTCCCTAAGATTTTAAATAAAATACTAATATTTATGTGCAACTGCTTCACTGCTCTGTAGAATCAGAATGGTTTGAGTTGGAAGGGGCCTTAAAGATCAACCAGTTCCAACTCCTCTGCTGTGGGCAGGGACACTTTTCACTAGACCAAGTTGCTCACAGCCCCATCCAACCTGGGGTTGAACCATTCCAAGGATATGACAATCACAGCAACTGCTTCCAGAGCCTCACCACCCCTACAGCAAAGAATTTCTTCTCATATCTAATCTAATTTTACCATTCTTCAGCTGAAAGCCATTCCCCCTTGTCCTATCACTTCACGCCCTTATGAAAACCCCTCTCCAGTGTTCTTGCAAGCCCCCTTCAGGTACTGGAAGGCTGCTGGAACGTCTCCCCAGAGCCTTTTTAGCTGTGCTATTCCCTGGATGCTTATGATTTCTCATCCCATTAAACAATAGGATCGAGACCAAGCAGAGCCTTTGTGTTTCTGTTCCCTGGCAGTGGCTGACTCAGATCCCAGGGTGATGGGTGGCTTTGCTCACCGCTGCGCCCTATCAGATCTTCCTTGTGATGACTTTGCCTGAGACACTCAGCAGAGTTCCTCGCAGGATTTATCAGCAAAAGCAATGTCAGAATAAGACCCTGTGCACTTCTGCTACAGCCTGTGGCAAAAACATGATTTCCTATTTGGGAGTTCCTAATCTATCACACATTAATTAATCGTATAGACTGTAGATAGAGCACAGCTGAGCAAACTCGGCAGAGAGGGATCTGAAGCCAGTCCAATATCCCGAAGGCTTTTCATAGCTCTGCCCTCCTTACTCAGAAATGTCATTCTCTAAAGTAGGTCTTACATCTTTAGAAGATGAGCGTGGGGAAGAGCTCTCATCAGGGATACAGAGACAGTTTCAGGCAAAATAGCAAGAGTGGCTGCTCTAGTTTGATGAGGGTTTCCTCATTATATTCAGTGCATTTCAGATGTGAGAGTTTGGTTTTCTAATGATATTTCACATCATCTTTGAGCCTCCAGGGGCTGGATGTAGGATTCCAGAAATAAATATATTAGCAGGAACAATTGCATCTTAGGAAAAAAGAAAAAGAAGTTACAGCTTTCCTGATTGATAGCTTCTGTGTGCCACCTACAAAGGCTTGTGTGTCTCTGCTCTGGAGTTTCCCAGGCTCTGGGGTACTTCAATTAATTTTCATTTATATAACCAGTGCATCCCTTTCTCAGGGGCAATGAAAGCTCTGACTCAGGAGAAAGTCATCAGATCCCTTTCATCACTTGGGAGCAGGACCTGTGACTAAAAAGCATAATATTTCACTTGGGTTTAGTCTCATCTCTGCAGCACACTGTAACAGGCAGCACTCTTTGCTGCCTAGTTTTTGTTTGCTGACTTCAGGACTGTACTTCAAAAGCTCCCTGTCCTCCTAATGACAGCACTGTGCCTGTCTTTTATCATGTCCTTTGTTCTGAGGTTTAGCCCATATTCCCAAATGGAAGATGGAGAGCAGGAAAACTTATTCAGCATGACAAAACAGTCATTGTGTTATAAAAAAGTGTAGTGTGTGTATAAGTGAAAAATGTTAGAGAGAAAAACTCCCAATATAGGGAGCAAACCTACTGAGATATATGTTTTTCTTCTAACAGTGCCCCTGCCCTGAAACAGAGAGAAGAGAAACAGAAGAGACATGTAGAAAGGAAAGGCCCATGCAAGTCCAGCTTTAAGGAATCCTGCTGAACAGGGTTGGAGGTATGTGACAGGACATGTGGCTCACCTGCTTCTCATGAATCCTCTACCCTCAGCTCTATAAACCTCCTGTACCAACTTTATTGGGGTCAAAGAAAGACAGTAGCTAAAATAATCTTTAAAGGGAAAAAAAAGTTTTGGACAAAAAAATAAAATCTGTATTTGTAAGGTGCTTTATTAAAAATGCTTTTTCTTCACAGATTTCTGCTCATCTAACTAGTTATTTTGAGGTGTAATAGAGGTTTGCAGTTTTATCTTCAGGATATACTTTTGATTTAGCTTGAAAAGGTATGGTTTTAATAGAAAGGTTATAATCTCAGGATTATTTATGTCTCGCTATGATTAAAAAAATTTAGTATTTGTATGTAGCAAGCTCAGTCTAGTCTTAGTGTTCTTCCTGGTGAGTTACACAATACTCATACCTACCTCCTAGGTCTGATTTCCTTAACAGCACTTTGGACTGGATTTGCATCATCTAATTAGTCATTCCAGAACAGCACAGCAAGTACCTTTCAATCCTAATCTCTTTTTGGGTAATTTATAGTGGCATTCAGTTAGAGCAGAGCATGAATAGCTTCCTATGCTACTCTGAAGAGCTACTCATGCTTCACGTGGCTTTTGTCTCTTGAAAGCCTGATTTACCTGGGCTCTGATCTGCAGAGCCCTGGCAGGAGGGCACACACCACCTCCAGCTTCTTGAGAAAGTACAGTTAGTGATCACAGCTGTATGTCAGATGTGGGGGAAAAAAAGATAAAAAATGGCATCATTTCAGGAACATTGGTGGCATCGCTTGTCACAGCTCTCTATGAACCTGCTTTATCCTTTTTCCCTTCCTTCACAGCTGGCAACTTAAACTGGCCTCTACTCTCAAAAAATCCTCTTATTTATAATCTGGTTGGCCTTAATCTACTAACTCAAACTCACACTGGATGATTTGTGAAATGTACAAAGCAATTTTTAGTCTTCCACAGGAATCTGAGCCCTTTTTGTTCTAGTTTATTAATTTCTTTGTATCAAGAGCACAGATCTCTGTGGGCCTGAGCAGGTTACAGATCCCTGGTACTCACACACCTTTTCTAACCTGAAGTGTCTCCAGCTTAAAGAAATTTATCTCTCTCACTTGCTCATTTTACTACTTGACTTCAATCAAAACTATCTCCACTGAAGTAATTCTAGAGATTTCATTTCTCTGCTTAAACACACCATCTATCCTCACTTGTACCACCTCCCTCCTCCTACTCATTTAAATGGGCTGTTATACCAGGGCAGATTAATGTCACCATCGTCTCCCTTGATTTAAATGGTGTTTGATTATATCTGTCAGGATATACTTCTCCCTAAGTATGTGTTCTTGCCTGATGTGTTAATCTGATGGAGTAAATGGGCCTGGAGACATGGCCTAATCATTGCACAACATTAAATAGTTAAGGCAAGGTTCAGGCCTCCAGGTACAGACTTGCTGTACTGGCAGTCCCCGCAGGCAGAGGAAAACATGCCACGTTTTGATGATATAATGGCCAAAACACAAAAGAAAAGTGGCATTCTCCAAGCATGAGGTAGTCAGCAAATACCACAGTTTCTACATTTTTACATCACTCTTTTTTCTTTTTTCCTTTTTTTCTTTTTTTTTTTTTTTTCTTTTTTTTTTTTTTTTTTTTTTTTTTTTTTTTTTTTTGAGTCAGTCTTAGAAAAAGCTGCTTTGTCTCCAGCACAGTTTCAGAGCTGGCACATCAGCCATGAAAGCTGCTTTTCCTGCACCTAAGAAGGAAAGTTAAATTTTCACCTTACAGCCAGTCTCTCCCTTTCCAACCCTGCCCTGGGTGAGGAGAGACCATGTCACCTCCTTCAGCACAGACAGCTTCAATGTGAGGTGAAAGAATGAGACACTGGCAGTGAGAAAAGCCCAGGGAAGCAATGCCAGGGCTCCTGTTCCAGGCCAGACCTTACTGGAGGAGATCTGGACTCTCCTTCAAAGTAGCAAATTTTTTTGGCATGCAGCATAGATGGTGCAGTGTAGACTCCTTAAGGCCTTACCAATCTTCAGCCATAACTAGATACTGTTTTTATACCAACTTCATCAGCAGGTCATGTCTGAGAGTAAATTTCCAATGGGAGAATCTCTGAAAAGGTGGTAGAATTTCATCATTTGCTGAAAACTCCATAAATCTGGGAGTTGGTTTTAATTCCAAAATAGAAAGCAAAACTGCAATCACAAGAGTAATAAAAATACAATTTTTTTTTAACATTCTACATTAGTTTTTGCTTAAATGATAATTGAAATAAGCTTTTGAGACAACTGCTTTCAGAGGAGAAAAATTGTAATTAAAATATTGAAACAGGCTAATGATATTATTGAGGATTTTTTGGACATTTTTCTATCTAGAATTTTAATCAAAGTTAAACCAAAGACATTCTGGTCTAGTTAAAAAATAATTTAAGTAGGGAAAATTTAGAAAATTCATGCAGAATTTTTTCTGGGAACTTGAGCAGGAACTCAATGCCATTAAAACATGCAAGTTTCAAAGAAAGCCCCAAAATCAAATTAAAGCCTAAGCAACCCCCACAGTACTTATTTTGGATTATGGTTTTTGGGGCAAGAGTCTTACAGTTCTTATATCTTTCTTGTGACACTCTCTGCCTACCAGACATGTCCCCCTGCCACAGCTCTGAAGGGTTGCACACAAGAACTCCTGGGATTACTTTGTTTTCCACATCTCAGCTCAGGGTCAAATCCATTGTAAAGCCCCCTACTCAAAACTGCTGTATCCCAGTCAGATTCATGTTGTATATATGAATAAAAGGGAAATAGCATGAAGAAGAGGCTTCTTCCTTTGAATGAATACATCAGGTAAGGATGAAAATCTTCTCTGACAGAAAAATCTTTCCTCAGTGACTTATATTTGTGATAGAACACAAATGAGGAATCAAAGAGACAGAGCAGAGATGATGGCATGAAGGCTTCCTAACACAGGTAGATGCACTGATTTTTCTCCTTAGCTGCAATTTTATGACTAAGCATAACTTATGAGTGATAGTAGAGACGAAGCATAAAGCTGGCAGCCTAATGTATGACTGTGGCCTAAAATGCTGGGAGATAAATGCACAGGGAGAGAAAAAAGTCTGGTGTGGAGAGGAATTGTTCTAGAGCTCTGTGATCACAGACTTGTGAATCAGTTTTTTGCCAGTTACACTCACTATCAGGTGTACATCCTATGGAAGTGACCACAACAACTTCATGTTTCTCTAGCACCTCCTTTCTAGATGGATCATTATTGATATAGCACTTGGCTGTGGGCTAGGTGTTCCCTACAGGAATTTACAGTCTCATTTTATTCATGATGTTCAGTTACTGCAGTGAAAAGAGACATTTGTGTCTAGAGACAGGCAAGCACCAAGAGTAGCAAACAATGGGGGAGGCAATGCAAGAAAATAGCAAAAAAAATCAGGATCCCACAGGTTTTATGCACTGAGAAGTTTGGGATGACTTTCTCTAGTTACAAAGAACAGCTGCTTCAGGGTGATGTTTTGTCATGTTATACTTTACATCAGTACAAATCCTTCCTGTGCATATTCCCTATGTTCATATTAATTCTTTATATTCAAAAACATTTTATTCAGCCTGATCCAGGGGAGAGCAGCTTTCACAGCAATGTGGGACTGTGGTTATCTATAGGCCAAATTTCAAAGGATACCCACAGGGGACTGCAGGACACTTCATCCCCTGTCCAAGTGTGGCAGACAGGACAGTCCTGCAGGGCTGGGAGAACAGATGGAGCTGTGGAGCCCATGCTGCAGCTGAGTAAGTGCCCCAAGGAGTCAGGATGAGCACAGGAGAGGAGCCCCATGGCACAGCCAGCTCTGCCTCCTGGCTGCCACCCCCTAACTGAGCCCAGGCCAAGTGTGAGAGAAGTGCACAGACCCCAGGGGAGAGCCCAGCAACAAACCCCCTTCTCCAGAATCCTTCCTGAATTATACAGGGGGAGAGAAAGAAGGGCTATGCAAAAGCCCACCCATCCATTTACTCTTTTTCATTACCACCATCAGCCCATCCTGGTAAGGGGAGAGTGGAATTTGCAAGTGATGTGCAAGTGAAATCACACAGCAACGATTTCTGGTTAACCAACTTTGTTACTGGTTTACCATCATTTGCTTTGTTACTCTTACAGAATGCCACTACAGAGGTGATTTTTTATCATCCTGTATTATTTTGTGTACATGTTGTATCTACCCTTCAGTAGCCCTCAGTCCTTCCATACACTGGCTGCACAGTTAACCATGCAGGCTCCTGTATGTGTAGCCAGTACCACATCTTTAATGCACACGTGTGGTTGTGAGCTACTCAGAGGCACAGTATTCCCCAGGAGCATGGCCTATAGCTATTTTGACAAAATCCACAAAGAAAAAAAGATATTGTAGTTACTGTGCAGATAAAAAAATGTTTTCCAGCTAGAATGAGACTGTGTGACTTCAATGACAAGCCAAATACTTTTTCCTGGACTATGTTCTAATGCCATTCTTTACACAGACATTGATTGTGTACACAAGATAATAAATGTTGGGAGAAAGTTTTTAGAATTGTTCATCTAGAATGAAAGGTGGATGTTTCCTAATGAAAATAACTGCACATAGAGAAACGAATGAAAGGCAAACAAACCCAGCCATTATCCACACTTGGCCTCACGAACAAAGTGTGAGGCTGAGCCAAGCACTGGTATCAATTTTCTTTGCCTAATGAAAAGGTTTTCCGAGATGTAGTCCTTTCTGCTTCGCTGTGGATTGACAATGCATTCTGACCTAATGGAGGCTGATTACTGTTTCCATTATGCAAGGCTGACAGAAGCAATATTTCTTCAAACCACAACCTGTTGTTGAGCACAGAGTTATTGTAGTGTGACTCCAGGCTACAAAGGCCTTTTCATATCACATGTCCCTCATCTGCTTTGAAGCACCACGCGTCCTCTCACATGATGATGGGAAGACCTGTGGGGCTGCCCTGCTGTCACTGCTGGGATTTCATTGCTCAGGATTAAAAATAGAACCATGTGGAAGTCTTGGTTCAACATGAAAACCACATGTGACCCACACTACACTTCAGTTCTCTAAAGACAAAAAAGCACTAAGCACCACAACTGAGAGATTAACCAGGAGGGAAGTCCTCAGCTCCTCCTGAACTCTCCAAGGCTTAACTGAGCACTGCCAGAACTGGCACGGGAAACCACATCCTTCTTGCAAAACAGCAAAGGAAAAATTAAACTGTGTACATCTTGTCCCTCTCCAAGAGCTTTTTCTATTTGGAGGATTTGGGAATTTACCAAAGCAGGGGCAGAGCCTGGGCTGCTCAAGCCAGGCCTGTGCTCAGAGTCACTACACAACCCTGCCACTGCCTCCTCTCAAAGCCCCTTGTGTACTTGGTGTTTTGTTTGTATTTGTTGATCACATGCATCAATGATCTTTTCATCATTTACATTTCACAGCCAGCTCTGCCAGGCTCTGATGGCACACAGGATGCTCATTTTGCTGGGTGCACCATGGGCTGCACATCCCAGAGGGAGCTTCACTTGTCCCTTCCCTCCACAGCTCGCCAGCCTGGCCAGTGCAGGGTGCAGCTAAACTCACAGGATTGAGTGAAGTACGAAACCAGCAGGCTGGTGTGCTGTCACCAGCTGTTACAGAGAAATGTGTCCTGGGCACAAGGGGGAACTGAGAAAGTGAATAGCCAGTGTTAAAGTGACAAGCTTGTGGAAAGACTTTGAAGAAAAATTAAAGGTGGAAAGCTCAGTACCAGAGGCAGAAGAAAGCATATTCCAGTGGGGAGAGAGAATCCAGCATGTCCCGTGTCTGAGCTGTCACTCAGAACTGCTCTGAGGCTGCTCAGGCTTTTACCTCCCTCTTTCAGCATCAGTGTGCTGGGCAGAAATCTCAGGAGAGACCCTCCACAGTGCTTTGCTTTGTCCATGTGACCGGTGTCACTACAGCTCGTGGGAGCCTTCAGTGTCCTCTAAATTAGATGCATCCTTGCTAAACCAGCTGTGAAACACGCTTGTGCCTGCAGAGCCTCAGGACAGAAGTAAAAAAAAAAAAAAAAAAAGGAACAGAAAAACCCACTACCAACATGAAAAGAAGCCTTTTCCAAAGAATATTAAAGGAGAGCTAACATGGTTCTCACATGCTGGGTGGGGAGGCCTGAGTCAGCTTGAGGAAGTGGTTGTCTCTGCACCACCCCAAACCACTCTCAGCCTCTGAGCGAGTCTTGTCTCAGAAAGAACAAACTGATGCTAAAATATATTCCTTAGGTTGAGGTGCATGCATTTGCTCCCTGTTTGGTTTATATTCCCCCCAGTTATCTGCTACCAGAGAAACATCATAGCAAGTGGCAGAGCACAGTCAGAGCTGGAGGGCATTGCCTGGATCCTGTTCCTGTGTGCTGGGCAGCAGAACCCATCAGTCACAGCTCTCTCCAGCCTCTGCTGACCCTGAGAAGAACAAACCATCTGTGATTGCTTGGAGGATTTCTCCCTACCCTTCTGCTGTGGCCAGGGCTTCACCTGCCAAATGGTGTGCTGCTGGGTGCTGGGATTTTGTTAAGCTGCACCCAGAGCAAAACCATTTGTTGCTTTTAAAATAACAACTAGAAGAGTGGGTGGTGGGAAAAAAAAAAAACCAAACAAGCCAAACAACCAAAATAAATCACAAAACAAACAAAAAAAAAAAAAAAAAAAAAAACCAAAAAAACCCAACCAATAAAAAAGCCCCCAGCCAAACAAAAGAAAACACATAACTGCATGTGATTATTCTGCAGGAACATAACTGCTGGCATGGTGCCATCACAGACACAGCAGCTGAAGGGCAGAACCACATGAAAAGCCAGACACCAATCAATTGCCAGACAAGAGTCATTACTTGTGTGCTCGTGGCTTTATTTTTCTGGGGACCAAAGGGGACATAAAGTTCTGTATCTCCACAAACTACAAATTTTCACACCGGGTTGACATTGCAGGTAATCCCTTTCTGTAAATGAAAATACCCTGCTGTCCTAAACTTGCCCAACACAAGCAACTCCCACTGTGTTACAGCTCTGCACAGCCAGCTGCCACAGAGAGGACAGCACTTGGCTTCTCCTCTGGCCACTTGTCACCTCCCCTGGATGTGTGTAGCCAGGCTCTGCGACTCCTGCTGAGCACCCAAGGGTCCAGCTTTGCTTGTCAGTCCAGCCTGAGATGAAGGAATTTCCCTAAATAGTGCCAGGGCCATCCTCTGAGGAGCCACTGCACTGCACCTGTGATCAGCAGCACAGTGTCCTCTCTGTGGAGGTTTCCTGCTTCGACTACAGAAGGTAGAGAAGGAAACCAATGAAGTGACCTCTTTAAAGTCAAGCAGAACCACCGGTAAAACCACAGCTCTCCCTAGCTCTGTGCCACAGATTTATTCTCGGAGCCACAGACCACAGGATTAAGTTTCTTGACTTCAAAAGCCTGTGTGGGTGAATAAGAACAGCAACTCTTTTCTAGCTCCCTTTTGCTGTGTAAGACAATCCTGGTATATCTCACACATCCTTGAAGCTTCCTGTCACTTGGCTGGCTTTCCTGTATGGGATACTTCTGGTTGTCTGCCTACCACCTTTCCTGGTGCTCTGGACAAATTTGGGTTGTGAATTATTCAGAGTGCTGTGCAGGGTGAATATGAATTTTGTTTGCCATTCTGGAGCTGCCGAGATCCTACATTGATGCTGTGTAGGAATCAGCTTTGGACACATGCCTGGTGGACAGCTATGCCTTGCCATCACTCTGCAAGACTGTGCACTCCTAAAACTCCTAAAACTGTGCTCTCCTAAAACTGACTGAATGTGGCCCATGCAATGCCTTGGCCAAGGAGAAATGCGCTCACAAAACAATTCCGTAAGACATGCATCCACACTGGCATTTTCACATTTGTGTGCTTCTTTTAAAAGGGTCTGCTATGTGTTGTGGCTTCTTTTCCAGGCAAGGCTAAGTTGTATTTTCCTAACTCTTCAATCTGTAGCAGTTTCACTCACCCTCAATTCCCTCCAGTTTGCAGTGAGCGCTGCTGCTGCAATCCGCTTCCATTTAGAGGAACAAATAAGTGGCACGGCCCCTTGGAAACTGTTACCACAGGTATTCAGGAAACAGCTGGCAAGAACGCTGCTGCAGTTCACAGCCCCCCCTGGGGCAAGCACAAGATTGGCACAGTGCAAAACAAAGCCAAAAAATTCATAAATACAGATGAAAAGGAAATTCAGCATAATCCTTTCCCAAAGCTGATGCTTCGTGAACCCTGGGGATGACAGGCTGAGCACTTGCCTGCCTTTCTGCTGACATTAGAGTGGCTGATAAGGCTTTGGCAAATGAGCAGCAGGGAATTAGCTGTGCCTGCAAGAGGCCTCCAGTTGCATCTCACATAACCTGAGCAGGAAGCTTCGCTGCCTGAAACCAGCACCACAGCACCCTCAGAAACAGAGCTGGGGAGCTCTGCTGTGCCCAGGGAGAATATTGGTGCATGGAAACAAAACCACTCTGCAGAAAGATGTTGATAATGGCAACAAGGCAAAGCAGGAAGGTGTAGAGCAGAAACACAGCGAGCACCTTGTCTGCTCCATGTCCACAACCCCCCTGCCAGGCTGAGTGCCCACCAGTCTGAGGGTTCTACCTTCTAAAATCCCACTTTCTATCATCTCTTTGCTAATCAGGCTGTAGCTCCCAGGTACTGGACACTGCCAGGTCTCTGATTATGCAGAGGAGTTTCCTCAACATTTCACAGCACACAGGGGTTTTTTCTACATCCTGGTTTCAAACAGGAGTTTCAGCTTCTAGCTAGATTTATTTCTAACAATAAAAATCAGATCCTTGTTTGCTGTAGATTATTATCTCCACAGAAAATAAGGATAACACCTGACTGAAGGTTGTGTTTCAGGGAGCAGTGTGATCTGATGTCCAACTCAGGTCTAGTCAGGCCAGGATTTGGAGATATTGAGACTAAAAATATGCATCCACATTTCTGTCAATATGGTGCTTGACTTTTAACCACAGACTTCTGTGAAAATCCAAGCACTCTTAGACTGTGTGATCTTTTATCACATGTTATTTTAAATATTTATTGCTTGTCGTTTTCTCTTTTGGGGCTCTGTAGAAACAATTTGAAAGCAGCTACCCAAAAAGCAAGTTAGTACAAACCTTTGCAAGCCTATTAGCTTCCAAGTGGCCACACTGACTTTAATGGAAAGACTCCAGCTGGCTTCATGGGGAGCTGAATCAGGTCAGTAATGAAGGCTGCGAATTCAGGTTTGGTTCAGGCACACAGAAGTTCAAAGGCTTGTCTAGATCTGTTGAATAAATGAAATCACCAAGACTTTTGCACTTTGCAAGAGCAAACACCACCCTAAGAGTCTTGAAAATGAGGATACTGCAAGACCAGCCCTTCTCACAGCACTGCTGCTACACTGAGAATCGAAACAAGAAAGGCAAAAAAGGGAGCATTTGGTATAGAGGTGAGCACCATCTCAAAATGAGGATTTTTTTCCTCCCCCTTCCTGAATGCTCATCTTTATTTTGCTTCCTTTATGGCACTGACTCTTTTCATCAGGAGAAACAGTATGTTCCTCTGTGCTTTCTCCTGTGCTAGCCTTGCTCCAAATTACCATCTTAACCACATATACGATTAGTTACATGTCCATGGCAATCAGCTCCTCTCCTCAACAAAAGGCTTCTGCTCCCCTATTAACAATATTTCATCGCTGCTTAGATAGATACAGAGTGACAAAGGCATGTGAAATAATGAACAATGCAATGAAAGCCCCTTGGATTTTCCTATTCTGCCCATAGCACAGGACAAGAATGAGGAGACATTTCATGAAATTAGAAAGGCTGCAAAGGCTGATACAGATTAAAGGGAAGACTTTTCCTCTTTAAACATAGTTTATGAGTGGTCTGTGAAATTAACTGCTGCCTTCTCAGAGCAGGGGAAGAACATATTTTCCATGTCCTTTTTTTAATGTGGAATCTAGTGACATTCACATCATCAAAGCACGTTTTGAAATAAAGTAGCAAGGAAATATTTTAGTTAAAAGAAAATATGAATCAGGAGGCATTGGTCTGCAGAAGGGCCTTGTAGGAACTTTCAGTTTTCTGGCTGGATTAACAATGTATTTAAGAGAAGGAGGTTTAGAATAAGATGCTTGAAAGACATTCCCCTGGAGGGAAGGGTGAGATGCAGAGCCAGCAGGCCAAAGACCTTTGGATGTCTGGGCAGATTCTGGAGCAGGAGGGGCAGCTCTGTCTATCCCACAGTGGGGAGGATGGTCGGGGCAGGTCAGAATTGCCTTGCTGAACTGTCAGGAGCAGCAGGCACAGGGGATACTGAGCTGGCACTGCCTGGGGCAAGAGGGGCAGAGAAGGCAGAATGCTGAGCCTCTGTCCTCCAGGGCACAGTAGCCAGGCAACTCTGCCCAGAAGCAGCCCAGGCTCTGCACTGCTCTGTGTGCTGCAGTTTGCCAGACAAACCCATCAGTGCCACTTTTATTACTCGGGAGTCTGCACTGTGCTACATGGTGCCAAACATCTCTAATTAAGAAAATTAAAGGTGGTCTTTCTCTCAGTAAATGGTGAAGTTTTGCTCAGCTCCTCCTGTAAGCTTGTTTCTGTGCTTATAAATCCCCAGTGCCAGCTTTTGATTTACCTGATGACTACTCCTGACAGCACTGCTGGGAACCACCTTCTTCCACCACTGGCAGCTGTCCTGGTTGGTCTGTTTGGGCAGTGGGATGATACAAAGACTATGCTGGACTTCCCCAACAGATCCTTTTTGTAAGATGAAAATCTCGTGGTGTGTTACTCAAAGATTCTAAAGCTCAATGCAGTGGCTTAATATCCACTGGCAAAATTAAAAGTGATAAGGGATGTTAATCTTCATGCTCCAGGGTATAAACTAATTACCATCTAGAGTCACAGGAGGAAGCTTTCCTCTATACACTGATACAGCCTTTTACTGTTGCCTGGGAAAATGATGAGTTTGGAAGAGGTTGTTCCTCTCTCTGATGCATTGACCTTTGTCGAAGACCGGATTCTCAGCTAGTGGATCAATGGCCTATTTTGGGATGACATTCGTGTGTTGATATATCACCTTCCATTCAAATTCATCCATTTGATTTAACATCCATTTACAAGGTAATGCCCCAGAGCCTTGTATTTGTCAAATTGTTTGTTTACCCTTTTTATTCCGGAGTTCAGTGCAACCGTACATGCAGAGTGCAAGTGAGCAAATTCATGGCTCTGGGACTGCCTCTGGTCTGAGAGGTTCCTGTTCCCTCCACGCCCTTTGGAGGCAGCTGCAGTGGTGACACTGGCACAGACACGAGCCTTTTATCAATGAGCAGTGTGGCAGGTCTATTTGTTTGAGCCCTTGCTGACACCCACACTCTCTGTAATTCAGTCTGACAGATTGAGGCCATGTTCCAGATCTCACAAAAGAAGCAGAGGCTGGTATTGATTTTTCTGTTATCATTGGTGATTTGCTGCTTCATTCCTTTAACAAATGTAAAAAATAAACATATATATATATATGTAGTAAACAGGAAGGTCACAGCTGTGGGTTGGCAGAGCACGAGGTGCTTTTCCCCCTTTCTTCTCTGTCTGTCTCTCTGATTCAATGGGATGGGCACGTTCCACAGACCTGGAGCAACCATGCTGGGTAAATATGAAAGAAATGGCCATGGTGCTGCTCACCACCCAGAGGGACTCAGGAGAAGAATCTCTCACACTGAGACTTGGAGTAATGCTCCTGAATGCCTAAGCAGAGCAACATCTGCATTTACAGTTTTCCCTGCCCTAACTCTGGCATGGAGAGAACCTTCAGGTTCATATGGAAAACAGGCCCCTCAGAACACCATGCTCAGACTTAACTCTAACTCACCTCAGGTATCATTTGTCAGGCCCAGACACAGTGCAGGTCCTACCAGAGATGTGCTGAATGCTGCTGGCCACGTCCCCTCACTGCTCCAGGCACCACGTGGACACCTCTGATCAGGTGCAGCCCATTCTGGGCATCTGCTGCATCTGTTTGGCAAGCTGCACATTTGTAGCACCTTACACCTGATGTACAAAGATGCTGAGTTATCAATCTCCCATCTAAACCATCAGAACTCAAACGCCTCAATCCCTTTCCTAACCTACTGCATTGGTTCCTGTGCTTTTGGGAGCTTTCTAACCTCCAAGCGTATTAAAGTAAACAAAAAATTAATCTTTATGGGTCTGTTGCTGCTTTTATACATCATCCTGAAATGTTCAGGATTTCCCTTTTTACAGCTATTTCAGGACAGAAGCTGTGCAGATCCAGGTTTGAACTCCTGGACTGAGTGTGCTTCCAGGTGTGGAAATTAGCCATTTGCAGTAATCTCAGTAATTTATTATCAGTGTCTTCAGATTTCTCTTAGAAGATGCTCTATGCTGCTTTGTGTTTAGCACTGTGTTAAAAACCCAAACAAATAAAACAACAGACAGTTTTAGCTGTTCAGGTTTAAGATGTTTTGTTTCTTGGGGAAGTGGGATGATGAGGAAAGGGTGGACTTCTCCTGCACATCCTCAGTGGAGCAATGGATACCAAACACTGAGCACTTCAGTGGTAAGCTGATGCCTCTAACATAATTACAACATATATCAGGGATTTTTTTAGCAGCCTTTCAGACTTTGGGAGAGAGCAGTAATATCTTGGTACTGTGAGCAGAGCCATTTTCACTATCACAGGGCTTTGACAAGCAGCTTCCTACGCAGTTTGTCATGCTGAATGTCACTAAGGCCATCTGAATACTGATACTGCTCATGACTTTTTGTTATGTTGCATGTAAAGATTTTATGTAGGTAATTTAGAAAAGGCATTGGTAAATGGATATAAATCTTTGGAGAGGCCACTGAAAAAACTCATTAAATATCACACTGCTGTCTGTGCTGTGTTAGGCTTCAAAAATATTTTCTACCCTTTTTATGAGCTCAGTGGAACCGCAGTGATTGTTCTTAAAGATGACTGAAAAACACAGTAAACTCCTGGGGACACTGACATAAATCTGGAGTTACTTTTTTCCTTCTGATGGAGATACCTGTGCATTACTAGGAGTGTTATTCAGCCCAGGGATTGTGTCATACCTGCACTTACCAGTAAGAATAAATAGAGCTACTTAGCTTATTGCATGTGTTTGCACTTTCTCTTTGAAATCCTTGGCTTACTTGCCAAAACAAGTATTTTCCCTTCTCCACAGGACGTGTTGTGCAATGACTTCTTCTGGCACTGGCTCACAAGGAGCATTTGCTGTTCTCTCAGAGGATGAGGAAGAAGCCAGCAAAGGAGAAACCTGCTCCTTCATGGGTCACTGGTCAGAGAGAGGGACGCTGGACCACCAAAATCGGCAGAAATCTTTGTTTCTCTTGCTCCTGGCATGGCTGGCTTGCACTTCTTCCAGTGCAGCCTTGCTCCCATCAGCTGGCTCCATGGAGAGCAGGAGGGCAGGTCCCTTGATGGCCATTCTGCAGCATTGGCCCCAGGGCAGCTGCAGGCTGGATAAACATCTGCTCCAGCCACCAAACACTGAGTGACCACTGGGTTTGCTTTCAGCACTTACAGCCCTACCTCTTCTACTGCCTCTTTGAAGTTTTGTATTATTTTTTACATTTAAAAACAAGTGTGTTGCTCTCAAGAAGGTGAATCTGTGCTCCCAGGCAGGGCAGACTCCTCTTTGAAAGGCCTGAGGTTGACTTGCCACAGTCCCACTGCATTTCTGGTTTGGGCACCCTGGCCTGGAGGTGTTAACAGTGGTGAGAGCACAGCACTTTGCACCTGAGGATGCTGGCACATCAGTGAATGCAGTTTATTACCACTCCTGCAGCCCTGGAAAAGGGAAGGTGTGACTTTTCACTGCTTCCATTAACGCTGTGCCAAGAGGTCACTGCAGGGGCTGAAGGGACCAGGATCACACTGGGGCTGTAGGAACAAGCAGAGAGTCCCAGCACCAATGTGTTCAGCCAAAAATCAAAGCAGAGAGAGATGGGAGTAAAAATGAAGGCACAGAGAGATGAAGTGATTGACCCAAGGTCAAAGCAAAGCTCTTTGCCAGAGCTGGAAACTCAGCTCTCCTGAGTCCATCCATGGAGCTCTGCTGATAACTCCAAGCAACTTTGCTGTGAGTGAAAGAAGTTTTGAAAGTCTTTTGTTGTGTACAACTGTAACTGTGAACTTGTCATGGCAAATTTCTCGGTCCTGTATGGGATATTACTTCTTCACAACACTCAAGTGACCTAGTAGGAATGCCTTACAAATGCTGTTCATGATACACCTCAGGAGCATGATAAATAAAACATAAATGGAACAAACACCCAGGCACATTAATGGAATAGACTGTGGGACTTCAGCCACCCTAGGAACTTTTCCATTTTTCTCACAGAAATTGTTTCTACAGGTATTTTGATTTAAATTGGGCTGAAAGGGAGGAAGGAGGAAAGTTTAATCAGAAGGTTGTCGACAAATTACTCAAGTGGGCAGCATCACTACTCTCAGTTTCATACAGAATATGTCTTTCCTACAGATAAATTGTTCCATGGCTATCTAGAGAATGGGGGAGGAAGAATAAAAAAAGACCACTAACACTGACAGTATTTAATTTTTTACTTTGTTTTGAAAAAAAAAAAAAAGAAGTTGGGAGGAATTTTTTCATTTTTGGCGTATTTTTGCAAGAAGTAAACACCTTAAACTGGTGCGAAATAGGATCTAATGTAGCATTACACCTAATTATCACACAATTTTCCTCATTGTTGGGAGATTGTTAGAAAAATGTTAGAAAAAGTTGTGCTAAGGGAAAGAAGGAAAACCATGGAAACACTTTCTGCTGTAACAGATACAGTCGCTGATACAATCGACACAATCACCCTGTCAATTAAGCAGGGGAAGAGCTGTCAGCTTTGCCTTTTGACTTCTCTATTCACAGCAGCTCCCACCCTCTCTCCTGTCACAATCCTTGGTGCTTTCAGCCACCGATTTACATCAAGAGCTCTGTGGGGTAAGGATTTGTCTCTTGGTTTAGCTCCTATAGCATCTCCTATTGCTAATTCCTGCAATTAACAGCAACACCACAGCAGCCAAGAGCTCAGCTGCTGCCCAGTTGGGTGTCAAGGTGAACATTCACCATTATCTTCAGTCTGCTGCTGTTTAAGACTTTGAATTAGAAGAGACCACTGTGTCACCTGGCAGCCAAAGGCTAATTCCAACCCAACAGCCTCAAAACCTTCCTCCAGAAAAATTTCTCTTCCCATCAAGCACTGGTGAGCAGTGACCCTACTTCACAATATTCTTTCCTCTCTTTCACCCACACCCCCTCTATTTCTCTAACCCAGATGCCTCTGTAGCAGGATCCACAGCCTCTGATCTGGATTATTCATCAATAGACCATTTTTATGGTAAAATCCACCAATCCTTCCCTGGAGCTGCTTCCTGCACCTTGCCTTTACCTCCCTAGTACTGGCAAGATCATCTCTTTCAGCAAGAAGATCCAGCCAGGGATGAAAAAAAAATTATTGTTCATTTTGGTATAGTGTAAATTTGTCAACCTAAAGAGAGTTTTCTTCCCCAGATTAACTCCTGTGAAGACACAGGGGATGCAGGATGTCAGAGAGAGGTAACACAAAGCAAGCCAGATCTATTTGCATGTCATTGCTTTCTCTCTGCCCACAGTGACCTGACAACAGCAGAATTCACAACAGGAGATGAGCCAAGTGCAGGAGTGATGACAGGGGCTTGGCAGCTTGGTAAAAAAGGGGTTTTGGGGTAAGTTTTGCTAAAAAAGTGATCTTCAGCAGCATTCCTGCACTCACAGTTGTATTGCTGACAAGGCCAGTGGAAGCTCTCAGGAACCTGGAGGAGTTTGGGAGCAGGGGATAGAGTAAAGATTAATGTCTGAAAGAGTCATGCACTTCATTGTACAATGATTTAATGATGACTGCACAGGTTCTTTTAATCAAAAAATAAGGTTTGTTTGTTCTTTTAAATTAAACACTAGTTCAAGGTCAATAGTAAATACCTGCAATACCAGGAGTGGCAGAAGAGATGGAGGAAGCTGGCCCAGAATACAAAAAGCACTGTAACAAGAAGCAAATTAAGAAGTGCTTATAAATTGATAGTGTTAAAGTCTGGGGAACAGTAAATGAGGAACACTCCAGTCAGTTATAGAAAGACTTAGATCGTTTAGAAGCTAATAGCAAAGACAGTTCAAAGCTGACAAACACGAAATAATGAGGACTTTTAAATATCCAATACTCTCTGTGAATCTTAAAATACACAGATTAAAAAGGTAGGAAGCTCCAAAGAGACAATCTAAGGGTTGTTTTGGTTTTTCTGTGTTCTAGCAATGAAGAACAAAATGCAAGGTCTTTCTTGGGAACAAGTATGCTAAGTGAGTGCCCTTACACTGGGGAGTTTTGACTTTAGTCAAAACAGTTAAATTGCTTAGTAGGTAGCAGAAAATCTAAGGAGAACAGCAAGAATAATTTAGAACAAAATTACTTGAAAGCAACAGAAGCAGGAATCCTGGTTAGTTATGTATTCTTGAAAATTGTAATAAACATCTGAATTTCCTTGCAGATATGGCCTTCGTGCACTTAGAAGTCACATTTCATATAGAAGTCAAGGTACTTAAGAGTTGACTTGGTTAAATCATCCTCCACAGTGAGACCAAGGCTTCTGAGTTGCTTTAGTGCTTTGGGAAGCACCCCTTTGTGCCCAAACACCACTCCTAACCCAGTCCATACAAATCTCACCCTCCAGTTCATCCTGCCAGACCACACTTCCAATTTAAACACACTCCATGTGAACGTTCAGAGAGTAACTTTAAAGTCTACAAGATCCTGTTGCTCATAGCAGATCCAAGCAGATCTACCATTACTTATTTGGTGTTAATTAGGTGTTCTAACATTTTTCTTGTTTCCCAAAATCATGTTTCTTCTCCAATGAGACAGCTGACATGTAACTCCCAGCAGATCCTGGCTGCTACGTGGCTTTTCCAAAAACAAAGAGCAGAGTCTCTTTCTCCACAGTGGAGCTATTTCACTGAAGTAAAAAGGGACCATTTTCTCAGGATCTTCTACACTGTGAAATCAAACTCTGGAGCCGAGTCATGCCTCTCCAGGCTGACCAGCCTGCTCCTACATCACAGAGAGGCATTCAGTGACATCTCTGAACAGCTCCAGTGCTTCATCAAAGCACTAAACTGGTTCTAGACTCACAGCCCTGCCTGGCCTCCAAGCTGCAGAAAACACCACAGCTCGACACAACTACAATAGTGCTTGGTTACAGGATATCAAATAACATCGATGAAAACTTTACTGAGCTTCTGCAGCACAGTGTACAAACTTGGCCAACAAACATCATTAAGCTTTGCTTAATAATCTTGTAGCATTTGGCAAATATGCTGTTTAATAAGTGCCTTATAAATTTAATTATTTAATTTTAAGCCTTCCTTTGAGATATGCAGTTCTAAGGGTGAGCGTGTATTTTATTATAAGATATGAAAAAAAACCCAATCAAACAGAGTAAGTGATTAAAAGACCTCAGAAGATTAAAATAAAGAGGAAGAGAAAAAAAAAAAAGGAGAAAAAAGTCAAGCAGAGCTACTTGAACACGCTGGAAATGGTACTGAAAATTGCCTGGATGTGGAGTTTTCAGCCATTTTGTGGGCTAGACAGTGTCAGGATGTCATCTGTAGGTATTTATTGGCCAGCATGTCTGTGCTGCTATGTCATACATACATGAAACGTGCTCCTATCAATAGGAAACAGGTTAATTTTTGGAGGATTTCACACTCCTCTAGATACAGTCTTGCAGGAACTGAAAGGACAATGGTAAAAACCTGTGCTGAAGTCATGGAGGGAACCATTTCCCATCAGCTGGGCAGCTTGTTGAGACAAAGATATCATCTGTTGGGCCATGCTGCCACAATTTGCAGGCTCCCTAACCCAGGATCTGAACCTTACCACATGAAAAATATTAAAAATGAAAAATGTTATGAAACATCCACACGAAGAACTTTCATTTGCAATATCTTATTCACGTAACCCACACCTGGCAGCCTTGCAATACTTCAATTTATAAACCTCAGAAAGCTGAAGGAATGCCTTTTGAATATCCCTGAACTGATGTTGGTCTGTGTGAAATCAATAGGCAGCATTCATTTAGCTGGAGGTTGAATTCACACCAATTCTGACAGAGCTGGAAGGTCAAATAAACACAGATATTTCAAGATTAAGGTTTGGGAAAATTAACTGACCTTTCATACTCTTCTCTAAAATTACATCTTTAGTTCTGGGAACAAATAAGGAGAGCTGGAGCTCTGCAGTGACTAAATCCCATTGCTGACATGTGAAGCTGCTGTCCACAGCTTTAATTTAAGGAATGACCCCATTGATGACTAAGCAGAGGCATAAACAGGCTCTGTGCTTTCCCCACAGCCATTCATGTTTTCCAGCCAGTGCAATGGCTTTTGGAGGAGAGAAAGGCAGGTGCCATGTCCTGTGTTGGACAAGTAAGTAAATAAGGGACTGTCACTGACAAAGCTCTGGCTGCTGCTGCTGTGTTTTCATTTGGCATTAGTATGTGTATGTGGGGGAGGCAGTCCTTGCCTGGAAGGGTTGGACACCTAAATGACAAGGAATGGGGATGAAAAGGCAAAAATATCCTGCCCCTCACCTTTGGCCATGGCCAAACACACCCATGGAAGCCTCACCTGGTCTTCTAGTCAGGGATGTGCACCTCCCTCTCATCAGAGAGAGGAAAAAGGTGACCTCTCTCTTCAAAGAGGAATCAGCCCCAATTACAATAACTCCACATTCCTCAGTGAAGAGGCACTTTCTGAAGCTGGGCCAGACACCAAGGACAAAAGAAAACCGGCGTACACATTGCTTCAAAGTTTCTCCAAATGATCCAATTTTTATGCTATTTATCTGTGCAAGAAGGAAAATACAGCTCACCTGAGCAGATTACAGTGTTGCTGCAGGATTAAGACTTGAAGCAAGTCTTGTCATCTTTTATTAGGCATAACATAAGAACACACTGGTAAGGCATAAACTGCATCACTGCTAGGTAACATGAGATTTTTCAATTATTATTATTCCAGTCATCATCGTGCTGGAACATGTAGAGATTTAAAAGGCAAATACTGTAATTATACCCACAGGAGAAGCATGGGTAGGGGTGTCCTTGCTGGGTTCATAGGGATGCACTCTTGGCAGGTCTGGTTTTTATATGAAATGGGGTTTTTTTGGTTTTTTTTAAAGGAAGTGCATCAATAATTCAGGCATTCAGACTTCCATTACCATTTCATTCTTGTAAATATGCAAACCAACATGTTCAAGTATAGGTTAACTTATCCCACCTCATTTATTTTAGAAATCCTACCAAGGCTATGGTTTGATAGTAATCTTACTGAGATTCAGGGCCTGGGTGGTGGAGAAACTCACTTTTCCTACTAATAATAAAGCAGCACTACTTGCAATTCAGTGGCTCTACTTGAATGAAATTCAGGTCAAGAAGCTGTGGGAAATCAATGAAACTGTTTCACTGAATTCCTGAAATTTTGGATAAGGTTGCATTTGTGCAGAGTTTAGCGCAACGCTGCCAAAGGCACAGGTTGTGTCCAAGACACAAAAGCAGATAAATAATTTAATTTCTCATCTTCTTCTGTGACCAGCAACTCTGCCCAAAGCCTGATCCCAGCACCTGGTTGCTTCTGAAATAGATCAGTATACCTCAATCAAACCAGTAGTTCTGGCCATACCTACTCTGCCCTTGTTTTCCCCTGCTGTCTGTAGCTGGTTTCAGTCAATATAATGCATTTTCCCCCCAATAATCCATCACTCTGTTGATGCCTGAACAATCCCAAATTGGAAAGGTATTGGAACCATTTAACATTTCAAGCAGAACAACTGCCCAGAACAACTTCTGCTGAAGAACCAAGTGGAAAGGAAAAGTTTAAAACACTCCAGCACTCAGCACCTGGGAATACTGTAAGATCCCGACAGTAGAGATCCTGCTCCTGGGCTGTGCACATTAGATAATTGACATATTCATGAGCACCCTGAAAATAAATTTAGTGGAATTTTAAAGGCTTTTGTGTCCCAGAAGACCAGCTCACCACCACCAGTACAGGTTGTTATCTATCTGAGCAGCTGACAAACAGCAGGAGCTGCACAGGCTGGAACGGTCAGGGAAGAGTCTGGAGCTGTTGTGCTACAACAGGAGGGGAATCAGGGATAATTACAGGCTGAATGAGTTGCATAATACAGTGTGCATCCTCAGCAGTACATTGTGTCCTGATTACCAGCACAGAAGCTCGAGCTGCACTGATATTATGGTTTTAAATTCAGCTGTCTTTTTTTTTTTTTTT
>VXAC01000102.1:632774-848814 GCA_013399225.1 Rhipidura dahli
TTCCCTAAGAGACTGAATGCAAGAGGCAGGCACAACCAATTCCAGAGATGCACAAAAATTGGTCAGGGGTTCAGAAAGAATTGTATTGTCTTCTGGCTGGCAGTCTGACAGCCACAGATTTCTGTGTGGCTCTGTGTCTAATAAATAGGTGGAAAGGCCTTTGAACAGGCTGGATGCCTCTTCTAAGCTCTTCATTAACAGCTTTAAATTTCAGGACACCACTCTCTTCTAGTTTCCAAGGGGTCAGGAAACCTATTTTCAGTGACTGCTGCCCAAGGGATAAATAATGCCAGGTCCTGGCAAAAAGAGAAAGGACAAAAAGAAAGAAATAGCTGCTCAGTCTGATGCTCAGGGGCTGCAAAAGGATGGATTTTAAAATGAATGTTACCTGCCATGTGCTAAAATGACCAAATGGGTTTTGGGTTCAGTTCCAGATCTTCAAAGGGAATATTTTCAATCATGTCTTCACAAGGGTTTGAAACTTCTTATTAGGCTGCTCCTGAAGCTATTTTTCTATTCTCACCTTCTAGAGAGGCTTGTCCCTTGCTGAACATCCCATGCTCTATCTCTTCTGGAACTCCCCCCACCATCTGGACAGTTTGTCACAGCCATTTTCATTGGGTTTTCATATAATTTCTCCCTGTATTACATCACAAATGGGTTAAGCTAATTTAACTCCTTCTTATGTTAACAAACAATTTTTAGTGAAGTCATGGCTTCCTTCAAAGACATTTTTTCTTTTCATATCTTGCTGTACATAAGATACCCAAAGAGCCTCTTCCAGATTTCATTATTTAATCACTTCTGATGGGAAAATCAAAGGCGTACAGGACTGATAAATCTGAATTTTCCTCAGAAGCAGACACTAAAATGTCCCACCATTGGTTTGGCACAGACATGCAGGTACATTTGCATATTCTGATCCAGGTGTGTACATATACATACATATATATATATATAAATACACACACTAGTGTTCACCTTGCATTTATGCTCTCTATAGTAATTCTTCTAAATGTATGTATCGTGTATGGTATTCAGGTTGATGTATACACTACAGAATTTTAATTTTCATTCTGAATTAATTAAGAATTAATGACTACTTAGAGTGCTAGTCATGTCTTAAAATGCTATTTTTCTCAAAGGAAGGCAGTGGCAGAATAAGTCAACTCTGAATAGTACAATTAGATGCAGCTTCATGAAAAGCATGAAGAGTTCAGCACATTAAAGGATATTATTTTACTGAGCATGTTATATGCAGCGAATGAAGCTTTTGTATGTCTGCAAACCATTTAAAATTAATTTATTTTTCATTCTGTCTTACATATTGTATTAGAACTTCAGCTATGCAAGTACCCTTCATTTCTTCAGTCATTAAAATTAATATATTAGCATACTCTGAAGTAGGGCTGGACCTAGAGTTAGAACAGCTTCCAACGCTGCACAGCAGAAATGCTCTTAGGGGATGCAGATCCCCGTGGTCATCATTTCTCCAATGTACTACCAAGTGTTACACCATTCCCCCCTCTCCACAGGAGGGTAAATCAGCAACAGGGAGGCGGTAAGGAGTTTTAAAAGAAGCCTGGTTCAGCAACATTTCTGCTGCCCAGGATTCCCTGTGGGTGTGTTTCTTGGGCTGGGGGTTGGAGAGTGTGAAAAGAAACTTCCAGCTACAAGAGATACTGCACCTGGGAAAGAGCCCCTGAGGCAATCCATCTTCCTTGGCTGGAGGTGAGGATAGAATAAGCTGGGATCCCGAGAAGCACTTTATTCCCAAAGCATTCTCCACTGAGGATTATTAAGCACTGACAGTATGCTTGTCACCCAGGGTTAAACGCATCCCACGGAGAGGAATTACGCAGGCCCATATGCCACGTTGCCAGAGCCAAGCAAATATTTTTCAGGCAAATATTTTATTCACAAAAAAAAAAGGACTTGTTTCTCAGCTGAAACGATTTGCAAATGTAGATCAAATTCACTGAATTGTCTCAGTTGTTTAATAAAAGCAGGGAAAACAAGCTTCTAAAAAAAAAAAAAGCACATATTTTATTCAGGTAGTTTGAAACAACAAGTCTCATCTTTCTGTTTTGTGTCAGAATTATTTCTTTTGCATTTGGCATAAAATATTCCAAAATCTCTGTAAGCAGAAGCATTCCCTCCCCACATTTTGGGTCAAAGCTTAATTTCACACAAAATTATTTTCAATGGTTTTTGGGTAAAGGAGTCATCTTTATTGGAAAAGGAAGTTGCTGTTATAGAGTACCCCAAAGTTTTGGGGCCTGATCGTAATTTAGGTAAGTGTGAAAAAATATTTGTTCAAGTGAAAACTGCAAGGCTAGGCCAAGTTTTATGAACTGTGATACCAAGGTGCTAAAACATGAGCTGTGTGTCTTGGGCAGATGAGAACATGAGGAAAGAAGCAGAAAATGAAAGAACATCCACTGAGATCCTACAAGAAACAATATCACTGCTTTTCAAAAAGCTTCAAAAATTCCCAAGCCAACAAGACAATTCCCATCTTAAAAATTAGGAACGTTCTTACCCATATTGAGGCTTAAATTTGCTAAGGCTAGGGATGGGATTTGGGCTAATTTAATCTAAGACAATGGGAATACAGAAACTGTGCACAGAAAACAAGGGCAGCAAGAGACAATCATAATAACAGAGTTCAAAACCCTCCAGGAGATGAACAGATGATGCCAGTCATCAGCGGAACAAAGGAAATATAGGAGATGAAATTCAAGGGGAAAGAAGCATTTTTACAGCTCCAGCTAAATGAAATCTCTGACTCTCCTACAGCGTGTTAATATTTATTGAGCAACAGAAATACAAAGAAAAATGAGACAGCAACGTTGCAGCCACCCACAGCTGTCCTCGGGTTATGCTTGTAGGAATAAAAGATGAAGTGGTTTAATACCTTCTAATAAGATTGAGTCATAGCACCTCCTCTCATCTGCAGCCTTTGGATCAGCACAGTGGGGACGTCCTCACCTCGGCAGGCTCAAGGATACCTACACTGCCACAACTTCCCATTGTGTGAGCAGAACACCTGGGAGGGAAATCAGATATTTCTGTGTCAGACAGGCAGTGTGCCTGCACTTCGGAAAAGGGTTGTGTGATGCAGGAGCCCAGGAAAGTGCAGGACCAAGTCTGCCACAGGAGAGGAGCCCTCCCCACCTTACAGACCCCGGGATCAGGGTCCTGGTTGCAGACACAGTCTGGAAATGCAGGCTTGGACAGGAGTGGGGAGGCAGCCACAAGCAGGAGACAAAGGAGAACCTGCTACAGAGGCACAATTTGTGATAGTCACCTCCATTAGCAAGTGGATCCCCAAACCCACTGACACCTATTTCACCACAGCACTTCATCCATGTCAGTCCTGGCAATTGAAGTCAGCAGAAAAGGTGACTTCAGATCTCATTTTAATTCATACCCAGAAAGTCCAGAAACACCAAAGGTATCAGTGCTTTCTTTCCATCCTGCCGTGCAGGGGGAGATAATTTACGTCCTTCTCTGATACATCACCTTTCTTCAAGAACCCCCGCTTATTAAGTGAAAAGGGGGGAAATCATTTGCAAGAAGAGCAATTTGTCAGTGCCTTCCTTAGATATCCTCACTTGGAAAAACCTCTCAGCCTTTTCCCTCCCACCTCTCTCAAGGCTGAGCTCCGACAATAGCACTGCTTGTTTCCTTGTATGCTTAACTAGAATATGGGACATCACACAGCCTTTGCATGATTCATGAGGAATACAACACACATCTCCACTTTTATGAGCAGCAGTATATTGTTGTCATTTTACAGATGCAAAACTGAGATGCAAGGGGACTAAAAAGGAAAAAAAAATTCCCTTTGTTCCTTACACTTTTAGGATAATTACTTTCCGTACACATGAAATTATGACAGGGCCTTAAAAACTGTGCCTTTTGGTGCCTGGTGGCAGAAGGCTCAGCAGCTGAATGGTCCCCCAGACATCAGTGGAGCTGTCCCAGCTGCAGGGAGGGCAGGCTCAGCACCAGAGTCATGAGGAACCAACCTCTGTGGGGCCTGGGTGCACACACAGGAGGTCCTGGCACATCCTCTGTGTGGACACTGGGAAAGCATCTCCAGAAGGTCCCCCAAAGCCTTCACTCAGCCTGAGGGATGTGTGGGAATGAGGGGTTTGGTGTTCCCAAACAGGCAGCCCCTCATTCCATGGGGAAGACAGGTCAAGCTGTGGTGTCTCTGCATTCTGTCACTTTATTGCTCGTGCAAGGCTATCAGGAGATGTTATCAGCTGCCAAGGAGGCAAACCCAGTCCTGCCCTTACAGGGGATAGCATTGGAGTGAATGGCTCCTAGATCTCTGCTGTTTGAAATTGTGAGTGTAACTTCTAATTTCAGCCCAAATGATTAAAAAAGATTAAAAGCCATAAGCAGCTACAGTCAGTCTCTGCCATGATGAAAAGCCAGTAAATACTGAAAGATGCATGTTTCAGTTTGGATCCCAAAACAAAGAACAGTACAAGGTTTGTGATTTAAAAGGGTCTGTGTTTGCCTCTAAGCAGGCACCTTATTCAAATTCTTGCTCCTCAGCCCTACTCACTGATAAGTGGCATTGGCAGCTCTGCTGAAAATTTGTCCAGAAAAAGAGATGGAAGCAGCAATATAAGCATGAAGATTTATTACCAGATTTTGACATGAACTGTACTTGTCATTCTTGTCCATGACAGGGAGGATAATCTTCTGAGAATGGTAGAAGGAAACACAGATCTGAAGAAGGAGATGTTGTTTTGTAATGTGTTTGCTTTTCCTTTCTCCTTTTCCTTCCTCTCCTCCATGATGATATTCACCCAGAGAAGACCAGTTCCACAGCTCTCCAGACCCACAAACCCTGGCACATATCAGCAGAACTCCTTTGTCTTCAGCACAGAGAGAGTTTCCATCAGCTGAAGTGTCTGAACCAGATGAATGCAAATACAATCTTTTACAGCACATGGAAAAGCAGCAATAACAGAAACTATCTGATGAAAATTCACTAAAAGCATCGGCATTCATCAGCATAAAATAAACTTTTAAAAGGCAGGAGAGACCAAATACTTCTGAATTTTAAGTGTATCTGCATTCAATTCAACTGGTTTCAGGAACATGGTTATCAATAGATTAATGTAAGTTCCAAGTGAAAAAATCTCACTAAATATGTCCAGAAAAAGGTATAGTCCCTCTAGATTCATTTAACCTGGAATTTAATACAACTCTTACTGGGACAGATGGCCAGGTGATGTCAATTTTGGATTACTTTCTTTCCTGAAATAGAATCTTATCTATATATGCAAGTGTGTTTTCCCTCCACTTGGCCACCCTCCCTACTTTACAATAAAGGTTTTGCAGTATTAATGACTGAAACTCCTCTTGGAAGCATATTACTCTGTGAAAACCTTAACCTTCATATTTTAAGAAAGTAAATTTTAGTCATTTAGGTTGGACACAAAAGCACGAGACCTCTGAGGTACTGAAACCAACTTAGCCCAGCTTCACTGACGGCTTTCAACTTTCCAAGCCTATGAGCCAACCCCTTGTTTTGTATTTTTCTGCCCAGTCTTGATTTCCTCTACAATAACTTCACGTTTTCAATCAGAGAAAATAAAATGCATCCCCAGACTTAAGTTTTGATAGAACAACTCCTCCAAAAAAACCCAGGGTCAATGTTAATAATACCTCACATGTTTTAAGTGCAGTGGAAACAATCGTGGCGAAACATTCTCTGGCCATGGCTGGGATTCAAGCATGAGCTGGGGCAAAACAGATGACAGGAAATAGTGATATGTAAATAACAATAATGTGAACGGTGGTTTACACTGTCTGCATCAGGAGAAATGTAAACAACCCATCCATTGTATTTCTGGGATTTTCCAAGTTTTAACCTAATGTTTTGCTATCAAAGCACATTTATCATCTGTGATGTGAAAATTTTAATCAACCAATGTCCCATTATAAACTGTGGTTTTTAATATGGCGTTTTTAATCATTTTAACTGATCAATATATAGATTAACCCAGCAATCCTTTATTGCTAAATATATTTATATTGATATCAACAGTAGAAGACTTCAGGTTTCTAACCCTTTATACTTCAGAAAGCTCTATACTGCTTGATTGTCTGATTCTGTAACAACAAACATGCAGGAAAGATGTCGGTAATTTGGAAAGTAATCTGGAATCCAATTCTTTCCGACAATTTGTTCCCCTGAATAACTCCCCCAGCTTCAAATGTTTAAGAACTTCAGAGCTATTTCACTCCCTAAGTGAGCTAATTTGAAATCTTTCTTTTAAAGCAATGTATATTGGCATTGACTGCTCTGAAATTAGTTTAAGTTAGATCAGAAATAGACCTATTGCCTATTAAAACCTTATCTACTATAGATCAGTGGTTAGCTCATAGTTACTGGAAAATCTTTGTCCCTCCCTCTTTAATCCTGCTCTAATTGGGTTTTCTTCCTCCTTCTTTAGAAAATAAACACACCACAGAAAAATAGAAACAAGAGACAATTAAACTTCCCCACCCCTGTAATTCTGCATCACTGCAGACTTCAGATACTGTGACCCAATTCCCCCAGGTCTCAGGTCCAGGAGTAAGGCAATTCTTTCAGCACAGCTCAAAGACCTATAAAAACAATGTTGTTGGGAAGGGCTATGGCAACGAACTGTTCAAAGTCATCCAAACTCCAGTGAAAAGGAAATATTAAGAGCCAGATTTAGGACTTTTTCTGAATTTAAGGTAGATGAGAATCTGGCCCAGAATGAACAACAAATGATTTGTTAATTTCCTTTCAGATAAGAAGTGCAATTCTCGCAGGTTAAATCTGTTTGAATTTGATTCATTTTATTTTTGCTAAGAAGCTATTTTCCATCGTCTGACTCCACATATTTCCAGTTCTGTGTGGGTCTCAGCAGATGCTGAAAAACACAAAGCCTTTTTCTTTCCTTGGATTCAGGAAGCTGAAGATGTCCTTGGCTCAGAGCATCCAGCCCTAGATTACCTGTTACCAGCATGTGCCTGGGACTCAAGTTTCATCTCTGTGCCCCGAGCAGTGATGATGTGGATATGTGCATTACTTTAACTGTCTTCTTAGTCGTCTTGGTGATTATTTTTTCAGATACACAATACCTGGAAATATGCTGGGTTTTCCTGATAATACATTAAAATAAATTTGCCTGTAAAAGTAGTGCTGAAGTTTCCATTCCAAGCTGATAGCAATCTCATAATCTAGGCCAGAGTTTACATCTGGGGTAGACCAGCCGAGTGCTATTTAAATCTAAAAATATATGACAATTTATATCAGTTGAGAATCAGACCAGCTGTTTCTAATGGGGTTTCATTTAAAGCAATTAGAAAATGTAAAGTTGGAAATCCTATCATCTCGTTAGTTTTCCAAGGGCTATTATCTAGTCTGTATCTTCTCCAATTACTCATTCCTAATTCATATGCCAGACTCTCCAAGCTTCTCCCTCCACGACTTCCCGGGATACAGAGAAGCTGCTGCATCACCTAGTGGCTGAAGCAAAGCCTTCAGAGGAGCAAACACACTCCTGAGAATGGGTTTCTTCCCCCAGCACTTCTGTCTCTCACTTTTATAATGCACAGAATTAACTGCGTGCAGTATGTAGATGGTTGTTTGTTTGGGGTTTTTTTGGTGTTTATTTTATTTAGAATACTACTATTTGAATATCTAAATACATGAAAAATAGCTCCTCGATGGGGACTACCTTCTCTTACAGGGTGGAAAGCAGAAGTTATCACACACAGGTGGAGCCAGGCAGGTCCTTCTCTCTTAAAAACTTCACCATCTGGCCCCAGGCATGGCTTAAGCACCAGAGCAGAAAACAAATGTTTCTTCTCTCAAGCCCAACCCAAGTGCTTCTGTCCCACATGCTGCTCACCTAGTCCACAAAACCTGGGTGATTTCACTGCCCATGAATTTCCCTCAAATCTCAGTCTCTGAGTAAGAGCCCCTACAGAAAGGGGGGTCAGCATTATTTTGGATGCAGTAGAAGGACAGACTTTTTCCACTGCCACAGTGGATTTGAACAGATTGTTACAGCACAGGTAGAAGGAGAACTTGCCATACCACAACTCTGAGTACAACCATTAAAAATGAAGCTGAATTCAATATTATTATTACTAGAGAAGTTGAATTCCATATTATTATTATTATTAGATCTGACTGAGAGGTATTTCCTCAAAGTGATTTGCAATGAGAAAAAAAAAAAAATTCAATTAAGCAAACCAAAAAAACCTCTACAAAATCAGATTTTCCCAGACTGGAATTTGCTTTGGGAAGTACTTTCTGGTCTCTTCTCCATGTTTAATACTTTGTGGAAGCTGTGAAAGGGAGTGTAGCATGCAACAGGTCATGTTGCAAAACCACCTAATCCTGCACTTGGATAGAGGCAAGAGACACCTGAACTATGGTTTCCATAACTTGTTCCCATAACATTGCACTGGATCTAAAGAAAAGATGAAATATTTCTATACTTCAGTGCACTTCAGAACTCCTTGTTCATAAATTTATTCAATATTTATTTCAATTCAGGACAGAAACATGGCGGAATATCAGAATTTTCTAGGGGTAATGATTTCCAGTGTTGGCCTAGCTCAAATAATATTTATATTTTACAACAGAGCTTTTCCCCAAGAATATTTTATGTTTCAATACTCTCAGGATGACAGGACAAGCATTAGAAATTTGCAGACAATTATGCTCTTTTGAGATCTTAATTTTAGTACCAATCCAGAGCATTGTTACTAAATACAAAGTGATGAACACTCTACCTACGTAAAAAGTTACAAGTTACTCAATACGGGTGGTTGGCTTGGTTTCTTGTCACTATTTTTCCCCCTCTACGTGATAGGGAAAAGCAAAGAAAACCTCTAGGAACCATGTATCCTAGAGGAAAATAGACATAGACAGGCCACAGAATAAAATCTTTCGAGTACCAAAAACGCTGCCAAGGAAAGTTTTATATCTGTGAATTCAGGTTGTTAATACTCGTGGTATTTTCAAGCCTGACACCTGGAGCTTCATGACACATGTCAGACTTTCACAGCCTCCCAGGAAAGCTGCCTGCATGCTGAAGTTTTTGTCAGACACTTCCTCTGATTCATGTTCTCTACGACATGTGCTTATATCACTGTTACTCTGGTTAATAACCTGACCCTGAAAACTGGAAATATACCACAAATCACCACCATGGAAGAGCTTACGTCTCAACTTCCTGACTGGATTCAAAGTTCAAATGATAAACTCATCAGTGGGTGTACTGCTTTCTGTTACCAGTGGAGAGCTATTAATCTTCCAAAAAGAGCTGCAATGACTTACTCCAGATGATAACTTTGTGATGGGGAAAGCAAGAAAAATTGTATGGCAATCACTGCTGACCCCTGCCATTAAAATGCCATTTAGCAACTCTTCAAACCAGGGCTTCAAACCCAGTGGGCAGCTCGCCAACAAGATCAAAGTCAGCAGGAGCTTTGCCTGAGTGAGTAAGTATTAATAAGTGCCCAAAAAAGGCACTTATCCAGAATGCAAATATTTCTTCCTTATTCAGCATGTGGAATTCCCATTGATGTAAATGAAAGTGCCATGTGTGCAGACAATGCAAACGATATCTACAGCATGGATCAAGGGAAGGAATTTTGCCTGCAGTGTTAGGAAATCTCAATCATCCATCCAGCTCGAGAACCCCAGACTGCAGCAAGGGAAAAAAAAAAAAAAGAGTTCCACATATTCTCTGTGAGAATCACACCGTCCACCATCTCAAAACCTTCTGAACTGCAATAGGGCTGGTTTTCAATTGCCAAGCTGAAGAAGAGAAGAAACTTGATGGGTTCTGCACGGTGACAGAGAATGAGGTTTATCAAATAAGATAAGCTATTTCTTGTATGTGAATAAGTGTCAGGATATTTTTAAATGACCTTAGCTTAGTTCTATAGCTCAGAAATGCAGCGTTTCCAATGCTAATGTGCAGGCACACTGACTGTAGCACCACATTTATAACACTTTGAACAGGAATACAGTGCCCGCCTCTGTGTCAGTCCTAGAGGACACGAGTACATCATTTTAGTTCACCTCCCTGATATGGAAATCAGAAAATCTGCTCCTCTGTGGCCAAGTTTCAGAATTAGGCTTTATTTACAAGTAAATCAAAGCTCGGATGGACTGAAAGACACATCATTCATAGACAATAATTTTGCTTGCAGACCTAATGGATCTGGACAAATGACAAATGGACGGAAATACATCTGTAACTAAATGGCTGAGATGTGAATCATTATCATTCATAGAGGTCAGACTACCCAGGCTTCAGCAGTGTTCTCCTGACTGTTAATATTCTTGAAAATGTTTGCAAGTGCCCCAAGTTGCATGTTGTTTTCTAGTTGTCATTCACCATTTGCTACTCCCTGTCAAAATGTTTCAGTCATTAAACCAGAGAGCAGAAAATATACCACATGTCCAATCACACACTGTGAATAATAAAAGTAGACAATTTGTGAACAAACCCAGAACCAGAATAGAATCCATGGAAACAATTCAGCAGATATCTGAATAACAGATCTCTTTCCAGAGGACAGCAATGATTTGCAGGTTACTTCCTAATTAAAAAGGAAACAGTTAAATCCATCAAGCTTTGTGTTTTGAAAAGTTCTGTTACTGTAGTCCTAACATTTCATCTATATTTCTGTTTTCAAAGTGGCTTGCAAGGGACGACTTCAACTTACCTTTTCTGTTTTGACAAAGATAACAATTATTAGGACTTCAAGTTGAAAAGGTTTATCGAGAACATATGACAAAATACATAACAGGGGAATATTGATTATCTCAGAAGTTAGAATGCTAAATCCTGGAAATGCAAGGAAAAAAAGTTAAATATTACAAGAAATCCGAGTATGTAAAGATAAGGAAGAGTTTGATGGGTTCAGCTTTAATTCTGCCCGTCATAGTTTTGGAAATATCCCGAGAATTGACTGAAAAACTGAGTTCAAGATGCACTGTGCAAAGTGGCTTGGAAGCCTGGTCCCTCTCAGAGCCTCTTTTCTTTGCTTCTGAACCAACACACAACCATTTTGTAGCAAAGGCAGATGTGACAGGCCAGTTCTGATTTCCCCTGAAGTCACATAGCAGAGCTAAAAAAGGGCTGGTTTTGTAAGCACCCATAACACCAAGCCTGAATATTTGCAGAAAACCTGGCCCAAAGAAAAGTAAATTCCTCTGAAGCACTGGTAAGTGGGATTGCTTTTGGTGTTAGCAGCCACAGAGCTCATACACAAATGGAGTAAATCACCACAAAGCCTGGAGTCTGCTCATTACTCAGTTTTTCCATTTGTTCAAAGATTGATATTCTCATGGCATCTCTTTGGACTAACATCAGTGCATCCTGTGGCGAAACACAGCATTAGACCTTGATGGTGTGCATGCTACAACATAAATCTGCAGTGCCCACATCTGTTCTCAGTACAGAACACCCCTCCCCTGACACAGGAGTTTTACAGATGATCAGATTCCTTTTCCTGTGTTCATGGTGCTCATTCTAGACAGAATTTGTTTCTACTCAGAAGATGAACACGAGGCTATTTAAGCCACAATTAAGCCGTCAGAAATAGGCCTGAAGTGATGCATAGGCTGCTGTCAGCTCCCTAAATTTCACCCTATGTAATTTCTGCCATCACCCACTCACATTATGTTATTGTCTATGGCTTCAGAAAATTACTACTAGTGCATGCATAACTTCCATTCAACAAAGAACCTCAATGATTGTTTTCTTAAACGCCCTCTGAGCTTCCCATATTGGCTCTGGTGCTTTTACAACTACATTTCCCCAGTATGAAACCTCTCTCCCATCTTACATGGGAAGGAGTATGATTCAGAGTTCACTCTGGAACAGCTCATCGGGGAGAAAGAATTGGATATGCATCATTTCCATTCCTAACACTATACTGACCTCTAGAGTAAGAAGTGCTGCACACCTGACAAATCAGCTGGATGGCTCGGAGGGAAGGAGAAAGGAAGGAGAAAGGAAGACGAGGTCTCCCAGAAGCTGCCTGCCCTTAGGACAGGTGCCAGGAGCAAGGCACTGGGACAGCACAGAGCCCTCGAGGCGGACACGGATCTGGTTCAGCCGATAATTTGGATTAAGGTTCTGGCCGTGCCTTATCCTCCATGAGCAGGACTGGGAGTCTCACAACACCCCATGCAGCATTTTTCATTCTGATTCCTGTCCTGGGGATTAGGAAATTTCAGGCTCATATAGACTGGCAATGGTTCACACAGCTTCAGCTCTTTACTCCCATTTTCACTTTTCAAACAATAGTATTTTAAGATCTGAACGTGTTCTCAGCTATGTCTCCTCTAGGGAAAGCAACATAAAATATGTTCACAGTTTCCTCTAATGATATCAATTTCCTTTGCCTTCTCTTTTCCTTTTTCTGAGCACTCAACTGAAATATTGATTACAATACTTTTCAAGTATGAGTGAGCTTTTTTCAGGAAAACTTTTCAAGGTTTCAAAGGCATGTTCCAAAAATACTTAGCTTGAAAAGAGGCTTTACTTGTCTTCACCTGGATTTCTCCAGGAAACCTCTATGGACTCTTACTGGTAAAGTATTCAAATGTGAGCAGAAAACAGCTGCTTTACACCATATTGACTGGGCTGTCTCTTAGGTATAGTCAAGAGATAGAAATGCCTAAAACACATTACTAAGGCTGAGAGAATCCATTAAGAGACACATGGCTCCCATTCAGGTTCTGGACAGCCCACAAGAGCAGTGTGGAGAACCCCTGCCAGTTTCAAGGATTGCCCACAGGATGAGCTGCCTAAGTTACACTGTCAGCCAAATGCCTAAAATTTCATTTCACATCCTGAGTACAAAGTTCTCTGGACTTTTGAAGCTGTCTCTCAAATCAGAGGTATTTTGGTGTGATGGATTTGCACAGTGATCACCCCCAACAATTTGTGGTAGTTTCTCATAGCCAGCAACAATATCCTTTTCCTTTTTTTCCCGTTTAAGTCAGCTATTTCTGTTTACTTGTTCCCTCAGGTGAAGTCAGACCAATCTGTTATAAACAGGTATAGTCACAGGCAAGACCTCTGAACTTCTGCTGACTGGAAGGCAGACAGCCACTTTCTTTGATCTTGAGCAATACTGCACCACAGCTCACAGTAAATTTAAAAACAGCACTGGTAGAAGTTTTTCTATTAAAAAAAAGGTTCTCTAAGAATTACATTGATACTCAAAAAGCCCTCCCGAGATTTACGTGGCACTACAAAAAGCTTTTCTGTGATTTTTTAAAAATAGCAGCTTCCAATAAGAAGTTAAATGAAAAGAAAGCCTCGTGCTTAAGATTTCAAAAGGTACACAACTTGTGCTGATTTTCTGCATTAATTCCCTTCAGGATCAAAAGCAGCATGTACTTTTCCACAAAACCATGAAAAGCTCAATTGTCAGTAAATACAGGTCAGCATTAAAGTATTTCGAGCAGCCAGGAGCTAAGCACCAACAGCAAGTGAAAGTGCAGGGCCACAACCAGCTTGGTGTTAAAGCACAGGGAGCAGAGTTAGAGCATCAAAGGGTACAGCAGGTTTCTGCAAAAAGGTTTAATTTTTTTTTCCAGACTAAGCTGTACACGAAGCACCTGGATGGGAGCACCTGGCAGCTTGCAGCAGAAGGGGCTCAGCAGCTCATGCTGAGAGCATCCTGCTCGGTGGGAACAGGCAAACACAGCACCCACGGAGCACAGGCTGCAGCCACTCACAGCAAAGGCAGGCACACAGCTGCTCAGCCCCTCTGCAGCACAGCTGGCACCTCGACTGACCCCAGGGGCAGAAGAAGAAGGCAACAATGGGAATCAGATCCCACAAGGACAATCCCCCTGACTAACACATCCTTTGCACCATCACATGCCCCTGAAGAGCCTTTCAGAGCTCATCATCCCTCTGAAGATCTTACTGGGCAGCTAAAGATAACACTGCACTCATTCTGCTGGGGAAAACTGTGGGGAGGGACAATGCAAAACCCCCTCTGACCTGCTGCAGTGGGGCTGCAGGTGCTTTGGGTTAATCCTAAAGACATTGCAGGAAAGTTAATGTCAGCCCTCCAGCTGATGGACCTTAAACTGCATTATGTTTTATTAAGGGGACTCACATCTGAAGCAATACATACAGTTCTTCCTTGAGTTTTCTTTTGGCCTTGCTCTCAGCACTGTGTGAGCCTCCCAGCAGTCCCAGGGTGTCTCTGGGGGCTGATGAATGACCACGGACAGTTGGCTGACAATGGCAGGAGTGGAGCACAGAGTCACTCTCAGCACGTGGATTCGAAGGAGACAGGCAGTGCTGAGGGCTGGAGTGTGTCATTGAACCTCTTTGGAGTTACACACACACGAGGGTGTGAGGCAAATTACACCTTCAGACAAGGTTTACAGCGGGGTCAGTGTGGGGACCTGGGCTGCACAGGCTACTGAGCATTGCTGTGATGAGGTATCAGTGATGCAGCAGCTGCAGGGACCTAGAAGGAAGCCACCAAAGCCTGCATTTTATTTATGTGTTTTACATGTTATCTCCTAAAATAAAAATCCATATGTGTCAGGCTGGTGATGTTTAAATGGATAATTCCCTTTCTAGTAAACTGATGCTCCCCCTTGCCTGCATGATAAATGGTTCTGGGAACACAAAGAAGGGAAAGACCTTGGAGAGAAGACAAGAGGTACTCAAGAGACTTGAGGTTACAGGAGGAGGAGGAGGAGGCAGAAAATCAAACTCACTAGCAAACTGCTCAAGGTCAAAAACCAATGTGCATTGTCAAGATGTGCTGTTTTGTCTTTTAATCCCAGAGTTATGAGAAGCGGAAGACCTGGCCCACTGTTTGCATCCTCCAGGGCAGCACTGGAGGGGGACAAGTTGATAAGTAACCATAAGTCAACAACCCAGAAGAGAATGAGAAAAGCAAAAATGAGAGTGAGAGGACAAGGCATGTCAAGAGGGGGAGCCCAGATCCCCCAGCAGTTTCATCAGGAGCTGAAGGAAACACTGCATGGGGCAAATCCACAGGTCAAGGGTGAATCTTCATTCCTGCTGTCTGTGAGGTGCAGTTATCTCTTTCAAGAGCTCCTTGGCTGATCAGAAGCCAAGAGGAAGCCTAAAGGCACTTTAGTAATTGGCACTATGCTGGCCTTTCTTAGTTTTCCTTCTCACCACCTATCTTTTATATTTTACGTCTCTAAATGTGTTCCAGTCTACTGCTGACCCAGAAATGAAAATAATTAACCCTGTTGTTGTTATTCATTATTGACTCTGTTTCTCATTTAGTAAGTGCTTGGCTCTCGAGTGAGGAGCAGAGGGCAGTGGCTGAAACCCTGTGGACCAAGCTGGGGGAAACTGCCAAAAAGTTTTTATAAATTCAGGTGGAAAATATAAATATAGATGATGATGCATTGGATACAGATACAATCTGTAATTGTTTGTAAGATCCTCAAAGTGTGCTAGGTTTGTGTCTATGCTCTGTTGAGTAATTGGCATGTTAAAAAGCAGTGGTGTTCCTCTCTCTGCAGTGGCACACACTTGGCTGCCAACTTATGTGATCACATCAGGTTATGAATGTACAGAAAAATGCATCAAGGGGCAGCACTGGGGACACAGGAGTGGGGCAGGACAGAGCCATTTTGTGAACAGGAATGTCCCAGCTTTTACTGGACAAGGACATTATTTGATTGATTTTTTTTTTCCCTTCTGATAAAGTTAGGCCAGTATTTCTCCTGGGGACAGAGAACCACTAGCCAATGTATTTATATGATGCCACACTCTCAATCCCACCTGAAAATATACAGAATGTGATGCTGTGGTGGGGACTGCTGGTGCCACACACCTGCCAAGGGCACTCAGGAGCTCCCTTTGCCCCTGCAAGGGAAAGCATCCACATCTCAGAGAAGTTAAAACACCTTTGACATCTGGGGCAGTCACAAACTTGTTGTTTTGGCTACACAGCAGTTCCGCTTCAGGAATGGGTAACAGTGATTTAACAGTGTCATTTTTCAATCAGATTAAATCAGTTTGCACAGGCTGCCAGAAGACAAAGTCAAACTCTCTTCTGAAACCTCCCTGTGCTGCCAGCTCCTTTCTGCACCAACACAAGCATCTGTCTGGCCAAGATTTCCCTTTGTAGTGTTAGTTTTAACCTAGATCAGTTTCTTGGCCTCCTTCTCTAAAAGAGCAAGAAGGAACCATGGGGGGTGAGGGACAAGAATGGGCAGGCAGCAGCAGCAGCTGCCAGAAATGGTGACAGCTTTCCATTATTTTATGTGATTGCACAATTATGGCACACATTGCGTGACACCACTCTTGGATGAATAGCTAGAACTTCCTAAATAAGGATTACAGGTGATAAATAATTAATGAAATAGCAGATAATACATGACAGGCAGTTAAGACCCTTTCTGGGAACAAATGTCAAATAATTCAGCTTCTCTGAAAGACAGTAATTCGTTAAACAGGTATGTGAGCAAGAGAAGTCTGATGTGAACATCTGAAGTGAATCAATAGTGGTCAAGATGCTAGGTCATTGAGGACTGAAATAACATAGTTTGGACATGAGCAATGCTTTTGTGGCATTCAAACAGTTCTCTGAAAATTTTATGAAGTTCTAAAGCTTTGTAGTGTCAGACTCCTTCTGACATTTGGAAGCCAGGTATCTTGAAAAGTTCAGAGGGGGCAGGGGGAGGCAAAGAAAGGAAGCACTGAAGAGGAAAAAACATAAAACATCATGGAAGGGCCACTTCTTTTCAGCTCAAAAGAATCTGTTGGGGTAAAAATGGCAATTTTCTCACTGTACCCTGAGGCCTTGCTACCTGAACTGCGAGCTTGGAATCCAAGAGTTTCCTCACACAATCCTCTTTAAAACCACACAGAGAATGGCATGTGCTTATAGTGACAGCCATGGGAGGAAATTTCCAGGAATACTTTGAAACATTACTGTTTAGTCCTCACTGTGTGAACAGAGAGCCTGTGAACTGAACTTCCACAGAGACATGCTTTGAAACACATTTGAAACTCGTGCTTTTTGTCCTCACCTAACTTCTACTAGAAGCCAAACTTTATTTGTAAGTGAAACTAGTTTGGTCCAGCTCCAAGGCCCACCAGGTGAAAATTAATAAAGTCTGTCTCTTTCACTACATCAGCTCAGGGTGCAGCCTTGAGGGCAGATTTTCCAAAGGTTTCAGGGAAAATTTCAAATGTGCACTATGCCTGTCCAGGGCTGTTACCAGAAATGCTCAACCATCTGTCAAGGGGACACCTGGCACCCAGGCTCAGACTGTCCCTGAAGGCTGAGTTAGGATTTGGTCACCTACTTGGGTGCTTATATGGAAATTATCTTCTCTGCAAATCTTGCCTAGGGCAAGCAGTGCTCTGTACAGCCCCAGAGAACAGGATTTGCCAGCTTCCAGGTTTGTCTAGCTTCCAAAGACATTACTCATGCAAAATTGAAAGAAATGAAAAATAAACAGAAGGTGAAATAAAATTAAGACACAACAATTCCCTAACTAAAAAATTAAAAGCTGACTCAGACCCTAATTAAAACCTGACTCAAACTGTTAACAGCCCCACCATAGTTACTGATTGTCAAACAGCATCAAGTCAGGATACAGGCACAATTGTGTGTGTGATGTAAACATGAAAGGGTATCCCAGACAACTGCAGCATTCTCCATGGCAACATCATCTGAACTCTTCAGAACATGTAAATAAAAACATAAAGTCATGTCATTGTGCACAAAAAATCCTGCAGGGTGCATGCCCTACAGATATGAACTTTGCAATAATCTGTCCTCCTGGAAGCTTAGAGGATTTTCTTCCCACAGCTTTTTTGTGTTCGTGTCTGAAAGGAGTTTCCTTCATTTAACAGCTCACATTCTGTTCTGGGGCTTGTTAGTGCAAAGGAGACAAGTCTAATTTTGCTAATCCATGCTGTGAAGAGAGTCAAACAGCATTTCCTACACTCGCTGCCAGTAGGAAACAAAATCACACTTCCATCAGGTTCTTAATACTATCTCACAAGATAAACTTCTGCTGCTAATAATATCTGACACTTCTATGTATGAACACACCAAAAATACTTCAGAACAAATTGATCTCTGGTGTAACTGTATTGAATTTACTGGAATTAAACTAGTACTAGGCTGGCATGTTAGGGGGTCAAAGCAATAAGTCAGAGAGCCTCTTTTCCCCTCAGGCTCCCCTGACAGTCAAGGTTAATGGTGCCAAGCTGAGCTCCCAACACTTCTCTGCAGCCACCAAAAGCTTGAATCAGGATTACACAGCACTGAGAGGGACAGGTCTTAAGGATCCTGCTTTTCCTTCCTTCTCTTCCCTCTGCAGAAATCTGGGCAAGGAAGAAGGGCTCAAGTCAATTTAGTTCTCTGGTTCCTCATGCCAGGCTGGGGCAGCTGAGTGGGGTGTGTATCTTTTTTTACCTTATTAATTAATATACAAGCTCCTGCTCTCCTGCCTCCAATGGAGAAAATCAGAGACAGAAAACTGTCAGAAATGCTCTGAAGTTGGGAGCAATATTTTGCAAATATAAAGTTTGCTCATCTGACTACTGATCAAGGATATTTAAAAAAAATTTAATTCTCCCAGGGTGCATCTCCATGTCCTGGAGGAAGAGGCCTTGCCTGGCAGTGACAGGTCTTCACGTGGCAATAAGAACAGGAAGATCACACCAGTCTCCTGAGGTGTGCATCTGGCTGAGGCATCGCTGGGTATTGGGGGAATATACTTGGTTTGCAATTTATGGCATCACCTCACAAGGGTTCATGCAGCATTTCATCCTAAATGGCCCACTCAAAGTAGACAAGGAACTGCCTCCTTTCTGGCAAGGTGTTTTACAGAGCAGGGTGAGTTCAACAGATTGGAAATTATAACAGCCTATAAGGATGTTCAAGGCTGCTCTGACACACAAACAAAGGTTGTGTTTTATACATCTCCTAATTGCCAGGACAGCAATCTACAGAACGTCCCTGCAGCTCCTGCAGACAGCACTGGCACTTCAAGAAAATATATTTACAGCACCTAAGGGAGAGGGAAAGGCCCAGTGGCATGGAGCCTGTGTTTTGGAATTCATAATGCAGCAAAGGTGTGAAACACAACCAGCAGACTCAGCCAGAGATCCCAAGGGGTTTGGATACCTGGCAAGCACCAACTGTGCTTGACCTCCACTGCCCACAGCGTGAAACTGCCTCTTGGGAGGAACCCCTAGACTAAGCAGTGGTTTATGTGATTTTGTCCAAGAACACCAGATCTACACATTAAAGATAGATATATATGAAAAGATAGGTGAACCAAGTTTTGTTTTCTGGGGAATTTCACATGAAAATATTAACAAAGTGGCATCAAAATTAGAGAACCCTGAGGTGCTGCAGGAATGGGTTGTACACACACCTGAAAGAAGAGAAAGACACAGAGGAGGCTGAAGATGCCTGGCTGTTCCAGTCTGTCTGCACTGATAACCTTCAGTGACTGAAGGTGCTCAGACAGGCACATTTGAGGCAATATTTGCTTGTTTATTGTTATATTTATTTGGCAATAAATGGCAAGAATATGACCATTATCAATGAATAATGCTTCCATAAAATGGCTCTCTACTAAAGCAATGGCTCTGGAAGCAGACACTGTACTGCATATAATAATTAGAAAATATCTATTGTTGAAATAACCTTTCTAAAAAGAACATTGCAAGCCCAGGTGTCCTCTATAGATGTTCAAGGAAATCCCTCATTGTTGTCACCCCAAAGAAATAAATGCAGTGAGAGAATTAGTGTTTGGATAAGTGCCCATGTTTTGGACATAGCCTGTGGTAGCCACGTCTCCTTGACTCTTTAGTTGCATTAAAATGTTTGTGGCCCTTGCATGAGCCACATGGAAACCTCTCAGTGCCATCTTCAGCCCAACAAAAGGACAGCTTGGAAGTGACCCAAAATAAACCATTTGAGACTGCCATTCCCCAGTGGCCAAGGCTGCAGAAACTTGGAGCACAGCTGCATTAATGTCCTGCTCTCATCAGCCCCTGGCTGCCCTCCATGCCCACCTCTCACACACATGCACTGCACAGATATTTCAGTCCACAGACAGAGGCTTTACAGGGAATGCACTTCCTTGGAGCAAACAGGCAGAACCAGTGGGAACAGGGCTTAGAGGCAGCAGGTCCACAAGAAATTATACCCCAAAACTAAATGCCAGAGGTGGAAGATGTGCTGGGACAGCAAAGGGAAGTTGAAAGCAGAACCACAACCCTTTAAACACCCAGAACAGCAAAACTGCAAAGGGAGAAAAGCACAAAGGCAGTGTCAGATTCAAGATGGGGTCAGAAAAAAATCAGCTGTAGGGTAATAAGAAGATAGGAGACAGATAGCACAGGGGAAAAAACAGGAAGAAGCTACAAAGAAAAATCCATCTGAGATCTGACTAGCCCTTGGTGTGCTGCAGATCTCAGTTCCCAAGACGGGGTGCCAAGAGAAGGCACACGCAGTGGAAGTGCCTTTGGCAAGGGATGCCAGGAGGCTGACAGCAGAGCCCAGCAGAGAAATTAACTCCTGGCAACAGGGCTAAGGACAAGAACATTTCTGTGTGAATAAAGGACAGCCACAGAGGTCACAGAGAGCACAGAGGCCCAAGGCGGAAAACACGTGGATTTTCCAAGGCATTAATAGCTCTTTGTTTCCTTTCCAAACTGTTACACTGGCAGCAGTCACACACCCAGTTGCATCCATGCTAAAAACCTAAAGGAATAGAGCAATAACATAGTTATTTCAAAGGCATTGGTCAGGTCTTGTCATGTTAATAACAAGAAAAGAATTTAAAATTCTGTCCTGTTTCTCTGGGAAGGTAAATATCAAGTTTGTTTGTTCGTTCTCATATTGTAGCTGATGTTTCCTCTCATGTTTTCCCATGGTTTACTCATTCACATCACAGACAGATTGAGTTACAGGATTCAGTTTCCTCCCTATTAAAATGCAGCCCTTTTAGGGTGGAAATTGCAAGGAGAGACCTTGTACAGCAAGGCTGAACAAAAGTTTGCAAAACAAGGTGTAAAAGTTACCTGGGGAGGCCTCCTCCAAGGTGGTGTTGCATGAAAGAGGTGAGCCCAAGCCTTCAGGATCCTGGCTGTGGTTTTCACCCGAGCAGCACCCACAAACTCACTGCCAGAGCTCACATTTGGGGCTGGTGCTGCTGTAATTTGGGATAGCACACACTACCCAATGCTGCTTCCCTCCCAGCCTTACTCTGCCAGCATTTACTTCCCCTCTCACCAAATAAAATCAAAATGCCACGAACAGATGAAAGCACAGCAGATATTCCCAGGATTGCCCAAGGAGTGAAAACTCCTGAGAAGAAGCACATCCTGGGTATTGCCCATGGGAAAAGCTGACACATTTTTCTTCAGGCTAAGCTAGAAATGATGGATAGATAGATTAGATAGACAGATGATAGATAGATNAGTCATCCACTTTTGGGTGGATGACCTTTGACATTTGGTGGATGACCAAAATGCCAGCGTGGATTTGTACCACCAAAGGGAATTTTAGTGAAGTACTGCCTGGGTTTGGAAATATGCCTTCCCCCTTCATTCCCAGTGCACCTGTAACCCAACACTGTGTGAGTTTAAATGTGGCTTTTTTTATCCAGAGGAGATGAGACCACATCTTATGCCCACTTAATGTTGCTCCCAAGCTCCCAGGAAATTCAGCTGCATGAGGAATCATCCAATATCTTAGAATCGCCTCTGGGCCAGCGTCACTTCTTTAATCTCAGCTGTTCCAAATATTTTTTCCATGAGACACATCCATTCCTTTTATGCATCTAACCCCTGGAAATGTTTGCTTGGCTGCTTTTGCTGATCTTACATGAAACAAACTGTATTTTAAAAGTTCTGGTTCTTGGTCCTGTTTTTAATCAGAAATGCTCAGGAAATGTAGCAGGAACATGTTATTTATCAAATATAATTTATATTTGTAATGTTTATATGTAATTTATGTGTTTATTTATGTTATTTTCCCAGATTATGTAAGGTGGCCAATCCACTAGAGTCCAGACTGGTGCTTTTTGTGTTAATTAATGGCTTTGATGACATGTCATGTCCTCAAGCCCATCCATTACAGGATTTTTAGGTAGGTCACATTTAAACCTCCAAGGATGGATGGCCAAGAAAGCCTCCAGAAAATCATTCTGACAGCAAGTTCTGCTGTCAGAATTTTGCAGCTTCTTTCAAATCTGTATTTGACTAGCCTCACTATCTATTTACATTCATTTTAGCAGGCTGAAGATTTCCTTATTATTGCATTTGTATTTTTTCTGTAGGGTACTTAAGACTAATCAAATATTCCTTAAATTCTTAGAACTAAACAGATGGGGCTGCCCTGAAAGTTATCCTTGCAAGTAACGTGTTCCAAGGTGCTCGATGTTTTCATGGCTCTTCCCTTCCACAATTCTGACTTGCATTTGGACCTCCTGTCAGGAGGACCTGACACCAAAGGCACTGAGATATGGGCTGGCAAGGGGATTCTCCCCTGCCCTGTGCAGCATTCCTACCTGGAATCAGGGCATTACATCAGCTCTGTCCACTTTCCACATTCATGCTTTTGTCAGCTGAAATCCCCCATTGACAAATCATAAAACAGGAACAGAGAAGAAGAAGAGCAAGATCACTTATTAACACACAGAAGTCATTAATGAGGATACAGATAAAAAAAAACTTAGTGGAAGGGGGAAGTAAATTAAAACTGACACCAACAGATTTTTATGAACAATGGGCAGAAAAGAGACTGTAAAGATTTGCTGTGTCTCATACAACATCAACAAGAGATGCACCAGTGAAATTAAATAGCAACAACCAGCAGAAGGGATGATAGGGAATCTTTTTTTTCCCAGAACACATAATTAATTTGTGATGCATCTGCTGTGAATTACTATGAGGTCAAATTAGCAGGACTCAAAAACATTCAGCTGTTTCTATCAATAAGAATATCCAGATTCTTTAACCATGAATGAAATGTAAGAGGGAATTTCTGTAAGTGCTGAAATACAACTGTCATTAAAACACGTATTATCCTCTGAAAGGAGATAGTCAAGCATCACAAAACCATCATGTGCAGGGAATTTTCTTGAAGAAGAAGTGAAGTGGAGGGTATTCTAGGTCTGTCTTTTAAATAAGGAATAAAATAACCTGAGAACACATGGGGGAAGAAAGGTAAATGGTCAAACTCAAAACATCAAAAGTTGAAGGCAAATCCCGAAGGCAATACCAAAAGGTCAAGGGTCATCCAGAAAGGTTAAAGGTCATATAAAAAAGTCAGAAAGTTATCAGAAAGGTCAAAGGTTACGGAAAAGGTCGAGGGTCACTGAAAGCTCAAAGGTCGCTAGAGATGTAAAAAGCCACTAAGACATCAAAGGTTACATAAAGGTAAAATGTCAAGGACAGGTCAAAGGTCACACAAGGGTCTCTCAAAATGTCAATGGTCATAAAAATTCAGGTATTAGCCTGAAATGTAAAGTGATCCAAATGATCAGAGGTCCCAGAAAGGTCAAATGTCACCCAGACAGTGAAACTTGTTTGCTAAAATGTCAAAGGTCACCCCAAAATGCCAAAGGTGGAAGACCAACTAAATGTCAAAGGTCATCCCAAAAGATCAAAGGTTATCTCAAAAGGCCAAAGGTCATCCTGAAATGTCAATGTTCACTCAGGGGGTCAAATACTCCCCCTGAGAGTCAAAGGTCATTGAAAGGTCCAAACTAATTCCAAAATTCAAACATCACTTAAAGGTCAAAGATCTGCTGCTCTCTGCCTTCTTAGAGACCCATCCAGGGAGTGAAATGGGCAGGGAATGGAGTGACTTTGGTGCCACTGACCCCTGAACCAGCGCCCTGTGTGAGGGCAAGCAGTGATGCAAGGGGGCCCTGCACACACTGAGATGTAATTATACAATTAATTGTAATTAATTACAAAACTAAATAGACATCCTGTCCAAGTATTAATAAAATTAATGATACAGAGGGCACAGCAGGACAATTTCACTATTTTGGGTAGTAACCAGCCTCTGGATTCACTATAAACCCTGTCCTTGGTGCATGCAGAGCCAGGTTGGTACCTAAGACCATTACCCATGCTTCTGACAATGCTACATTAATAATGAGGAAGAAAATGTTTTGCTTCAAGGGCCCTTTGAAAACCAGTAGCTTAAATAGAATTGTGCTGGAAGTACCCCACTGCTTTTCCTTCATAAGGTGACCAGCTCTGTGAACAGTGAGGAAGCACAAATCCATTGCTGGCAATTACTCCAAACAGCTGTACCAACCAATTTATATGCTGGGAGGCTTGTAAATTATGTTCTGCCATTAACCTGGATCGATTATTCAGAGTTGACATGTCAAGCTTTTAGCCAGCTACACAGGCAGCAAGGCCAGATGCTTTTTCTGAGAGAACATGAGAAAGGAGGGGACAGTGTGCTGACATGTCACTCCATGCTGTGCCAGACCAAAAGGAGCATTCTTAAAGGAATAATCCAAAAGGACTACAAAACCAGGGTTCTGTGTTCTTCTAAAGGTCTGGTTTCATACACAAAGACTTCTGTGGTGTAACTCAATTGTCCTGTCACTCCAAAACCACTTCTCACCTCTTGCACAGTGCTTTAAGTCCCCAGTCTTTAAACCTTGGCCAGATGCTGCTCTAAGGTTTGCACAACCAGTGCACTGGAGGGGAAGATGCAGGTTGCTCCTGCCCAGGGAGCAGCTCTCAGCTTGGAGAGACAGGGTCAAGGTCAAGCCAGGGCTGGGGACACTTCTGTCCCTCCTGGCTTGTGTCCCAAGGCCATCCCTTACCTTGCTTGGCAAGGCTTTGGATGGAAAGGCTTTCAGACTTGCTCCTGGCTGAGAGGAGTTCACATGGGGAAGCTCATGAAGAAAACAAGGCTTGGAGGAGATGCTGACTGCAGTTTTCAAGGAGCACCGAGGGCACAGGCACACCTGCTCTGTTGGGTCTGAGGAGATTTGGGAACCAAGTGCATTCAGGTCTCTTTAAATATTCCAGATGGGAACTAGATGACTCCTTTCTCCCATGATCTGACTTATCACCTTATTTCATGACCTGTGTGTCTCCTTAAGGTAACTCACAACTTTTTAAAAGTCCACCAGCACGTGGAGATGGAAAACAGCAAAGCAAGGTACCACAGGGTTACAGGGGCACAGAGGTGGGGGTTAATATTACATTTAACAGGAAAACTCCTGCAGCAGTTCTTTTCACACCTCTGCTACTGCATACAGCATTTTCTGGCTCTGGGCTCGAGGCAGATTTTATTTATCCTGGTGAATGGAACCTTAATTTCTCTCAATCTCCCTGAAGTAGTTCCAGGTTTATTCTGAGGCAAGGAAAGAACCTGATACTGGCTTCTGGAAAACAAATGAATTTGCTACACCCTGGGAGTTTTCAAACAAGATATATCCATCAGTTTTCCTTTCTGACTAACATTTGGCAAGATGTACCCGTCAAATTTTTTTAATTCAAACCAAACTGTTTGTTATTTCTTCCAAGCCACACATTAACTGTCAGCACAAAAGTTTCCACGCTGTCTCTGTGGGCTCACACACGGAGCTACCCTGTGACCTGCACTGAGAAACAGCCCTGGCACTTGGAGAAGCTCAAATCCACTGAGGCAAGAGTGTGAAAACACAGCTGGGCCCAGCAGCTTCTGCTGCTGCAGTAAATCCCTTTGCTCCTCCACACGTCTCCCCACCCTGAAAGCCTTTAGAGGTGAAATCATAAGTTTTCCTTCTCGTTGCACTTCTGTTTTGGCACTAAAAATCCTTCAGAGGCAAGAACAGTTTGGCATATTTTCCTTGTCTGCCCATCAAGCTCTTAAAAAATTAAGTTATTAATCATCTGAACATTCACCTCTGCTGCACTGAGGGTTTCTGGCCAGAAACCCCCATAGGTGGTTATTTCAAATATCACTCTGCTTCTGTAGAGGACTTTTGAATTAAAAAAAAAAACAACCCTGAAGTATGGAGAAATGCACCTTGTGATAATTACTGCCTAGCAGTGTATTTTTAAAGCAGTCAGCTGAGCTTCTAGTTTATATTTCACTAATTTGCTTACTTGGTAAAAAAACAAAACCCAAAAAAAAAAAAAAAACCCAAAGAAAAAACCAAAAAACCCTGACCAACCCCACATTCATCATGTGGTTTATCTGAGGTCTCCTCTGTGGCGAAGCATTGCTTGCAAGGAGGAAGAGAAGTTTGCAGCAAAATTGTTTTGTAACAGATGTATCGATGGAAAAAGTTACTAACTGGGAGTGTTCTCTCCTCCCAGGCTCCCGTTGCTATTAGTGCTGCTCTGTAGGGTGTAGCTTTCCTCTTGGGCTCCTGTGTTTGCTTTACGTGTTGCTTTCCTCTTCCTTTTGGTCAGGAGCCTTTTTACGACCTGGCAAAGTAACACTGAGCAGCAGCACCGAATCTGCAGGACAAAAATGAGCCTTTGCCTTAAATATCCCAGAGACAAATGGAGGTGAGTAGAAACGAGTCTGGGCTGGGGAATTGCCGTCGGTTTGCTGGGCAGAAGTTTTTTAGCAGCTAGGATGTTGGATTTGTTGGGGTCTTTCCCCCCTGTTTGGCTGCAATGTTGAGAATTTAACTAAAGTCTGGCATGGAAATATAGTGGAGCTGTAATTGCACCCAGGCCTTGGGTAGGGATTGCAGAGTTGGTTGGGACAGAAATCCTTTGAGCAGGGTTTTCTGGGCCTTCGTGGCAGACTCAAACACATTTTCCCTCCTCCTCTTCCCTGGTCTCGCAGAGTGTTTCTGTGTTTCTGATTCCCTGTGCTCACTACACCTAATGAGAGCATTTACCCTGCTCCCATCACCTCCCTGCACCTCATGTATAATGCAGAGGTTGTATTTGCTCAGCTGTACGGAATCCTGCCATAAAAGCAGGGTGCAGAGGGCAGGTTCAGGATGCACAGTGAATCTCTGTAACTAATAAAATACAGCACCTGCCCTGCTGGAAGTATCAGTGTGAAACCAGACCTGACAGGGTAAGTGACCCCCCTTCATAATCCTGTAATGCTGGTACAGTTTGGTGGTACTGCCACAAAAAAGGTACTGAGAGCTAAGCTGGACTTTGAGATAAATTTAAATTGGTGTCTTTAAAGGAAAATTGCTCAGTACAGGGTCTGATGACGTGCAGATCTTTTACTCATAGGGTGTCATGCCTGGCAGTTGGGTGGATGGAAATGACATTGTGTTGTACAAACAAGGCTCCACATGTGAGTCAAGAACAGAGAGTAAAAGACTAAATATTCTTGACACTCCTTCTTCCTGCTTTCTAAGTTATCTTTGAAGAACCTTGACATTTACTGAGATGGAGGGGTTTGTTCTGTACTGTTCAATGAGTATTTCTAATATCGAACTTTTAGGTTACATCAGTTTTGTATGAACACCTGTGGTGTGGTTTTGGTCAGTGGGGTTTGGAGCCAGGTTTCCTGACTCAACTGCCAAAAAAGAAAACGTTATTTCCTGTTTGCTGATAATTCATCTTATGTCTATTTAAAAGTTTTCTAGGAAAATACTGATGACAAACAATTGCAGCTCAGAGACCACAGGGCTAGTTCATATATGAAACAGAATGAACATACTCCTAAAATATTTGGTGTTATGTAGGATCAATAGACAATTCTAATTATATGGAATCAACAAACGTTTTAGATTAGATTCCCCTCCTGTTCACAGAGGCCAGACACTGTGTCCCCTCACATTGTGAAGTACCAGAAAGCAGAGTTGTGCTTTGGTGCACAAGGGGGGTGTAACTTCTGAGGGGACACTAAATCAGCAAGGGTGGTAAGAGAGGCACAACCTCGAACTGGGGGTATAAAAATTATCTTTCTGTTGGCCATCCCCTCTGGTTTCTCGCTGCTCTCTGGTGCAGACCCAGTGCTCCTCAGGGCAGGGAGCTCCCCTGGCTGGGTGCTCATCCAGTGCTCTGGCTTTGTTCACCCCTGGCCATGGCAAAGAGCTCAGTGCAGCTGATGGAAGGTTTTATGTGCCAGTGGCAGAGCTCACAGGATGACTGTTCTGTCTGTGGTTTCATGGAAACACTGAGTTTAGCTGCCTTTTTGTTGGCAAACCCAAGCCCGTGCAGCTGAGTCACTCCACACAAAGCAGCAGCTTTGAACATTTGCTTCTCCAAAATACAACTTTCCTCTTTCCCCAAGGCTGCCAGGACACTTCTTGCTGCAGAACTTTGCTACACTGAGACAAAAACACAGGCAGTCACACACTTGGCAGCAAGGGAAGAGAGAGAAAGTCCTGTGTCAGGAACAAACCCAGAAGACTGGCCTGGGTCATGCTTAAAACCTTGAACCACAGACAGACACAGAGAAAGGAATTCAAAATAACCTGTATAGCTATTTTCACAACCTGATTTTTACACCAGGGAGTATTTCTAATGGCTTTTCACTTTCTCTTTTTGGACAGCTTGAAATGCTGCCCACAGCCTGTGTAAAATCTGAAGGGGCAGGTTTTGGGTATGTGGAAATAACCTATTGCAGTCATCAAAGCCACATCAAGTACTCAAAGTGATGTAGGACCAGTCACCCCTTCTCTCCTGAGCTCTCTGCTGGAGCACAGACCTTGGATTTCTGCTGTGAGCAGTTCATGCTCACAAGGCCCTCTGCTACAGAGTCGTTCCAGCTGGCTATTATATTAGTTATTTTAGACTATTTGAATAATTAATCTACTCTGAAAAAAAAAAGGGCAGAATTATGCTAATTGTATAAACCAGAGATTGAGAAAAATAGCATGTGAGGAAGAGTACACAAAATATCCACCTGTAAAATAAAAATGTGCTGGGGAGTGGAGAGTGAAGAGAAGGAAACACCAGAGCAGCTAACTGGAAAGAAAAGGCCAGCATGATCCTGGATACTCACAGGAAGATCAAAAATAAAATGAAAATACTTTGAAACCTCTCAATTGGAATACATTTCAGAAGAGCCACCTAGTTTCCAGGAAAGCTGTCAGAATGGTATATTGAATTCAGCAGCCAAATTTGAACAGGAGATGTCTTAAGAACAGGGAAGAACTATTCCTACAAGTAATATCTGCCATGTCAGAAAGTAAAGTACTTTTAAAAGAAAAACATGGGGAATGGGCAAAACCTGAATTTGAAAATCTTCCATCCAGTGTGTTACTACCTGCTGCTGGAGATCTGACAGCCATTTCAATTAGTTCTTAAGCTCATTTAAGAAGAGAAAAAAAAAAAAGGCTTGCTTTCCCACCCCCTCAATTAGCGAAAAATCATCACATCTTTTTATGTTGAGAGTTAGTTGATGAATGTCATGTCATATATCACTGCCTCTGCATCTGACAGGTATCAAAGCAGACACTTTGAAAGGCAAGTGTCTTTGAACTGCTAATTATGCTTAACAAAGAAAGTGTTTCACATGTTGCTTCTTAATGAAATTTCTGCTTTTACCTAAAAGGTTTTTCTCCCATCTTATTTCTGGACAGCATGAAATTATGTTGAAACTAACAGCAATCAATTTATTTCTGATTATAGTGTCGTGTTTTGAAAAGTGGGGAAAATATCCAGTGTTTCTTGCATAACCAAAAGCTTCTGGAGATTGGTTGAGAAATATTGGCAAAGGTAACCCCCTGACAGATGTGTTTATCCTTTGGATATGTGATATTAAAGGCATCTGTGAAAGTTCTGAGTCTGAGAAGAGTATTTTAGCTTAATTTCTCTATCCCCATGAATTTCTCCTTCCTCAGCTTTCTCTCTGGGGCCTTATTCTCAGAGCAGTGTAAAAAAGCCTCACAAAAGCTGCACCCAACCCAGTCTTCTCAGACAACAGTGGTTACCAAACAGGAGGATAAGTCATAGGGAGAAAAAGATAACAAGTGTTGGGCCAGCAATTTGGCATTTTCTCTAATTCCACCACATTTAAGCACTTTGCATAAGGTTCAGAAAAGAAAAACACACCAACAAAATAAAACCAGCAAAACCCAAACAGATGACAAACACCCAGAGGCAGTGCAACCCCTCAGAGCCCCAAATCTTTTGACTTACATCCTTCTCTAACCTTAAAGCTCCTGAAGTGATGCCAAAAAGTGAAACTCTACAGGTCCTGGGTTAGGAAGCAAGTGGTGCATGTGTGTCTGCTCTGCTTCCATCTGCCAGAAAAGAGATTGTTTTGTATGGCCAGCATTGAGCCATACCTTTCAAATTAGGAATCTTCAGTCTAGGAAAACACTGGAGTATGAGGCTATGAAGAAAGTCCCACTAATGTAGAGAGATTCTGGCAAGTCAGGAATTGATGGCAAAACCTGCAGCACCTGATATGAATAAGTTTTATACTGTTACTCCCCATCACTGGAATAATGGATTTCCCTTCTGTTAGCCAAAGCAGAATTATTTTTTAAAATTATAATATTCTCTGATTTATATTCCATGAAGAAGGGAATGCAAGATTTGTGCTAGCTCCTCAAACTGCAAGAGACAACGTAAGCTCGAGAGTATTGTTTCTCATTTTCCTTAAAACTGCTCTTGAAAAGCTTTACATGTACAGGCTGAATAAAAATGACAGTCAGGCCTGGTAACCACTTTAGAATTGTTTCTTTCCATTGCCAGTTTGTCCCACATACTCCTGTGAAGCATGCAGCTTTGGAAAAATGCTTAAAACATATAAACAGTACATTTCATCCAATTGCTCTTCATCAGTAAATAAGGGAGCATTCAGAGGCACTGTCACCCAGCAGAGCCTGGGATTAGCTCTCAATTGCCTCTCCTGTGAAATCCTCCTGCTGTTTCCTCACATCCATTCACAAACATTCTTCCTTTCCACCCACTTACAGCCCCTGCAAGAGTGTTTAGGAGCTCAGCTAGTTGGCTGGGATTAAGATGTGGACATTAGATATTAAAAGCAATTTTTTAATCCATAATGTGCTGGCGGTATCCTTCAATGCTTCTTTCCCCCCGCTGCTGACTGGTGTGGGTTCTGTGATGGTGCCAGTTTGACAGCACTGGTGGGATGCTGGGTGGCAGGAAGGAATTTTGGCACTGTTCCCAGTAGGTCCTGGGGAGAAGTCACTGGATTTGAAGTGTGGAAGAGGCTCACCATGGAACCTGCAGCAACCTTCTCCCAGTGGCTGTGCCACTGAGCCTGGGGCAGCCCCTTTTGTGGGACACCTCTGTGCATTCTGTAAAAATGTGCTCAAGGATGAAAAGCAAAAGGAAAGGGAGTGGATGAACCAAACAGAGAGTTAGTCTGTTTTACCTTGTGCCTTGGGAAGGTAAAGAAAGAGGTGAGTAACCTCAGTGAGATCACTAACAGAGCACTGTCTGAGAGCTGCTCAGGGTGTGCTGAATCCCATTTGTTACAATTAAGGCCTTAAAGGCAACTGCATAAGGACATGAGACCAAAAACCCCATCTAGCCAAAATTCAGCTGTGCACATTACCAGCAACAATCTCTGTTAGCATGGATCTCCCATTTTCCAGTCCTGAGATTTGCACGTCCCCAGAGGATCCGTGTGACTCCTGGAAGCACAAGGAAACCACACAGTGGATGTGTTGTCTGTCAGGTGAACATCTTAGAGAGAAGCTGCTGCCTCAACAGTTGTGTTTTTCACAAAGCACATCTTTAACTTTATCCCTGGTGGAGGGGTGGGTGATTTGGGAATTTTGGAGATTATTTTGGAGAACAGGTTAGGCAAAACAGAGAGAAGTGGTGCAGGGAAAGCTGAGCCTGCCATGGGGCAGTAGACAAACCATGTGACCATGGAGGGCTCTCCCAGTCTTTCTTTTCTCTGATTTCTCTAATTTAATGCTTCTGTTTCACTAACTGCACAGATGGCCCTGTATTAGTCAACAAATAAGACAAATGATGGAGGATGGCTTAGATGGGGCCAGTTTGGGCTGCTTTGCTTGCATTCATGAGCAGTCCTGAGCTCTGGAGGAGAGCTAACAGGCTCCATGCATGGCCAGTTGTTGTCTGTGTTTTCAGACAGTTGAAAAGCTGAAATCTCACCCAGCAGAAGAAAGGTTGTGCATGCAAACACCATCCATTTCACAGCTTTTTTAGAAAATGTGCAGTTGCCTACACTAGTCTGTGATACTGTTTGTGTGACACATATTCCTCCATAGCATTAGTGTTCCTACCACAGTATTGACTTTTAAGTGAAGGAATGGACTTCATCCATACCTTTGGAGGCAGAAGTTCTAAAAATTATTATAAAAAATGTCAGTTTCTGACCTTATCCTCCAGCTGACCCCTGAGGACTTGGGTCTCTTTTGAGAGGCTGCTATCAGTGTGCCCAAACGTGAGCCAGGTTAATGCAGTTAACCCTGAGCTCCTGACTGGGTCCTGGCCTTGCCTGCCTGCAGGATCATGAGCTCACTTGTTTCAGGTGTTGAGGCTGCTTGGAAATGGTGCAGCACTGGTCTGTGTGTTACTGGTAGCACTGGGAAAAGGAGCACAGGGACAGCAAGCAGCATCCTTTCCACTCTCACCCACACTGGGTGGAATCAGTCACAGCAGCAAGCCATGCTGTCTCCAGTGAGAGTTTCCCTGAATCCTACTGCAGTGCATTTACTGTGCTCAGGAGTTTTGTTAAGAGATTGAAAGCCCTGGATGTAGAGCTATCACTAAGCAAATAGTCTTGAAAATAAGTTTATTTGAGCAAGAAGAGCCAAGTCCTCATCTGGCGAGAAAACTTTCATCTCCCCACAATCTCCCCACATCAGTGTTTCTCCAATTTACAGTCTCAATTGTACACAGGAGAAAATTAAGATTTATCTTAGTCAGAAGACACCTGCACTTTAGTTCTTTCTCTGCTGAGAAATATATACAGTCATTCCCATTATTTCAGAAGGGTTGGCTTGTTGGTAGTTTTTAACATCACCCCCTGGTGTCTTTTTAATTTTTTTTTTTTTTTTGAAAGGCTCTTATTTTTGGAGCTTAGGAGTCATAATGAATAAAAACCTGTGAATGCAATTCAGTTCAGAGCCACGTGTTGAGTCACGGGTTCCTCGTCAGTCTGTGCAGGAGTCAAATCATGTCCTTGTAAGGGGGTTGGCAGCAGCTTTGGAAATATCTGTCCCCCTTCCCAGTTTGCAGTCATGAGCTGCACTTCCAGCTCACTTTTTATATAAAAGCAGATAAACATTTTATCTGCAGGCATTAGGTTTTGTCTTGGTAACCATCCCTGTATCTGTGTGCAGCTGCACAGGGTGGGAAAGGAGGCTCTGAGATGTGTTACATGGTCTGACTGGGTCTCACACTGTTCCTATTCATGCTGCTATTAGGAGACCCTTCTCTCTCCCTCTCTCTTTTACCCAACCCAGACAAAGCCAAACACGTGCTTCCCACAGCTCTGTCACCCATCACAGACCTGCCCTTCCACTGTACCTGCACAGCATTTTCAAAATCAATGCTTACATTTTGTCACTTATTACTAAACAATTCTTCAGCGCTCTAAATCCCTTGATTTGGAGAATGCCCAAGATAATGAGGTGAACAGAACCAAACCATTTCAGGCCCTGTTGGCTCAGTGAGACCTTCAGCTCCAACCTTGAGCTCCTCTTTACTTTGAAGAGCTCACTTTTCCTCTTGGACTGTATCTCTGACCTTTGCCTCCTTTTACCTATTTGAAGTATGTGCTTTTGCCATGCAGCTGCTTGGGCAGTACTGCCCCATGGAAACAGCCAGGAACATCTTTGTGCTGTCCTGGGGATAAGTGTGACCCTCACAGTCTTATCAGCACACCAGACAGACACACACCTGTGTTTCCCCCCCTGCATTAATGAGGTGAACCCTATTAAACATTTTGTTAAGCCATGAGTACAGCAGCAATCTTAGGCAGCACAACCCAGTCCTGACACTGATCCTAATCTAAAGGCAAAGCTGTGCTCAGGCACCACAGGCTTTCAGGTTTTGATGGCTGCTTGTGTTTCCAGGTTTTGGTGAGGAAAAGGTGTTGAAAACACACTTGAAACAATTTATAATCAACTTTTGTGGCTTCAGATAGGTCAGATAAACATCAGAGAGAATTTGTTGAGGAAAACAAGCTGCCATTCTGAACAGCTGGAGCTTCAGCCATCCCCAGAGCAAAGTCCATCAAACCTGGAGATGTGGCAAACTGCCAGGCAGCTGCATGGGTGTCATTTTGATGGTCACACAGGAATGCCCTCTGGGCAGGAGGGGATTAATGATAACTCTCTGAAGCCCCAAGTGCCTCATTTTTGATCTTCCTATGGCAGTATATTTCTTCTTCCATTTTCACTTTCTTCTCAAAGCTTCACTCTTCATTTAAACCCTCAAAGGAAACTCCTTGCAAGATAGATGTACATTACCCTTCCAGGAGAAACACAATCTCTGTTAGAAAAATAAATACTGAAATCTGTTTAGCAATGCCCCTCATGTAGACATCTCCCTCTCATCTTCTTTAAATATTAGTTTAGAAAGAGCTTTCATTTGTAGAAATTTGCCATAATCCAGATAGCCCCGTATATTTTTATAGTGATGCTCTAATTGCAAGAATGGGAGAAAATTTACCATCCTAAAAAATTGCTTTTGTCTTTGGATGAAAGAGACAGCAAAGACAGTGCCCCTGGCTAGCTGGAGACATGAGATAGATGTGCACAGTGCTCTGTATGTGAAATCTAGTTTGGAGATGTTAATAACTTTCAGTTTAACTCCTACAAAATTAAAACTAAAGATTTATACTCATCTCCAAGCAGAAACCTACTTGGAAATATCCTGACTTGGTGGTTTCAAAGATGTCAAAGATCATCTCTTCATCATGACCTTGGAGGTGTGGATCCAAATAATGATGTCTGATACAAATGGTTCCTCTCAAAGCTGCCTATCACAGCTCATTTTGCCAAATACACATGAAGTTTATAAAACCAGAAACACCTTTTATTTAATCTGATTCTGCCCATGAAAAGGAATGGAATGAGCCCTAAATCTTAGTCCAGCAGTCTATTGTAAGACTTAAGAGCCACAATGTGAGATACAAGGTTTGGTGGGCACTGCTCTTAACTACAGTTAAACTCAGTGTGCTGATGATAACATCAGCCAACCTAGACACTATTTGTACATCAACCCCCTCCTTTTCTAAAGGAGGGGTTTAGGGCTAAAACTGTGGGTGTAAAAAAATTTAGTTTCATTCTTCAGGTTTGATAGCAGGACAGGGCACAGTCCCCATGCTTCACATTCCTTGCTTGGGGGTTCATCCCTATTCTGTCCAGCTGAATAACTGGTGTCTGTGGAGATGACAAAGACTGTCCCATCTCACACAGCTTGCAAGCACATTCCAGACCAGCCAGGAACACACTGCCTCACAGTGAATCTAGAGGTGCTTGGGCAGAGCTGTACCAATCCTTCTTGGCTGCCAGAAGGAAGGTAAAATTGGGAAAAAGACTCCTACAAAACAGAATGGAGTTCAAGAACTGAGTTTGTCTGCAGACCATGGTGAGACAAGAGCTCCATTCATCCAGCCTGTCCAAGGCTGCTCAGAGGGGGCACAGGGTGCAGGACCAGGGGCAGGAGACAGGACAGCTGGATCACTCAGCTCTGCCAGAGCCTCGTGTGCAGCTTGGCTTGTCAGGACCAAACAATTGGCTCTGCCCATGAACCCCAGAGCCCAGCAAGCAGATCTAGGCCAAAGTGAGAAAGCAGCACCTGCCAGCATATTTGCAAGGGCTGTTGTGAGTTCTGCACAAATATTATTTGTGGGGAACAGGAAGGGATTAGCATCTGACCACTGGCTCTCAGCAGAGTCACCTTCAGACCTGTCAGGCACAGTCCCACTTAATCTGCCTGCGTTTCCAGAGTGCTGATCACTATGTATCTTTGCATCATGGCCATCCATCACAGCACCAGTTTCTCATCTAAATACTGCCAGCAGCACTGGGAGCAGTAACACTCCCTCCTTCTCCCTCTGCATCTTATTATTGAAGTTGCTGCTGGCAAAGGGAAGTGGCTGTGTTCACAGTGACGTTAGCAGAACTGTCAGCTTAATCAATGCTGATCCTTTCCCCCTCACCCCTGCTTCTCTGCCCCTGTTCTCCTTTCTGAGAAAACCCCTATCAATTCACCACTGTGCACAGCCATCCAGAAATCCTGTTTGTGTCCCATGAAACCTTTGGTACCCTGGCTGTCTCCAGCTCCACGTGCCATGTTCCCCTCGGCCACCCAAGGTCCCCCAGGCAGAGCCTCTGCCAGGGCTCCCAGAGACCATGCTTCTCCTGGACAGCAGGAGCAGTTCTGGGAGCAGGCAGAGCAAGGAACCCACCTGCTCTCTGCAGGTTACTGATCACAGGGAAACAGGATCCCACCAGTGCTAAAGGCAGAGCAGGGCACAAGAGAGCCTGGGTGCTTTGGCAGAGACCATTCTGCAACCAAAGAAACTTGTAGCAAAGTTTCCCAAACCCTTGGGAGCTGGAATGTTTGTAAGTAGTCCCTAATCAATCCCATTCCAACAAAACATGCATTTCCACTTTGGAAAGGAGCAGGTAAACCAACACTAGCAGTGCAGCCCTATTCAGCTCACTTATCCCACTGGGCCACTATGGAGAATTGTGGTCTGTTAAGGGGAGCAGAGCTGCAGACAATACTTCATAATGTGGATTCACCATGAGGGGACCCTCCAGGTGCCCCATTAAGTCAGGCAGAGCTGGCAGACATGTGTGAGCTGGGAGCAGCCGTGTTTGGTCACGCAGTTGTTGTAAAGCATGAGTTACAGAGGCAGCTTGTTTGGTACTTTTGGTTGTGTAGGATTTCAGTTTTTTCAGAGATAGTTTTCAGAAATGGGGATTTTATTTTTTTTCTCCTCAGTTCACCGGGCTGACACAGAATTCCTGGTGTGCCTTGTTTGATTCCATGTGTCAGTCAGCTGGAACTGGATTTCACATAACAAACCATTAATAATGTACTTGGGGAGAAAGCATCATAGCAAAGATGGACATTCTTGGAAAACTGGCATTTCAAAAAGTTTCAGCATCCATAAATCCTCCCTCTCTGTCCTATGTCTTGCACATTTAGAATGTGGGTGTTTGCACACCCTTGTCTCTCTCTACCTCTTGCCAGCTCATTGCAGTTCTCAGCCTGCAGTCAGTGTCACTCTCCCCTGCTGTCATCTGGCATTCCCTACAGTCTGGAAAGGGAGATACCAGGTGCAGTGATCTGTCCCTTTCTCATTCAGCCACAGGACCTACAGAGGAAGCTCAGGCCGATGGCTTTGCCTCCTGGTCTCTCCTCCAGCCAAGGCCCATCTTGTGCCAGGGACAGGAGGGATCATGCTCAGGGGATCAGCACCCTCAAATATTCTCTTTCCTGAAATTTTTCCCATCACAGAGTAGGTGTGGCGTGGCACTACAGATGTGTTCCTTATTCTCTTAATAGTTATTCCCTATCAACTTTTCCACTGTGTCTCCGTTGCTTCTCTGGCATTATCTTCTTTGTGAAGCAATCAAGGAAAAAATTTAAGTACCACATTGTTACACCAGGTTTCCCTTAGATTTTGGGGGTCAGAGAAGGAAAGGTTTGTTTCTTCCCTCCCATGACAGAATGACCCCCTCCAAGCAGCACTGCAGTACTAGCAGGTTACTGCATTTCAGGAGTAATTCCACCTGGTCGATATTCCCACCAGCCCCGCTGTGGAGAGCTGGTTGTTTAACATCTCTGGATTGCACAGTGATATGAACCTAATCAACTCCTGTCTCAGAGCTTGCAAATCTCATTGAAAACCATACCTTGTCTTCCTCAGCAGAACTGCTTCATTTTCCTCTTGCACTGAGCTATTATTTAATTCACTGGCAGTAGCTGGCACTGACTGGAACACAGTTCACAGGATTGACCTGGGGCCACAGCCCAGGGCTCAACACTCCTACAAGCTTGGACAAAGCACTGTGGCCCTATTTCCTCATCTTTGACATAAGAGTAATGTTTCTGCTGCCAGGGGAGGCTGGAATAATTGTGCTTCAGGAATATTCAAGACGAAACACTTCTACCAGTCTATTTATCATGCTTACAGAGTAATGGCTTTCAGGAATAAGAGATTAGAGAATAGCCCTGTAGCTACAGGGTTGGGCTGGAGTACAGGAAATCTGACTCCTGGCTCATAGGAAACAGGAGAGACCCTAGGCAAGGTTTGGGCTTAAAACCTCCTCCTTTAGGATGGGAAATACAACCTTTCCCTCTATGGAGGCTAAATAATTCCTGGTTTTGAGTTTGCAAAGAGAACAGTTACTGTCAGTTTTTTAAGTGAATTCTCACTAGTACAGTTCCAATATGGATTTAGTTTATAAATGAACAACCAGAAGGAATAACAGCAGTTAGGGAGGATTTGCAGCACTTGGTCAATGTCTGTTTCTTGGATTTAATGAAACCTTGCACACCAGAATTAATTCAGTGAGGGGAAATGTCTCTCACAGCCAGTGTTGGCTTCAATAGTCATTCATGACATTGAGCGAGACAGCTTTTGCTTGTGTCCTTTCCACTGAAAAGAAGGAAAACACCATCAGACCCAACCCCTACTGCAAATCCATCCAAGGCTGCTTACAGTCTGGAAAAGCAGCAGCCATGCTTTGTGGGGTTCCCTGTTAGGGCAGTTTCCAGACAAGCCTCTCTACCACAGTTCGGAGTTAAAAATAGACCATGCCTGATCTCCCACGGCACATTTGAAGGGGAAGCCCAGCAGATCTGACTGATGCCAGGTGCTGTGTGCAGCCAGAGCCTGCCCTGCTGCCTCCCACTGCCCAGCCCGCCTGCTGCCCACCAGCTGCTCCAGCTGCCCCTGAAACTCCGCTGCAAACGCTCTCACCCTGCTTCTTTCAGTGCTTCCTGAGGAAACACTCACTGCATCTGCTGCTCTTGAAGCAATTCATGGGCTCCATGAAGCATCTGGTGAGCAGGGGCTCTGCAGGGCCCCCAGTTTGCAGCAGCTCAGCCCCTGGGGGACACGTGTGCTCTGGCCTTATGGCCAGTGCCTGACCAACGGGTGCAAACCAAATGCTGTGGAGCTGCCCTGACAAAACCAGCTGCCTGCCTGCCCTCATCCATTTCCACAGGTTTGATAACACTCCTATGGATTTATTAGCATCACTGGAGTTACTGCCAGAGCTGGCCTCCCTGCAGAGCAGTGCCTGGGACTGCACAGGCCATGCTTTCTTTGCAATCATGCCACTTCCTCTCTGGAGAACATCTTCCTTTAGCCCCCTTCATCTTCCCTACAGACAAATATTTTAGACTTAGATCACAGAAAGCTTTCTCTTTTTTGCCCAAAAGGTTAAGAAAAGCTGCAGTAGCAAAGATGCTCATTTGAGGATGCCAGCTAGATGCTGGAAAGGGAAACTTTGGATAACGCAAAATGTGCCTTGGTAACTTAGTCAGACAAGAAGATGGGATTGAGCCATCTCTCTTCTCCCAGAAAGGAAAAGCAAGCCACAGAGCTCAACCTTTTTTAGTCTGATACATTAATTAGGGAGTAGGAATCAAAATTCTACCGGTTTTATCCCTTTGAAAGACAGAAACAGAGACGCATCCTTTCCTTCAGTATGCTGCTCTCAAGAGTAAGATAGAGGACTCTCAGTGGTGTTGTTCAAGTAGGAGAGAAAGCAACAGTCTCAGGCACAACTGCACAATCCTGATCTTTCCAAAGCATTCCATGTGCACAGTCTTGTTCATTAATATTAGCAATAAATTTGTTTGCTGACATGCTTTATTTACTGGGCTAGTCCTTCATGGCTCTTTGCACCATTTCTTGCTGGAATATCAGGTTTTGATTAAGAAATGAGGAGTTTGCAGAGCTGCATGATGTTGCTGCTCAGACCTCTTTGCTCAGACCTTCCCCTTCCTGAGTGAAAAAGTGCCTCTCCAAGGCAGGCACCAAAGGCAGGCTGAACTTTGTGGCTATATTAATACAGGAGTTAGGGCTAATTGAAGGAAGTGTGGTTACCTCCATATATAGCATTATACTAAATTGCTGCACTATTTCTAGCACCCCTGTTTTCTCCAGAATGCTTAAATACCAAAGCAAGTGCAGATCCACAGCACTGGCAAAAGGCTGCAGAGGATGAGTTTGTTTCTTAGCTTACAGAACAGCTAACATCAGAGAAGTGACTTAACTTGAACACAAAACTAGTTTTGTGAGGAAGAGAAGAAAATATCAGGTATGAAGAACTGTTTAATTTTTCAGAGAAAGCTGGAAACAGCCATCCAGAAGCCAGATTTACCCCAGTGAGCAGCAAGGGGAACTTCCAGTGACTAACCATGTTGGCATGGATGGCAAGGCTCTCCCTTCTTTGACCACCACATGACATGCCTGACTTCCAGAGAAGTTTTAACCTTTTTATATTGAGGTGTCCAGACACACACACAAAAAGTGTTACTTGAAAAAAGCTCTCTCCTAAAGTGGAAAAGATTTTTCAGTGACAAGGCCATGATACAGATGTGCCTTCCATGGGGCAGAGCTGTTCACATGACTTTTCTAGGATAACTTGCCCCAGAAATCATCTCTGGTGGGTCTCTTCAGTCTCACAGAGCTGGTGGATCTGGTATGGAAGGTAGGAATGGCCCTGAGATGCAGGAAGGTTGGGCCCATTCTTCTTTGACCCCAAATCCTCTGGGACAGTGGGAAAACTCTGGGACATGCTCTGCCAGAGCCCGGCAGTTTTGTGGGTGCCCCCTGGGACCCAGCAGCTCCTCTCCTCAGCCCCCTGTGCCCCCTCTGTGCAGACCCCCCTGGGCAGGGCTGTCCCTGGAATCCACCTCTAGGTGCTGCTATATTACTAGCTATGGATTTCCCGGCAGGCAAAACGGGAGAGGGATAGCAGCAACTTCCTCGTGTTGCAGGAGGAAACTGCAGCCGCTCTGGATCACCAAAATGTGCCTTTTCTTAAAGCATCGTGTTAATTCTTGTGTAAACAGGCACACCGGGCACAGTTATCCCTCCACATCTCCTGTGGCAGAGGGGACACCCTGAGCATCACCTTCTGCATCGTATTTTGACTGAGGGACAGCTGCAGTTTAGCTTTTGACAGAAAGGAAAAAGGAAGAGGTTAAACAGAGCTAGTGGCATTGTCGGGTTAGGAGTTAACCCTGCCAGGTCAAGGGCAAGGACAAAAGTGATTTGTCACAGGCAGCAGTAATGCTCATGGGGCTGATTCTGGAGGGTGAGGCTTAAGGCTTCAGGCATTAGCAAATTAGCATTTTGCCTAATTAGATATTGATCACTATCACAAAGCATGTCATGACCACCGTAAGCTTACCACAATGTGGTGGAGAATTAGAACATGTAGCAGAAAGCACATTAATTCCTTCTCCTCCAGGAACTTTACTCAGACATTTAGCCAATCTGCAAGTCTTACCCTGCTGTTTCCTAAATGAGTGACAAACATTCCCTTGTTTCCCAAGGGCAACCTCCGTTTGCCTCTTTACTGCTACACAATGGTTTTCACCTTGCATTAAGGTAAGGTGTTGCTCCTCCCTTCCTGATGCCCCAAGGTACACAAATTAAAGGTGTTCCACACCCAGCTGATCCCATGCCAGCTGTGACAACCTAGGAAGAGGATTTAGTCTCCCCACCACGCCAGGGATGCTGTATGATCCGTGTTTTCCTGTGTGTGTCCCATGCTGTGCAGGACATAGCGTGAGTTCTCTGCAGCCAGATGAACCCTCAACACCATCCCACAAATGTGCTGTGGGCACTGGGACAGTGGCTAACAGAGCTCCCTGTCCTTGGCTAATGAGAACTGTCAAATTTCACGTTGTATCCCTGATAGCACATGTACAGTTATATAAGTGGTTTATTCCTATGTGTACTGCAGAGAGAAAGAAGCAAGAAGATTGTGCCTCTTTCAGTTTACCCTGGTTCAGGTGGTCTGCAGGACCTCTCTGAAAGTGCCCACAGGACACTGCATTTCCTTTGAAATATCAGTCTCAGCTTGGGGCAGGGATGGTGCGTGATCAGGCACAAGCCTTGGAAAACAGCTCTCTAATTTTTCCACCTGGGAACTCTTCTCTCAACAAATGCATTTAATGCCTGTATGTGGTCTCTGGTGGTCTTTGCATGCTGAGATGTGAGAGTTGTGTGATGCTGCTCATAGGATGGGAAGGTCAAGGCACACCATGAGAATTAGTTGGGTGGCAGAGAGCTGTGTTGGGGCGCAGTGATGGGAGCAGCTGGAAGGTGCTCCTCTGGAGCACAGCGTGGCACAGGTGAGCCTGACACCCAGGAGGCAGTGCCTCAGGGGAGGAGAAGCCTTGTTAACCCTGGGGTGTTTAGCTGCTGCCCCTTCAGCATATAGGAAATACTCCCTGGCAGGAGCCACACAGGCTCAGCTGCAGCAGTGTCCAGGCAAACCAGCAGGAATATCAAACTGTGGACAAGAGGTCCCAGGCAGACAGAAGCAACAGCTCTGCATGGAGATGAACCTACAAAAGAATGGCCCCTACCCATTGCTCTGCCACGTCAAACCTAAATGAGAAATGGTGCTTGAGAGGCAGCAGGGAGCAGAGGTGCTTCACAGCCTACAGCACAGGCTGTGCCACCTCCCTGACAAAGCTCTGGACAGCTTCCCTGCACCTGCTGGAGAGCTGAGATCCCTATTTCTCCTTTCTCTGTAACAAATGGTGGTTTGCTCTGAGTCCCTTATGGAGCTGTGATGGATGCTGAGCTCTGGCTCTGGGTTCCTGGGTTCTGTGTTGGTGCCTTTGCTCGGGCACTGCCTGGGAGCTGAGCTCTGGCTGTGGGTTCCTGGGTTCTCTGTTGGTGCCTGAGCTCGGGCACTGCCTGGGAGCTGAGCTCTGGCTCTGGGTACCTGGGTTCTCTGTTGGTGCCTGAGCTCGGGCACTCCCTGGGAGCTGAGCTCTGGCTCTGGGTACCTGGGTTCTCTGTTGGTGCCTGAGCTCGGGCACTGCCTGGGAGCTGACCCTGCTGCTCTCAGCCCCTGCCAGCTCCCACGACCCGCACAGGGCCCCTCAGCAGACTGAGCCTTCAGTGCTGAGCAGCTCCCCCACAAAAGTGCATTTTGCAGCACTTTCCCCTCAGCCTAATTCAGAGCTGTGCTGCTGCCCTGCCTTTGCCAGCCCCCTCATTCCTATGCAGCTTCACACAGCCGATGGCAAACTTCCCATCTGTGTGAACACACAGCCTCCAGGCAAAACTGTCAGCAAAGTGCAGCTTCCTGGTGCTGAGCAGGGAAAGGCACCTGGGGAATCCGGACCTGATGCCAAAGGTCTCGATGCCCACAGAGACAGTAATGCCCCCCACAATATTCTGCTGTCCCAAGATGGGCACTGCTGCCCTGACTGACCCAGCTGCCATCTCTGCCCAGGAATGAAGCTGCTTCTGATGTAAAGACAGACAGGCTTCCCAAATATTGTATTGCATAGAATCAATCTTGACTTCTCACCTCTCAGCCAAATGCTCACACTTCACCCTGTGTGCAAATACCACAGCTTCTTTGCACTGGGACCTGGAATGTTATTTCTAATTTTTATGGTATGTGTTGATACTGCTGCAGGTGTTTGGGGTTTGAGTGAAGAGGGGAGAAGGCAGTTTATGGCTTTCAATACTGGAGTTGGATGTGTTTGTGGGCATGTTCTGCATCTAAGGCAGTATTACTGATATCTGGGAGGTTTTTCCTCGGGAAAGAATGGGCACCAAACCCTGTCTTCTTAAGCACTTCTTAAGCATCATCTCTTGCCCTGTCTTGCAGTACCTCCTGTAATTAGCTTTTACATTAGAACTCAGAGTCCATTTTCTGTGTCAGACAATGCCTCAGCAAATTTTGGCTAAAGATTGAGTATTGGTATCTGTGGGAATTGAGCCAGAATTTGTAGCAGAAACACAGGTTCTATTTTTCACTGAATTATATCTTAGCAAATGTCAGCGGGTGTGATAATTACTTGCTGGATGAAATATGCTTTTTTAATCATATCATTTGTTCCAAAACACTGCTCCCAGTATTTTCTCCAAGGGTTGTTTATTAACAACACCTCTCAAGCTGAGAAACTGGGGCTTTTCCCTCCCAGCCTTTAACAGGGATGAAGTGCTGTGTTTGGGGTTACTAACTCAGACTCACTGCAAGCTTCCCTAAAATACAGATACAATTATCTGCTTTTCTTGCAGCAGATGCTCTTACAAGACCTCCTGTGACTCTGAGTTACTTGTGGCCAATGATTGCAGTGAGCTACACAGTGCAATCAGAGGAAGGGCTGTTGAGCAAGCCCAGGCTGTCCTCCTGGAGTGTTGGTGGCATCCCAGCACCTCACACTGATGACCTGGTGGGACCCCAGCAGGGCAGAACCTGCTCGTAACTGAGTGCAGCTTCCCTGCAGCTGGAAAACACTTCCAGTCAGAAGAACAACCACTGCTAAAAATGGATTCAGGTCAGCTTTTTCAATGCTTTCTCTCAGGCAGGACATTCAGGGATTTGTCCTAGGCTGGGAGCACACTTTCTCTGCCCAGGGTGGACAGGCAGTGTCCCTAATCAGGAGTCCCCTCATGTCACACATGTCTCAGCTGTCTTCCTGGCCCCTCTATGCTCTGCATTCCCATCTCAGCTTTACTTTTTACTGAGTTGATCCCTAAAATCCTTCTCAGCATAAAAATCTCAACAGTTGCCACCATGACAGGGTGACATCTGTGTCCATCTCAGTCAGAGGCAGCTGAATCCTGCTTTAATTTCTTCCTCCCCCACTCTCTTTCTTTCCTCTTTTCCCCTCTCTGCAACTGAGTGTAGCCTCACAGAACACAGAGGTTCAGTTCAGGAGAACTAAGGGGAAGAGATCAAATCAGTCATTTTTCCTGTAGGTGAGACATATATGACAAATTGCTCATTTTCTGAGGACAGAGACTATATTCAGCACGGGGAGGAACCTTCCCTGGGGATATGTAAGAGACTGGGGTATCCCCACAGACATTTCAGCCACTTAGAGGCTTTTTTTAGGGTCTAGCATTAATTGTGCCTGTTGGCCCAGTCTGTGAACACTGATGTGAAACAAACACCAGTCACAGATATTTTCTGTCAAATGCCTGAGATCCAAACATATGTAATACAGGGGCTGATTATGCTTCAGCATGTTTTCTAACAAATTTATTTCTTAGAAATAAAGCACTAAACAAAAGGGAATTATAATGAAACAAGACAACAATGATAATGCTGTTGTCTGTATCTGGAGTAATGATGAGCCTAGATCAGATAATGAAGGTGTAAAATGAGTAAACATTGGCATTGCTAATACCCATCATAAATTCTAGGACATTGAAAAACTGCATGATATCAACAAATAAACAGTTCATAACGCTAACAATAGCAACCTCATAGAAAAAAACAATATTTGGAATTCTAGTAGTTGAAGGAAAGTGTTCCAAAATGCAGAAACCACTACAGGACCACATAAAATGGATATTTGCACATGAAAAATAATCAGAGCAACCCTCCTGCTGCTCCTCATTTCTTGGCTTATGCTGGTATCTCACAAAGCACCTTTGGCTCTTTGGTTTCATCCTTGCACGTGCAATGGGGGTGACAACTGCTAAAGATAAGGGTGACTTTAATTCCCATGGCTTTGGCATTAGCAAATTCTCTGCAGATCCCTCTGCCTGACAGGCAGGAAACTTTGTTATAGCAAAATGTGTTATGCTGCTTAAAAGTCTGTGTGTTTATACCGACGGGTGGAGAGGAAAGGATATTCTGTGCCAGAGTCCCAGGGGAGCGTGTGGAGCCCAGGGGGTGGGGATGGAATTGCTGCTGATTTACCCACTGTCCCCTCTTGCACCCAGCACATGATGGAAGCAGCAGAGGTGGCAGGTGATGGAAGCAGCAGAGGTGACAGGACAGCAGGCTGGGGACAGCAGCCTTGCAGGGAGGGGCTCTGGGAGCTGCACCCAGCTCTGCTGCAGCACCACTCAGATCACACTCCCAGCCCACTGACTCAAAGAGAAAGGGATGGATATATCTTTCTTAACCATTCAATACTCACCTCAGAGTTCACTGTTTGGCCAAAATTAAACCAACAAATCTGCTGAGGTCCAACAACCCCAATTTTAGCAATATATTGTAATAAGCTATAACAGCTCTTCAGAGTCCCTGTGGATGTCACCGGGGATAAAGAGCAAAGGAGTGAAACCAGATATCTGTCAGCATTAGCAGACTAATAACAATGTCTCACAGAAGGCAGGGCTGTGACTTATCCCTCTCCTTCAGAGCTTCCTCATCATTTTGCAGCAAGGGAAGCGAGGCACAGCAGTGGTGTTGGTAGAAGAGATCCCTTTAACCACAAGATCATCCTCCAGGAACAGCTGCCCCTGCAAGAGGGCAGCCCAGCTTAATGCCCTGAAACCAGACCCAGCCACGGGGAGGTTTCCTCAGCCCCCTTCTCCTGCACGAGCAGCCAAATACACCCTGCTGGCACGTCGGGCTCAGCTTCGCAGCAGATGTGGCGTGTTTGCAAGTGATAGCCATCCCTGTCATATACTGAAATTAATTTCTCAGACAAAAATCTGCTTTATTGGGAATGAAAATGAGCAGCAGACCCATCAACACAAGCACAAGTGTGTGGCCAGCAGGACAGCAACACCATTTGTGATAAAGCAGCCTTTCCCACTGTTCCCTTCCTCCACATAGGATAATTTAGTTATGGTGCCATTTTTCCAAGACAGCTAAGTGCACATATTTTTCTCTTTCGACTTGACTGCTGCAGAGTGGCTACACTTGAGAAAATTAGTTTTTATCATTTTAATAATCTAATTTTCATAAACCTTTTAACGCAAAAACAAAAACTACTTAACTCACAGCGAGATAATTAATATTGAAAATAGACTCTGCAGGGGCACTGTAGTACCTGCTGCCTTGCATTAGGATCCCAGAATAATGAATTAGCCAGGAACTTTAAGTAAGTTTGTAGGAACAATATAAACAGTACCAACACAAACAGCACTTTCACTTGCTTTAAACAGATCACATCAAGAGGCTACTTAATATGTTTATTGCCTGACTTTGAGAATAACTTCACTGGTGTCCCTGCTGGAAACATAGTGACTCCTAAAAAACAAAATCATTCATATTCAGAATTCCTACTTTAGAGGTGACAGCAAAATACATAACAGTTTACATGGCCTGGAGGAGAGGATTTGCATTTTCCCTTACCCACCAAGCCCCCATGGAGCGAGGGAGGGGTTTGCAGCTGGAACACAACGGGGCAGACTGGCTTAGCTCTGCTCCCCACCCCCAGGACAACAACTGTCCAGTTTGGACCAGGGGCCCAGCATGAGGCTCTCTGCTGCCCTAAGGGAGTGGTAAAGGTCGATATTCCCTTTCCTGGCAAACAGTAAGTTCATTTGGGTTTGGGTTTGGGGCTTTTTTTCATAGAGTGTGAGGAGAGATATCAACTAATCCTTTCTGCTGAACACATCTACCCCTAAGCAGTGCCACACAATTCATTGATGCTGAGAACAGGCACTGGCAGCAGAGACTGAAAGGGCCCTTAAATGCCAAAAATAATGTGTGCACTTATAGAACACTTAACACCTTCTAAGTATTGTACAAATATTAACTAATTATTTAAGGAACTAAATATTTAAGGAAGTAATTGCTGACAGCAAGAGGTTTACTGGCTTTTCTGAGCATCAGGTGTACGCCAGGGATCCTTTGAAGGACTTGAAGAATTTGCTGGGACTTCTGCTTGCTCTAGGGGGTTAATGGCTGATGTTTTTGGGAGCCCAGCTTTAGCTTGTCTGGCTCATTGGGGGATGCTCAGCTTAGGAGGATCCAGTGACAGTGGTCGCTGTCCTGGCCCAGGCCCTACACCCATAATTCACAAGGGACCATTCCAGAAATGACCCCTCCAATCTGCCTGGCAGCCAGGATGCACAATCTGCATGACTAACAAGTGTGCACCAAAAGTTTGTTATCTGCCTCAGTTACAGTCACTCCACGAGGGACTGATCAAAGACGTGAGGTTAAAATCCTGAGCTGAAACAGGAAACGGTGGGAGGGGAATCAAACAAGAATACAGATTCCTTTAAAGCTCATCAGGGAATGATAAGGATAGAAAAAAAAAAATCAGAGTGAAATAATGCTGTCAAAGGGTTTAAAGGAAATATGAAAGATTCTTATTATATGAGTATCAGGGGAAGACAAGCACAAATCCTAGACAGACGATGTGTCCATTAATTAGTAAACTAAGTTGGTATGAAAATAATGATGACTAGAATCTGTCCTTAATGAGACAGATAAAAGAAATGTGAACAATTCAGAAATGAGGAAAAGCCAATAAAATATCTTTTCTGAGTAACACATGAGAAAATACTTCAAGGAAAATGAGCTGATATGTAAATTAGCTGATACAGATGAGCCTGTGTTATTGGGGGAAGTGGTGAAAATGCCATGCTGCATGTGATTATTCCTCCTAATTAGTGACCAGAAGACTAAGAATTGACTAAAGAGAAGTCTATACGGACACTTAAAATGAGAAATAAATTATCCCAAACACTCTTTTCTGAATATCTACCTTGTACCCTTTCTAAACTAATCATCATTGCTCTGGAAGGCAGCAAAGGTGAGGAATACAAAGGCAAGTGTCACAATGAGGCCCATCAGAAGTTCCTTGCATGGTCCCTGGGTGGTGGCTGCAGTGCCTCGTGGCAATGGCCGCTGCTGCCTGCAGCTCTTTGCTAAGTCTGTGATGAGACTCCAGGCAGGAGGCTCCCATCCTGGCCAGGCATCCTGCCCTAGGAGTGCCAGCTGGCAGGGAGCAGGATGGGGAGCAGGATGGGGAGCAGGACCGGGAGCAGGATGGGGAACAAGATGCTCTGCAGGTGGTGCTGTGGCAGAAATGCCTTCCAGGGTCTCTTGGGTGACCTGACCACAACAAAAGAGCTGCTGCTTTCAGCAGCTGGAGGCACCACAACCCCTGGCTGCAGCCCTCCAGGAGGGAAATTGCACCCCAGGTTGCTGTACAGGATCCCAACCTTTTGGGACAGAAATCACAAGCCAGTATTTTCACCTGGGCTTGCATTGCTACGTCAATGAGAGAACTTCCAATTAGCTGAGCCCATGGTGTAGAATTAGCACAGCAGTGCCCCCCAAACACCCCCTTTTTCAGAGGTGTTGACACATCCAGCTACCTCAGAGACAGCTCTGGTCACGGGTGTTTGGCACCTGAGAGCTGGGCCCAGCAGAACAGAGCCTCTGGCAGCACTGGTCTAGCAAGAATAAATCTCACCAGACAAACCTGATTGCTTTTCTGATAGAAACAGAAAATTAAAGGATGAAGGGAATGCTGGAGCTTTAATTTATTTGCATCTGAGCAGTGCATTTGATACTGTGCCTCGTGAAATCTTTCTAGAAAAATTAATTTAAATCAGCTTGGAGATGAACACTGTCTTCTTAATTGAAAACAGGCTGGAAGGCTATAAAGAGAGGTTGACAGGGAGAGGCAAAGCATGGAGCTGGAGATGAGGAGACTGTAGAAGAACCACAAAGCTTACTCTTAATTTATACTTAATATCCTCACTGTTCATCTAGAAATGGTGAAGGAAACAACTTTTTAATAAGATGAGATGAAACCAGGAGGAATCAAATCCTCCACAAAAGATGCAAATGGATCCAAAGGGAGAAGCAGCTGGGTCAGGACAGTATAAAATGACTTCAGGGTTAGTTACAGAGCAGGAGACTGTGACCAGTTTTCCTGTTTACTGGAACAAACAGATCATTAGTTTTCATTGGTAGGAGGGAAGGAGGTTTGGGTTCATAATTTTGCCTGTCTGCTTCTGTGGATGTAAATCTTGTGAGCCTGAAGGCTTGTGAAAACCCACTTGTACCCCAGCATGGTGGACAATTTGGATGTTTTCTAAGTTAGTGACATGAGGCAGAGTTTGACTTCTACATGGGTGACATGTTCAGACTGCAGTCTTCAGGACAGATGTCCACACTCAATAATACTTGCTAAAGAAAAAAATGAAATTTTAGTACCTGCCTGCTAAACATCTGAAAGAGAACAGTAGGTGAGTTCCACCTACTTTCTTCAAACTTGTGGGCACAAATTAGAGCCAAGCTAGAAATGAGCTATGGCAGCCAAAGGGCAGTGCAGTTTGGGGCAGGACAGGTTCAGAACACCTTTGTGCTCTTCTGCTGTTTCTACACCTGGAACATTGTGTTCAGTTCTGGGAAACTCATTAGCAAGGAGATATTGAAAAATTGCAGTGAGTTCAGAGAAGAGTAACAAAAATTATCAAGGGGATAGAGAGATTCATTTATAAAGGAAGATTAAAGGAACTAAATCAGTACAGGAAGAACTGAATTTGTAATACACTTATGCAGAGAAAAATGGCTATAGTGAGATGTTACAATCTAGTGCTGAAAGGTGCAAACACCAAAGACAGGGAAGAATTAAGTGGTGGAGTGTAAAAGGAAGTATGAGAATTGGAAATGAGAAAGGGAAACAGATTTAATATCCAGAAAGAACTCCTGACAAGGGAACTCTCATGTTGCAACACCTGAAGTTAAAGTGAGAAAAAAGCCAGATGTGCAATGGAGGGTGATCACCCAGTCCCCTGGAGAGCCAGGAGATCTCCGTGCTGCCCCCTCTCTCCCTGGGACTGGCACACATCCCTCTGGGGGTGACATGAGAGTGATGAATGTAAGAATATGTATGAGACTATTGTTCCCTCTGAGCTGTGGTGACAGGATCATTTCCTTCATTTAATTCCAAGTTTCCTCTAGTGAGCATTTGTTCAGAATGGAGAATTTGGGTTCTGGTCTCAGGGCATTTTTTCCCTTGATTATCTGAGAGATTTAATACTTGGTGGCACTGTGGGACCAGACACACACAAAGGTTTTCTTCTCCAGTAAAATTTCCAGTTTAATTTCCCACACTTACAGCCACTTGCCATCACTCTGCAGAAGTGCACCTTCATGCTCTGTGCATCAAACAGCATCAGACTCAGGGCAGGGATCCTGAATGCCTGGTCCAAGCCAACACAGATTCCTCCACAGGATTTCAGCCACCTGAGGATTGTGTGGCTAATTCAACACAGCAGCTTGGGTTTCTCATCTGTTTTGTTTTACTTTACACACTGTATTGCTTTCACCTCTCAAATATTGATTAAGTCAAGCCAAAGCCTTGCACTGATCAGTGCAGCACAGTTTGCATTGTTGTACAAGTGAGCTCTTTGTAACTGGTTTTGTAAAGCAGCATGTGAGCTATCTGTTTCCAGAATGAGACAAGGTCTGCATGTTTTAGCTGAGATCAGCTCTTACGTGTTCTGTATCACCTGTGCTCTCTTCAGGAGCAATTCTCTGTGCATTAGAAAATGCAGTTTGGCCCTCCCCCACTCCTAATGATAGTTAATTAAACCAATTCATGTGAAGTAAACCACCTTCCATGAATGACTGAACAAAGGGAAAGACTGGATAACTGCATATTGTCCTTGGATATAAGCTGATATTCTCAGAGAAAAAAGTTGAAATTAATTAAATTAAGCATCTTTGGGAGTACTGTTTGTCCCCCACCCAAAAAGTAGCAACCTAGGAGAAGGAGACACTCCTTTAGAACAGAGTGCTGAATTCTTCTCTCTTGCACTGGGTGGAACTCCGAAAATGAGCAAAGCTTGTAGGGAGCTTATCAGGAGAGGAAGCACAGACCTGCTCTGTGAAGAGTGGCAACCAGTGGGGTGAGCTGTGCCTGCCTCGTTCCCAGCAGCTGTCGGGTGTGAATTCCTAATCTGTGCATAAAGCTGGAGTCAAATGGCTCTGTGTTACTGCCATTTGTATTCTGCCTCCAGATACTTTCATTCCTCTTTGCTTTGAGTAATATTTTTTCAACCTTGTCTTCCCATTAAAATTTCCTCTTCATTATAGAGCATTTCAATATAATTTCCTCCTGAACTGAGCTCAGGGTACAGCCCAACTAATAAGAATTGCATGATCTGCATTATTATGCACGCATAATCCATTATAATTGAATCTTATTCCACTTTAATTGCACATGTTTACAAACACTGCAACAGATTATGTATTTTAGTTGATTGTGCCATTAATGATTTAAAAGTCAATGCCATTTTGTGTTAAACCCATTTTTGGCTTGCATAACAAGTGAAATAACATAAAACTTCTGTAGAGTCACAAGACACATTTCTAACTTTCTCTATTTTAAGTGCTCAGAACAGTTCTCCCAAAACTGAAGCCATGCATCTTTAAAATTGCAACACTTTGTGTCATCCAAACCACGTTCAGTCTTCCAGAATTTGGCAGGATTTTAGTTAAACACTTGCTCTTGGTTGAATTTGGAAGCTAAAGGTACTTTAGTGACACAGACTTTGTTGCTTGCCATGATTTACAACAGCCCCACCACCCACAAGCTGAGTGTATTTCCAGAGAAGGGCTTGGAAACCCAGAGCTCACCCATTTCTGAGCGTGCTGAAATGCCCCCCACTGCCCACCTGGAACTTTGGCTTTTGGGCAGTGAGATAAAGTCAGCAGATGCAGAATTATTTAGGAAATGGACCTCCTGAGACTTCAGATACTGAAGAGAATTGGAAAATTTGGCAGCACACTGTGCTGTTTTGGTGCAAGGTCAGTTAGATAAGGTCAGTCAGGATGTTAAATCTGGCCACTGCCTAGTTTGTCATCACATTTTGTAACAGGAACAAGGAAGCCTGATAGACCAGAATCCCCAGAAGAAAAAAATATGAAAACCAAGTCAATATTTTTTACCAAGATTTATAGAAAATGAACTTCTTTTTATGTGCCTTTCCTCAGACACATTTACCCCGTGTAGCTTTAACAGAGATAGATGTGCTTTACCTGGGCTCTGTTCAGCTTTTCCTCACGTATGTTTATCCTGCTGCTCTTTAAGCCTCTGTGCAGGGCATTTCCTCACCCTAAAATCTGTCCTTCAGACATGAGTAACACCTTGCTGAAGACACTGACAGGACCACCAATTGTAAATATCTTTCAAAGAATCCTCAAAACCAGCAGCAATTTTTTTGTCACCACTGCAACCACAAATCCAAGTGTCTTTCCCTTGAGCCTCCCCTGATCCAGAAAGTCAGTGATTGGGAGCTGGCTTCATGGCCTCAAACATGCATATTGACCTGGTCAAATTACATTATAACTTAATAAAATATTATTATGCTAGTGAAGGAGAAAGGGTTTGTCCTGAGTGGAAGACAGGTTTGGCAGAAATCAAAATGCAGGTGATGTGTTCAGCATCCTCAGGATGCAATTGTTTATGTCTTTGACAATAAATAATACATCACAGGCACTGACAAATGGAGCTTCACAGAAGGAAATCAGCAGTTGTTATCCAGGACAGAGAGGGAGATGGGGCACAAAAAGGTTAAGCAACTTGGCCAGGAGGATGCAGCAACCTGTGGCAAAGTGCAGCTCCTGGGTGTGCCCTGGTCTGTGCTGCTAACCACAAGCCCTTTCCCTCCCAATTCCCTCTGGGCTACCAGCTGTCAAGAGATGGCCACTAGTAATGCATTTGGACACTAAGTTGTCAGGAAGGTGTTAAACCAGGAGATAAATTAATGATTTTTATGCTCTGTGAGGGATTTACAGAGAATCTCAGAGGCTTTAATTCGGGCAGGCTGGGTTCTGCTGTGCCTTCTTGTTTTATCTATTGGATTTTTGATAAATGTAAAGCTCTCCAGTGGGACTGGGGATCTGAAGTGTTTTGGGGTGGAATTAAGAAATACAGTATGAGTCTGTGTTTATACCAGGAAGGCTTTTGTTTCGTGTTTTTAGGGATTTGGGCAGGAACCATGCCCTTTTCATTAATTGCTGTGCATTGTGACTCAGAACTTACTGCATTTCTTAAACTATTTTCTAGACATCAGGAAATGTTTAGGCATTTCATATATGTTGAAGTGTGAGATTCTGTCCACATCTACACAGTTGTGTCAGATTCTATATCAGGGGTATGCTGATGATGCTGAGGTGATCTTGAAGGTGTTTATATTTACTATTAATTATGGCAGTTTGCTGTGATTTTAAAACACTTTGGGCCAAATCTGATTAATTCACACAGCCTGGATGCAGTAAAGGCAGGATTTCATTGCTCTAACTGCCTTATGTTCCTTCCCTCCATGGATGACTTCCTTCTGCCTGTAGCCACATCCAGATCTCTACTTCTCCAGCTCAGTGCAAACAGGCCACAGCCACAGTGGGCATTTCTCTTGAGGTCTGCACACAAGTCAAGAATTTTTGTGTGTTTTTAGGGTAGAGGATGCCAGCGTGCCCCTCCGTAGTCAGGACCCGGTGCTGATGAAATGCTCTGCTCCCCTGTGATGAGCAGTGTGGCAGAAGAGAAAAGCATCACCATTATTGCTGTCCTTTCAAGGGCATCCCTGTGGGAGCTGACATTTGAAGGGTTCCATGCATGGGGTGAGGTCTGGTGTCATCCAGGGAAGCCAGGATCCGTGAGCAGGGGCTCACAGGTGCTTTGAGAGGAGCTAAAGCTTTTGTTTGTGGGGAACAACAGCTCTGCAGAGCCCTGGAAGGAGCAGCCCTGTAGCTACAGGAGAAGAGTTGGTACAAGGTCAGAGCCTTTGGAAAGGGCAGAGAGGAAACAAACCATGCATGCCCTGCCCTGCCTGTGTGCATTTGTGTGCATGTGTGTATGCCAGTCGGTCTGTGGCTGTAATTAACTCCTTGTTCCTGGGTGCCTCTGGAAAACAAAGTGCCAAGTTGCAAGATGCACTCTCCTCCTTGTGAGAATGCAACTGCATTAACCTCAAGAGGGGAAAGAGGAGGGATTTAAAGCACTGCAATAGGCTGTGTTGAGGCTGAATCCCTTGCAAAATCCTCGTGCTAAATCAAACCCGCTTCAGTTAAATGAGCTCATACTCTCCTCCATCACACAAACTATTAGTTCTACGCTCTCAGGACTGAAAAAAAAAAAATGGCCAAAAGTATTATCACTGTTTAGAACCTGGCAAAGGTATTTGCTGCTGTCCTGAGGTGTGTCTGCCAAGCTTCCGGACCGAAGCGGTTTTTACGCCTGAAACCCCATACACACAAAGCTGTGGAGGGGGGGAAAAATAAACGAGGGTTTATCTGACAAGTTGACACAGTCTTAACTAGTGTTGAGCAGCTGGAGAATCTGGAAAGCACATCAGACTTGGAGTCAGTGGGGAAAAGAGGAAATTCTGCAGTTACCAGAGTCTTGCCATAAAAGGAACAAATTAAAGGGAGAGGTGAGCAGGCAGAGCACATCAAAGACGGAGCAGTCTGCAGACAAGAAAGTGAGCTGATAAGGCCATTAAAAGCCAGCTAGCCAAGTGATTAATGGAACAGAATTGCATTTTGGTTCTTGGGATGAACAGTCAATTGCATCCCAACGGGATCACCAGAGATCTGAGCACACAAGTCAAGCCACCACTGAAAATCTGTACTTATTCTCACTGCCCTCCCAAATAGCTCTCCTTCCAGCAAATGCTGATCAGCTGAACTGCCCAGCTCTACTGGGATTCTAATGGGCAAGGTTGGTGGAAGGGGAAAAAAAAAAAACAGAGAAGTGAGGGAATAGGATTGATGGCATGCAGAGATTAAGGGAGACATTTAGGAGTTCACTGAGTGGAAAGCTGGATGTGAGGACAGCTCGGGTCCCAGCCACAGGCATTCCCCAAAGCCCTGGGAATGCCTGCGATGCAAACCCCACTGGCAGGGTGGGAGGTCACAACTCAGCACAAATGTTTTCTGTCCCTGCTAGGCAGAGTGCTCCGAGCTGTGGAGCAGCTTTAAGCTCACCCCCAGGAGCAAATGGAGGGGCTTTCAAGCACCAGGAATACCCAACGATTAACTCAGCAGTGGCTGAAATAAAAGAAGTGTCGTTCATGGAAGAATATTTGGCATATTTCCAGGTCTTAGCAAATACAAAACCCCATCAGTCTAAAGAAGCATTAGGAGTTTATGATGTGGAAATAACTGGCTGGTGTGTGACGCATTTCCAGCTTATGGTGAGCCATCTATTAGAAGAAAATGTTTTAGACGTTCTGGGGCTGGACTGAACCTCCCTGCTACAGGCCAAATGCCATGGACATGAGGTGAGTGTTTCAGAAACAGAATATCCTGCCATGTGCAGAGAGGGAAGAGATCAGGGAACATTAGGCATAATTACTTCTCAGCTGTTTAGTGCTCAGATGAGGTGATGGGGAAAAGTCTTCTGTGATAGCTGAGTATGGGCAGCTTCTGTCTGCTGTGGTCATACCTTTGCTGGTGTCCTCTCACTCTGAGGCATCCACTGGATGCACAGAAACCTTTTATAATTTGACCATTTGACTTGAAGAAAGCACTGAGAGTAAAATGGAATCTGCTAGAGTGGCAGGAGTGAGTGAACTGTTCTCAGTGCATCTATTTTAGCAGCAAGGAAAAAAAATAAGAAGTGTGGTTTAGTAATGTGCAGCAGTCAAGGTCAGAACAACCTTGGGTTTGAGTAGCAGCACTCCATCCTCTCCAGTGGAGTTGGGGAATGCAGAGCATTCCTTGGACACCACCTGGTTTCACAAATATCTTCAGCATCAGGAAAAATGCTTGCTTTACAAAGCAGCAAACCAAAATACAAGGAAATGCCCAAGAAGCCAACAGAACCCCCAGCAGTAACAGACTATGGCTGCCAGTTCATCTCTGTAGCTGCATTCTCCTTGGGAGTAAGCTGGGGGAAAGTATCAGTATATCACTGACAAAAGATGGCAATGAATCCTTCATCACCAGGGTAATCCCAAATGGTATTCAGAAGTTCTGTGGCAATTTCCTTAATGGGCACTTTTTGAAGAGTGTTTATCCAGAGAAGTTCATCACTGGAAGAAAATCTCAGGTAGTTTCAGGAGGGAAGGTCTCTTCCTTCCATAACCCTGGGGGTGCAGGTGTTGCCCCAAGGTGTCTGTGTTCTTCATGGTGGCAGCAGACCCAGCAGTGCACCTCTGACTCTAAGAAATGCTGGCTTTCATATGGAGACTACAAGAAAATTGGAGCCAAAACTCAGTCAAGCTGAAAAATGGGCCTGTATCTCCTTTTTTTTTCTTTCTTTCTTTTAAACACTAATTTTCTGTACTTTGGGTCTTTTTAATTCTTCTCTCTGCTATTTTTGTCAAAGACAAGATGTGCTTTTTATTTGACACAGTCTTTTCAGTTCCTCTGGAAAAAAAAAAAAACAAAAAAGAGAGAAGCTGTAGCCATATCAGTGCCAGCTTCAAAGGACTACAGGGAAGGTCTCTCTGCTGGAGAAACTCTATTAGGTGTCACACAGCACCAAAGGATGGGAGGTTTGGACTGAGCTCTTCACCTTTGGACAGGCTTATTTTCCCATTTTCAGCCCTGTGATGATAAGAACCTTCCCAGAAGTAAATGTTCATTCTTCTCTCCTGAAGCACCTGGACTTGTCAGATGCATGTAGGATTTGGACACTCACACACACACTTGTTTCCATTTCAGACAATACCACCTGGGCACCGTGCACTTACTCTTCATGGTCTGAACTTTATAAAAGAAAACGTTCAGACATTTGCAGGAACAGAGTCCCTTTTTCTTCCTGACTTGAATATCATAGTAAATTTATAGACTTTGCAAGTACCTTCATGCTCAGAAGGCAGGATCTGTTGCAGGATGAGTTTTAATACAGAATCATAGAATATCCTAAATTGGAAAGGGACCCACAAGGATCATAGAATCCAGTTCCTGGCCCTGCACAGGATGCCCCAAGAATCACACCACGTGCCTGAGAGCCTTGTCCAAATGCCTCTTGAACTCTGTCAGGCTTGGTGCTGCGACCACCTCCCTGGGGAACCTCTGGGTCAAGAATGTTTCCCTGATATCCAACCTAAACCTCCCCTGACACAGCTCCATGCCTTTCCCTTGAGTCCTAGTGCTGGTCCCCAGAGAGAAGGGATCAGTGCTGTCCCTCCACTTCCCCTCAGAAAGGGGAAACTGAGGAGATGTTTGCTTGGACAAGAACAATTCCTTCACTGGTAACCTCGCTGCCTCAGTCACTCCGAAAATGTGTCAAGAGGTACTTTTGTGGGTAACACAACATCTTAGCTATGCTGTTTCCCAGCCAGCCTGCTTTACATGAGCTAAAGAGACATCTACTTCATGCCAGTAGAAGGAGAACGTTTCCCCATGAGGATGGTATCATTCAGCTGAGCAGCATCACTGTGGCACGGAGCTAGAGCATTCTCCAGCAGACACGGGCAAGCCCAGCCAGAGCAGCCTCACGGTGTGTCACACATCAGCACAGCCCTGGCCTGGCCCTCACAGCCCTGTCCCTTGGTGTGGCAGGGGCAGGAGGCCACCCCTGGGCCCTGCAGGGCTCGGTGCAGTGAGGCTGGGGGTAAAATGAGCTGCTGAGTCTCTGCAGGAGCCTGCGAGTCCTGTGAGCACTGGGCTGTGAGCAGCACTGCAGCAGAGCAGCAGCCCTGCCTGCAGCAATCCTCGCTGCACCTGGGGATCTCACAGCTCTCCCAGGGACCTGGCTGGGTTCAGTGCTGCTTCCTGGGTGAAGCAGCAAGAGCTGGGGTCACCTACTGAGTGAGGGAAAAGGGGGGGAAAACTGCTGATGCTGAGCTGATGCCTGCCTGCTCCTCCTGCTGCTGTGCTGTTGCTGTTTCCTGGGAGTTGAGGCTCAGACCAGTTCTATTTTCAGGATTTAGATAAAAGTTTCAGTCACAGGTCATGACTCCCTCAGTTACCAGGGACTCTGACCATTTTTCCTGCGGGGTAGGAACAAGAGAGCAGCTGCTGTGCTGTGCCTGCCAAGCTCTGTCCTGCCTGGCTGGAGTTCCCAGCTCAGGGAAAGCTGCTTCCTTTATCCAGAGGCCATAAAGATGCTGACACGCACAAACGTGCAGACCAGGGATATTCACACATGGTCTCCCAGAGCAGGCCTGCAGTAGGTATTCTCTGTGTTCCTGACTGGTGCAGAGTCTCTTTGCTGAGCCCTCCTCAGGCACTGCCTTGCAATGTGCAGGATTTCACAGAATCACTGCAAAACCAGAGTTCTCCTGACAGGAGCAGAAAAACAAAAGTCTGGGAGAGGGTTCTGCATCACTGAGCCCAATTGCCTGCAGTCACAGGCCATCATTTCACAAGACCATTTGCATCCAGCAGTGAAGCTGTTATCTTAAGACTAGTTTTACCTAGTTCACATGGTTTACTTTCTTTACCTCCACCTCTTTGTCAAGAGGACTAATTTAATGCCTCATTCTTCTGGTGGCTGGAAATCTCAACATTTCCAGCCTTCCACCTATTTGTTCTTGTGTCAAGGCTGTTTTTGAGCTGAAGTAGCTCTTCTCCCCCTCCAATGTTAGCCCTCCTCCCAGCTGCATCTGTAGACAGCAATGACATCTCTCAAAGCCACAGAAAGGAAAGGCTGCATTTGCTGCACTTCTTTGCTGCTGTTCCTGTTTTAGTAGACCTTTTCTGAGTTTCTGTGCCAGGACTGACTGCCTGGTGCTCCAGGTAAGATCTCATCAGGCCCTGGAGCAGGGATGTTCATGCTGGATATCTGCATGCATCAACATGGATTCACAAAGCCTCTTGGGGCACCCCAGAACATCTGACTTCACCTTTTTCTCTACTGTTTCTAAAAGGTAAGTCCCATTTCACAGAAATAGTGCATGGCAGGATTCTCTTGAATATGAACCTTGCCCTTCATATGATCACATCCTTCTTCACATTTCCACCTTTCCTGCCACAGCCTTCAAGTCTATCCCATTTTTTGAATTTTCCGAACCTCCACTGTTGTTCTTATGCACCCTGATTTCATCTCAGCCCAAATTTTAAAGTGTCTCCTTTTGTGCCAGGAAAATTAGAATTATAAATGCAATCAATCTCCCCCACCAATCCTAAAGGGACACCAGGGTCACCACTACACCCCAAACCTTCCCAAAATGTACTCTCCGTAGTTCTCCAGACATTTCCTGCACAATTCCACTAATCCCCATTTTCTGCAGTTTGACTAATCTTGTCACCACGTCAGATACACTCTAGAAGTCCAGAGAGATTAGATCTACTGCACTGCTTTTGTTAAGAAAATCAATTATTCTATCAAATAAAATCATCAAATGCATCTGACACATCATTGCTTTGGCAAAGCTGTGCTGCATTCTTTCCTTCAAAAAGAAGTCCTTTTACTTCCTAAAGCTTTGTATAACGCTGAGGTCAGACAAACCAGCCTTTAGTCACATAGATCATATTTTTCCTTTAAAAATATACGAAGCAAGTACTACACGAAGGGGTGACAGGAACAGCAACAAAGGGGTGACAGGATCAGTGCCCCATCTGGAGCCAGATTCCATTCCAATTGGCTCTAGGAAAGCCACAGCAGAATAGCACCTAACCTCTATTACCCTCTTTTCTACCCTTTTTGTAAAATGTTTGGGCTTTTTCAAATTCCTCAGTTCAAAAGATTTTTGAAATTGTGCTTTTACAGTGTCAAAGTACAGACTTGGGGGTTTAGGAGTCAAGCAGACCAAGTTCCAAAAAAATAATGTAAGACCTGGATTCTCATAAGACCCATGAAAACAGGATGCTGAACCTTTTCCTATGTCAGTGAGGAAATCTCTTCCCTAAAAGAGGCCAGAGAATTTGAAAGTGCATAGAAGCAGGTGATTAAAAATGAAAATAAAATTGTGAGTATTACATGTGTTTGGTTTGGTTTTGATCCAAGGCTTCTGGATGGTGCAGGTAATGGGCTATTAGATGTGTACAGCCTTCTGGCTGGAGATCTAAGTTTTAAACATACCTATATCCTTTGGTCACTCATGAAAATGGACCTGGATTTGGGGACCTGGTGGGCTCCTGTGTGCTAAATTTACATCACAAAGCTATCCATATCAGCATATTTTCTCTCCCTGTTTTCCCTCCTCCCTTCATCCTACCCACTGAGGAGCTCCTTGTTCTTGCCTCAGCCAGGGCAGCTTCTATAGTTTTCTCCCTGACACCTCATTTTCTTGGTGTTACCCTCCCTCAGGACAACCAGATGTGATTGCAGTGCCAGCTTTTCGTACCTCTGGTCTGTGAGGAGGCCCTAAAAAGATCATTAACCCCAGCCATAAACCTGCAGTTTATGTGAGGGAGGAAGAAAGGGGCAGAGGAGAGTGGAAGGCCATGAGGGGGACGTTTCAGTGCCAGAAATGCTGTGGGTTTTGCAGGTCATTTCACATCTTTATGATCCTTTTTCACTTTCTCATGCCTGAGGAAGAGTCTATCACTCATTGCTTGCTCCTCTACTTCTCCTTTGCTCGGCACAGCCCTTGGCCAGGCTCTGCATCCCCTCCTCCTCAATTTTAGCATCCACTGGGACTGCTCCAGTAGCTGCTGAGACAGACCCCCAAGCCAGGCTGTGCAGGGCTGCAGTGTGGCATTCTGCTAACTGCTTGTACTACACACAAACAATAAACACGGCGAGTTAATGAAAATGAAGAAAAATGAAGGTGTTTCACTTGAGCTGTTCTAGGACCCTCCTAAACAGCCTCTCATGGGCAATTTACCTCGTACTGCTATTGGAAAAAAGTGAAACCTTCAGCGACTGGAATGAGAAGAGAAAGTAATGGAATTCAAACATGATTATTATCAAAGACAGGCTCTAATAGGATACCAGAGTCCAGTTGAAAGTTCGGACAAATTTGAACTTAGTGGCAAAAAAAAAATCCCCACTTTATTTTCGGTTTCACCAAATGGTTTTATGAACCTAATAAGGAAATTGTAGCAAATCTGATTATGCAAGAGAAAAACTCTTGTCATAATTAATCCAACTCAGAAATCGGATGCCAGCAAAGGGGGAAATTTCCTTCTCATTTATATTCTTGTCAAACCACTGAAATCAGAAGAGTTTCAGGAAAGTTTAAGACTTCCTTTGTAAAACTATATTGCTTGACAGTAACGGGGCTCATACTTACATTTAGATGGTTCTCCCATCATACTCAAATATTATTGGCTGTTATTATTTAATGAACAAAAGATCTCTGGAGAAAAATCCCATGTCAGGGTTGAAGTTTTTTAAAGTAAAATGCATTTGTATATCTGGAAATAGAAACTAGAGTGGACAGTACTACTTATACAGTAGAGAATGTAACATCTGTATATCCTATCAAATACATAAATGTAGAATCTTGATCCTTTGTGTCATTAAAAACAGCTGGACTAAAAATTAATGCCATGAAATTTCTTCATAGCACGTCAGATATTTCAAGGAATGTTCTAGTCCATAAAATATTGAGAGTTAGTGAAATAAAGCACATAAATAACATTGGGCACACAATGTCTTTTTGTTCAGTGGCTGTACTGCTCATGGCACAATAGAGCAGTCCCTGGAAAAGAACCCTGAAAGGACTGAGCTGGCCAAAGTAATTAATGCACATGATTGTTTTCTTTGCAAAAGAGAGGACAGAAAAAGCTCATCTGCTTTTGGACCCAGACCGGTATCCTCGTTGTGCTGTGTGGCAGAGACATCACTTGCAATCAGCCTGGTAACACTGGGCTCCTATTTGCCTCCACATCAACGTTCCCTCATGCTGTCCTGCATGCAGCCCTGCCAAATTCTGCCTGACACTGGCACAGGTAGGAGCATCTCCATCGACTGCCAGGGAGCTGCTCTCTATTCACACAGATGGAGCTGAGAGATTAATCATGTCACCATTTCTTTACCCCTTCGATAGGTGTAATTTGGATTCCTCTGTCTTGAAATCCCACCTTGACAAACACTGAAGTATCTCTGCCTCATCTATAGCCCCTCTTTTTGTTCTGCCCTGAGCTTTCTAACAGAGACAAGAGGGGCAGCAGTGATGATGACACCCCAGATGCTGCTGGCTGCCCACACACCCTCAGTACTGCCCATGGGAGCCCTGCTCTGCCTCTCAAACAGGCCAGTGGCTGCTGTTTGGGACTGCCTTTCACACAGGTACTTCAGATCCTGCAGTCTCTGGGAAGGCAGGAGCCCATTGCTGGTGCAGGAAGGTGAGGATCTGGTGAGCTTACAGTGCCCTCTTTGCTGGGAAAGGCTGTGCCAGGCTCAGGAGGGAAGCCTGGGAAAACAAATCCCCATCACAGGGTGCTACATGCTCCAGGGCTATCCCTGCCCCCCCTGACATCCTGCCAGTGCTCCTTTGCAACAGCTACACCACACTGTGCCCCACACACATCTGCAAGGACAGAGGGCACCAGGTGGCTCCTTTCACACTTGACTGGTGCCTTCCACACTCTGCACAGCTTCAGAGACCTCCCTGCTCACATGGGCTTCCCATCCCTTCATATCCCACTGAACCTGATCAGAGCAGAGGTTCTGCATCAGACAAAGAGGGACAGAGGTTCTTGCCTTGTTTGGTGGATTCACTCCAGTTAGATTTGGGGAGATGTCTGGGGATCTGTTATGCACCTGTACTCTGCAAACAGCATCATCTGTCTGCAGAGCCAGGCAGGCACTCCAAGGAGTCACCTTTGCTTTCCTGAGGGGTTATATTGGAGCCTGCTGCTGGGGGCTGAGCCCTGCTCAAGCCCACCAGCCTGGCAGGGGTTAAAGATCCAGCTGGGATCACCAGGAGAGCAAGCAGGAGCCAGTGAGCATGGAGGCAAGAAGGGGAGAGTTGTTTTAGTCCTCTGTGCAACTCTGAGGGGAGAAATATCTGGGTAAATAGACATGGTGTGTGAGATAAACGGGACCCTGGGGATGTTTGCTCCTGCACTGCCAGATCCATCACATTTCCCCCAAAGGGTATTGCATTTCCAGGGACTGGGGTTTTTTACTAATTTACTGCACCGAGAGGCACTTGAAATGGGAGCAGGGAAACCAAGTAAAGAAAATGCATCCTTCCTGCAGGGGCTGTGGGTGGGAGGAGAGGGGATTAGAGGAGTGAGCCAAGGGTTAAAGACACAGTGTGTGCCTGTGTGTGTCTGTGAGGCACGTCAGGGTGCCTTTGTCTTTAGACACAGGCAGCTGAGGCCAAAGTGCATTGCCAGAGCCTGATCCTGCAACATCCCTTTCACCCTGGAGCTGGGACATTAGTTGCAGAAGTGCAGGGACAGTTCCTGGGACTGCTTTCCCAGGGCTCTTTTATTCGTGCCATGGAAACGTGGCTGGTCCCTGTGCTCTGAAGCTCCAGCTGGGAGCTGCTGCACTGGGGGTTTGGGTATTGTTGGAGAAATGCTCACACAGTGAGGATATGGCCCCTCATCCCAGCAGGGATGAACTCCTCAGCTTGTAGTGCATCTTCTGTGCCTCTCTCAGAGGCCACAATTTCCAGTCAAGGTTACTTCTAAGACTCCGAAAATAGAGCAAGTACAGACATAAAAACTTAAATAATCTTCTTAAAACTTTTCAGAGCAGAGAAAGGTCAGATTACAGGTGTATCTATGGACAACTTGTTTCTTTTTTTTTTTAAATTATTGTTTTAAAAACTCACAGAAGTGGAGAAATAATGAAACATTACTTCAATACCTATAATGAGTATAAAATCATTTCAAGCAGATATAAACAAATACCATTAAGTAATTAAAACCAGAGATAACTGACTGGCTAAATTCCTCTGGAGTCCACTTCAGCTTTTGATGATACATTATTATTTTTGCATATGCAGAATTGAAAAATTCATCAGAGAGGGTGGAAAAAAGAGATCTGTTTTATCAATGAAAAAATGTGTGTTTATGCCAAAGGAGCATCCCTATAGCTTGTCTTAAAAGCAAAGCTTTATCATTCTGCCTATTTCCTCTTGGAAAGCTTCTGCTTGGTTTCCAAATACCATTTTTTCCCCAATCAATTTATTCATAAACTCATCCTGTGTCCTCAGCTGCTGTTGATGCCTTAGGTTAAGGCATCACTGTGGTGATAGGGAAGTGGTGGCAGCTTTGTACAGACGCTCTAAGCTTTTCTTCATGGAGAAGGAACTTTGTACAAAACCTCTATGTATGTGGAGATGTATGTTTAGGACCAAATGTTGCCCTCAGAGGTATAAATCCCAAACAACTCTGCTTCAGTAAGTATAGTCAAATCCCTCTGGTCACTCTGCAGGAAAACTGAGAAGATATTGTGAGCTTTGGTGAATATTTGGTGTTTGCAACCATAAATCCTGTGCTAGTGGATTTATGCACCACTCTGAGCACCTGCTGCAGAATATAGATCAGGAAAATTAAAAAGTGGCATTTTGTGTGAGGTGTCTCCCTCCCCTACAGGCAGACATGTTCTCCAAACAGGCTGGGCTTTGAATCCAGCCCAATGTCCCTCCTGCTCCCTGGCTGCTGTGAAGCTGCCACCAAACCCCTCTTTCACCCTCAAGCAGGGCTGCAGCCCCACAGCATCTCCCATGAGGGTCTGTGGTGCTCTCAGGCAGAAGAGCCAGGGGACACCAAGACATTGTGCCTTCACGAGGTACCAAACACCCTGTACAATGTCCAGGCTATTCAGGCAGTTTTAGGCCCTTGCTATTCTGAATTTAAAGTTCATCAGCAAGATAATATAAGCTTAGCAAGGCTGAATTTCTGTCATGTTGTTTCAGTTCTCAGGCAAAGCTCACAAAGGAATTTTTAAAGGCAGAGGATTATTCTTAGTTTACAAGTGGGGAAACTGAGGCACAGTGCTACAAAACAGCCTCTCCACAGTCCTGTCCCTGGCCTGGCCATTTACCTGTCTGCTCCTGTCACTGCTTCACCCAAAACCCCCTCACTGGGGCAAGGCAAAACCCCCTTCCTTCCCCCTTTACACACTCTCTCCACAACCTGATCTTTCACTCTTCATCTTTCACTCCTGGAGTGCAGAGCTCAGTATACTGCACCAAATCACCAAAGAAACCCAAAGAGGCATCTCACTGATGCAAAGGACCTTTCAAAAGAGAGAGAGAACAGAAATAGAAGCATGAGCTTCATCAGACAACCATTCCACCAAAGCAAGGCAGCAGCAGCTGAGTAAAGAATAAAAGGAAGAACAGATTAAAGGAGATACTTGAGTCCTGAAGAAAGGAGAGTTCTGCATAGCAAATGATTTGCAGAGGGGTGGCAAAAAAAGGCAAAAGAATTATCCAGCAATATCTTGCTAAAGTTGCTGGAGAAGCAATATTAACACAGGAATAGGAAAGTGTGGACAGAAAAAGCAATCAAGAGTTGGAGAAACAGCCTGGCACTGTGTGTAAAATCAGTGAGCATCTAAGTGGCCACTTTGGTGTTTCTGTGAAAGGTGAATAGCACAAAGCATTATCTGTCACAAGGAAGGGAAATCACAGCAGTGTCGATTGGAGCAGTGCTTCAGGAAATTATTGAACAAGCCAGAAACAACCTCTGATCATGGCATTCCAGGAGAGGAGTAAATCCACAGAATTGCACACAGGGCTTAGACCAACGTGGCCTGCAAATGTCTGAGCAGTAATCCATTGCTTAACAAATGGGAAAGCAGTGGGCAGCAATTGCTGCTCAGAGCAGGGAACCATCTCTGCCCAAGAGTCTCACACAATATCAGGCTCTGAAAGCGCCGAGAACCAGGCTGAGGAGAGTAAAATTGCTGAAGTGTGAAATCCTGTTGGAATTACTCAACAATCACACTGGAGACTGGCCCCAGCAGCTGGGTGTGCATCCTCAGATACATATTTTACCAGCCTTTAAGCAGGAAGCATTCCCTGGGCCCAGCAAGCAGCATTGTGTAAGCAGCCTGTTTTGTTGGATTCTGGTTTGTTGCTGTTCAAACTTGCAGTCAATCTTCAGTGATTTACTGAAGAGGATTGGGCACACTGGAAATCATTTAATTTCATCGTCTCTACCAAAAGAATTCAATAGTTTACACTGCCATTTGTTGTGAAAGATGATCAGTGAGTCTGGATTTCCCCTGCAGGCAATCACAAAGGATGCCTGACCTGTATCTCAGTGGAAAGCATAATAAAGTCAATGGTGTGGCCCCTGTTTGCACTGGCAGGAGCAATCTGAAGAGGAAAAAAGGTTTATTCTGGTGTCTTTGCTGATAACTGTCTTAGATATGTTCCAACTCTGCTGCTCCTCAGTACCTCAGGACTAGACACTGATGCAGCATGTGAAAGCTTTGATGTTTCTGAAAATTAGCTCTGCTTTAGGATATATTTGCTCTAGGTAACATCCTGACTGGCAAGTATTAATTAATTGGCACATCTAGAAGTGCAGGAAAACTGTAAGCTCTTGAAGATGGAATGGAAAGCTAGGGAAGGGTTAAGCAGCCTTTATTTTTGCCAGCAACTATACGTGCTCTGTTCCTCATCCGCCCCCATGAAGTGTGAAATGCAGCAGATGTTTGATCCTGATCTATCAGCCTCCATATAAATGAAGGTTGAATTAGTGGAGAAGGAGGCAGGGCAATGTTTGCCTGAGAAGAACAAGAAGATTTCCAACACCTGGGCAACTTAATGGTGGCAGATGGCAAAAGCTGAAGGCAAAGAGAGGGAGCGATGTGCACCAGCAGCTGGTGCATAAATGGGGACTAGAAAGGCCTCCACTGGAACTGCACAGGGAGAATTTAATACCAACAGTTCTGTAAGAATGATAGTGTGAATATACAAAGAGGAGCCTGTGTTTTAACTCAGACAGCTATCGTCGGAAGCACCCGATGGATTGTCAACCAAGGAGATTTTCACAGCAAGGAACCATCCATTTGCATCAAATACTGTCAGTCTGCAAAGCAGCAGCTTCTGGGTCATTTAGCAACACTCCAGATGTAGTTATTTTCTCTTAGGCAAGCGGCTCAAAAAGAGCTGTGCAAGAAAAAGGCAGAGCTGGCATATAAAGGGGGACAATCAAGCAGCATGTGGAAGCGATTAGCCCGTCGCTGTGATGTAACTCAGTTAAATGAACACTTGGGTGTCCTGTGGTTCTCAGCACAAGACACTGCAGAACTGTAGTCAAACACAGGGTTGCATTCACACAGGTGATGCCTATTCTGCCACAGGAAAAAGAAGGGAAACCAGGGAGAGCTGTAAAGGTGGGGCCTGACATCAACAGGCTTTCTTGAGATTTTTTTCATTTAAATGACAGAGGTGAGATTAGTGCTTGTTGCCAAGATCATTGTTAGGAATTTTTCTTCCCCCACACTGGACTCATCCTTTTTAGGGAATAGCTGCCCTCTGCAAAACTCAGCTCTGAGTTCAAGCTCCACAACACCCAGGAGTATCTAGATGTGCCTGACAGAATTTGGCCCTTTCTGGAGGATCCCTTTTCCTACCAGACTGATGTTCACTGGCACTGTGGTTACACATCCTGAACACAGCCCGTTACCTGCTGTGCACATCACACCTGCAGCCCTGCCAGGCTGATGCTGCACTGAGCAGCAGAGACACCCAGCGTGGAAGGGCCACAGACAGATCATTCCTGCAATTCCTTTAATACAGGATTCACACCAACTATCTATGGATTAGTGAAGCTACCTGCTGGTGTTTCAAAAAGACTCAGCAAGTGGGTAGAAGGAATGCTGTCTGATAGGTATGCAGCTTCAAAATAGGCTCATACTGTTCCTAGAGCATTTGTGACCACGGGAGGGGAAAAGGTTACTGCATGTGCAACCTGAAGTTTTAATTGCACCATGCCCTTTCCTTTGCAAGTAGAAATGTGTATTTGTAAGTGATAGTTACACTTGCTAGTTACGTACCTATCAAATTCCTGTTATAATGAGGATGACTCATAATGAAATTATGCATTAGTTTCTCTGCTCATTATATTGTTTGGCTTACTGTCAGCATGCAAACTGCAAATCTGGATTCCTCCCATCCTTCATCCTCTTTGGCCATTTCCCAAGTAAATAGTGGTCAGAAACCGACAAAGGCACTTTAAATTGTTGCAACTCCTTTGCAAGCAATGGGTATTCTCAGAGAGGCTCCACTGCTGTGCAGCTGAGCAGCAATATTCTCTCCTGTAGAACAGGATTTTCCTAATGGAAGGCAGAGTGAAAGCACATGTGAGCCCTCTGCTTCCCTGGACAATCCTACTTTGCAACCTTCTTACAGTGCAGGAAGACAGGAAATTGGCATACCTGATCACATCACCACTCCACTGCTCCCTGTATGGTTTTTTCCAGCAAGGAGCAGATTGGCATGCCAGAAAAATGTAACAGCAGTGGAGCCATGGTAAGGATAGGGGGAACACCAGTCCCATCACTGATGGCAGCTGATGTTGGTGCCCAGTGATCAGAAAAAGCCTGCAGAAAGGGGGAGTGTCATGGAACATCTCCCTAAGACTGAAATGTGTGGAACTAATCAGCCTCCAGAAGATCTTTCTGGTCATTTTCTTTCAGCCTGCTCTGCACACCTCAAACAGTTTATTCCTCCCTTCAGTTACCACCCGAGGTAGGAACCTCTCCTCTCATTCAGTCACACAGCTCTCACAGGCAGCTCTCACCTGCTGCCCCCCAAGTCTGAGTGACTTCAACTTACTGTGAAGGACTGAGGCCTTTGGGATGACCCTGGCAGAGATGTCCATGTGGGAGGGGAAGCTGGGATAGCTTTTGTTATTTATGAACCTCCTTATATTCAGCACATACAACTGAGGAACTGTGCACATGAGTGGCAACTACCACCTGCTTTAAACTGTCACTGAACACTCTCGTGTCTGGTGCAGTATTGAAATCTCTCAAAAGATCATCAGCAAAGTCAGGACTCCTAGTCCTGGGTATCTCCAACCAGAATCTTATGCCTCTTGAACTGCTGTGTCATCCCACTTACAAATCAATTTCACTGCAAGACCCTTAGTGAGACAGAAGTATATTTCTCAGGACAAACAGAACTTTTCTTTTTTCCCTTTTCTTCTTCTGCCTTGAGGTGAATGAAGGTCACATAAAAGATGCAAGATAGGTGACAAGGAAAAAATGTCTTTAAATTATTCAGAAAGCAGGTATTGTTCAGTGAGCCCTGCTGTCAGTCACCATGTAGGTGCCCACCCTGATATTCATGACTACAAAATTCAAAGTCCCCTTTTCTGCCACTGATTCTGGGAGAAGCTTGATGTGCTAGTAATAGCCCAATGTAAACTAAGAAACAAAACTGGACCCTTGAGCCCTCCCCTCTAACCCACTGACTGTGTGAGGAGCAGTGGGTGAAGAGGGGAAGGGGGGATGTCCAACAGGGACAGCAAGTGCGGGCATGGGGAAGCACAGAGTGCAAAGGCAGCTCTGTTGGGAGCAGCACTGATTCAGAAGCAAACATCATACTCGTGGTTCCTCCAGATGTCCCCATCTCTGGCTGGCTTGCACCAGCAACAGGCTTGCTTTCAGTCATGGTTTCAGTGAAGACCAGTGCAGGAGGAGACACCAGTGGTCCATGCTGTGCACAAACACTGCCTTGCTGTTTGCTAAAGCAAATCTGCCATTAGTGCTGTCCTAACCCTTTCATTCCCCGGGTGTGAGGCAGCCATAGCTGGGGTTTCACTGTGATTTGCTTTCCTCCTTAATCTCTCCCAACACCATTCATTTCTGAGATGTTCCCTGGATGGTATTTTCACCTAAAGCAAAGGGCTGTGATCCAGGTGGTACTACAAAAATCCAGGCAGATGTGGAACAAGCAGCAAAAGAACTAACTCCCCACTTGCTCTGTCCCAGCCTGCCTTGGCTCCAGGGTGCCTGCCCAGTCCTTCAGCCCACGTGTGCTGTTGCTGCTGGCAGACACATCTGTGCTGGTGGCTCTTACTTTTGTCCACTAGGGACCACACTGAGATCAGCAACACCAATGACAGCAGATGTTAACAAGCCTTGCTGCATCTCGACCTGGGCTGGTCACTGACTAACAACCAAGAAGAAAGAGGCTCCAATATCTCCTCAGAACACTAATATCTCTGAGCTGGTATCTGGTGATTAGCACAGCTTTACTGAAAACGGCAGTGTCCTGTAGCATCTCTCACCACCTCTCTTCCCCACACCACAGGCACCTCGAAAGCCGTGCATTGCTCTCATTTCTTCTGCCCACCATAACCCCAAGTGCTGCTTATTTAGAAATTTAGATTGCAAGAGTCCCTGCCATCTGCAAACAGTCCTTTGCCTTTTGAGAAGCGCAGTGCACATCTGTGACTCTGTGCACACAAAGCACAGCACGGTCCCTACATCCCCCTCGTTCTCTGTATGCCACAGCTGCCTCACAGAGTTTTAAGAACTTTCAGCTTCCAATCGCTACTTCCACGAAGTCCTGCGCCAGCCTCAGCTTGCGGCGGGGGCGGATGCTGCCGCTTCCTCTCGCCGCTCGCATCAGCCAGGAGAGCTACGGCACCTTCCATTGCCGGGAGGGATTTTCTCTTTCGTTTCAAAACAATGTGTGAAAGCCTGCTCTGCAGAAACAGTAGCCTCAGTAAGTTTAAGGATGACTGAAGCTGTTTCCTCTCCCAGGGGGGTTTAAGAACTACGGAGGGATGAATGGAGTTAGACCTATCGCTGCATTCCTAGCAGCCATCCTATTGCAGCCCTGAATGGAAGCAGGAATGGCATGCCTAGCCTAGGTTAATCAACCCCACGGAGTGCATGCCTAAAAGCACTACGAAACAGCCTTAAGTCAGCTGGAGAAAACTAATTTCAAGCATGGCTGTCTAGTGTGCCTGTCATTCCTATTGTCCTTCCAAACTATTTCAGACATTTTGAGCAGCGAGTACTAAAGCGATGAGTTAGCAGGGGTTGTGACATTAATGGTCCAAAAAGGTTTAAGCACCAGGAGCGAACGATGACAGCACTTAACAACCGGTGGCAGTTCGGAGGATTCCGCTGGATCTCTGTTTGTTAATAATTAGGCTTCGCCTCGGAGGAAGATGTGACAGCTACCGGAGGTAGGATTTGCATGGGAAACAAAGGGAGCTGTTGCTGTGGGGTGCCCGCTGTTGGTGCTTTGCTCCCCGGCTTTCCGAGCGCAGCCAGGTGCGGCGGCAGCGCTGGGGAGGGGGCGCTGGCATGGGGGGAGAGCCGGGGGTGGCAATGCTGTGGATAGTCCTGTGTTTTATGGCAGGCATGCCTTGAGGACAAACTGGCTCAAACCTCGCTTCCTGCTAAGTGTGCATTCCACGTTGTTCTTCCCGCGGAGTAAAATACATAGAGGTCATGCAAGAAAACACTTTTCTACCGAGCCGGCCGGGCTGTTTCTGAGATGGGAGAAGGGAGAGGGGGAAGCTGCCCTAAAATAAAAGGGGAAGAGGAAAGCTGTGGAGCCTGTAAGACGAGAGAGACATGCTATTAATGTGTAAAATGTGTCTGGAGTGCCACCGATGTCATTTTGAAAGGGGAGAAGTATTCGCGGGGGAAGGTGGTGGGAGGAATTTTCCGGGTGAGGAACTCATTAGGTTATAACCTATTGCAAAAGAAGGCGTGATGTGTCCATCCATTTTGCATAATCAAAGCTTTCTCTGCACTGTTGGCAATGTTTTGCTGGACGAGAATTGTAGTTTCAGACAGAAAAAGGCATGATTTCCTCCCGTGTCACTGCCAGCCCCCTGGCATCCTCCTCCCCCTGAGAAACCAGTGTGGGGAAGGATGTACACAACGTTCAGCTGGATGCTGAGAGGGCTGTGAGCAAGGGCTGAGGGGGAGAATGAACACTCAGTAGGATAACAGGAAAGCTTCCCCTTGAAAAAGCTTGTTTCTCCCCAGCCAGAAGTCCAAGTGGTGATAGGCAAAGTTAGAAGCCTCCTGTACTTTTTTGTTATGATGTGCCTGTTTAGCATCACCAGGCAAGAAAATGTCCGAACATCAGAGTCAGGTCTGCGTGGCCAGACAGGGCAGCAGGGTCTGCTCAGGATCCTGGGCAGGGCTGGGCTGTGAGTTTGTGTTTTTGTCAGTGTGTGTGACCCTCACCAGGCTGAGCAGCAGGAGCAAAATGAATGAAAACCATATTCCATGCATATGCAGAGCCCTTATTGCTTGGTGTGTTTGATCTGAGTGTGATGTTCCCTGGGCTGATGAATTGTTTCGACTTGTTCATTAAAGTTTCATTTCCAAACAACAGAGAGACTTCAGAGTGAGTGGTATTTAGTGACAATAAAATGTTCTGCTCGTGGAAATGCTTCTCACAGGACCTATTAAAAATGCACTTAAAGAAGCTGAGAGTCATATATTGCAGCAAGAGGTATGGAGTCACTTGCTGTGCTAAATTTGAAAATTAAGGTTATGATGCCATTTTAAATCTACTTTAATGTGGCTGTCACTGAGGATACCTTACAATACTATTTTCAAAAGCTCACAACCTCGAGAATTCTGTTAGACTGATTGTTTTCATTAAATCTTCATCAGAAAAAGAATACTTACATAGCAGGGACTTACCAAGTAATTTGAATTTACTCAGCCTAACTACTGTTCCCTTTAAGGAGAACTTCAGTGTGTTTTACTGCATTGTAAACAGGTCATGATATAATTAATTTAAAAACAAAACACCAGTGACAATTTAACAACAAAAGTGCTAAATGCATTCAGTCTAAGTGAATACTGGTTGTGCCAAAAAGAAGCAATATTGGATCAGGAATGGTAAGAATTGCTTTTAAGAATCATAAATATTCCCCATTTGATCCAAGCAAGAACTTCTCAGTTAACTGCATTACTTTGCATTGCAAATCTGGGGAGAAATCATTTCAACCTGTGTTATGTACTCTACTGAGTACATAAAGATAACAGTGAAAACTTTCTTCCAAAGAAACTGTAGCAGTTTGAAGTATGGATCGAAGAGTTTTTATGCAGAGATATTAAATCTGTGCCAGAAATGAGCGATGCATGGTGGAAATCAAGTACATGGTTTTTCTTCCCCATCTCACTTTTGTCCAGAAGCTTAGGGAGTTTTACTATTTCTACCTCAGTGCCTCTCTGAGGGAAGGGTCTGAAGGGGTAAAACCACGAGGAGGTGGGAGACTGTGTTCAACCTGTGCCCAGACTTCTTAGGGAGACCTGGGCAAATCCCTCAGCATCTCTGGGACATGGGCAGTGCAACAGCCCTGCCTTGCAAACCAGACTAATGTGGCAATGATGCAATGGAAATACAGACCATGGTGCTCAGGGAATGAAGCTGGACACAGGGCTCCAGACAGGGCAGAATGCAAAGCCAAATTGTGTGGCAGAAGGAGGTTAATGTTTCAGGCATTTTCAACTGTAACATACGACATAACGCAAATCCTGGGATCCAAAACTAAATCTGCTCTCAAAATTATCCCAGACAAATTGGCCACTTACAAAGGCTTCTGCCAGGACCAAATACCTATTCATCTGAGAGCCTGTCAGGAGTGACTCCAAATCTCACATCATTCCATCAATGTGCAGCAGATAGTGAAGCAAACTACATCAGACTGATTCCTGGTGCTGAGGAGCAATTTCCCCGTTGTCTTCAGAAGCTCAATGACTACTTTTTGCCATGAATCTCACTTGCCTTTTCTGTTATGAATTGTATGTGGAGGTCATGCAATTTTCTAATCTATTTATTTGGTGTTATTTAGGGCTTTCTTCAGCAAACAGCTCATGAACAGATCTTTTGGGAATGGCAAATGTTTGCAAATTCATACTGTGTTGCTTGGTTCAGTCCTGTGGTGTTCCTTGATTAGCTGATTTGTGTAGCTAACTGGCAGAAGGTGAATTGCAAATTTCACAACCAAGTGTACTGTTTCATACTGGATTTCCATCACTCTCTGAGCAGTCAGGTTTAAAATTCACGTCTTGCAAGTAGTCATACGAGCACCACATAAGCACTGAAGTGCTCCCACCAGACAGATGTGAGAGCCAGGTTAAACAGCTTTCAATTTCATATGAATATTCATGGAAAGTGTTCAAATTCCTGCAGCTCTGTTAAAATGAATAGTCGGCATCATCCATCCTGCACTGCATGGGCCATCCTCTCACAGCACTTGCCATGTCCCCACAGTCTCCCCAGCTCTCCAGTGTAAGTCCTCAGTGCCAGTGGAAACTGTTTGTGCAGCCAACTCAGAAGGAAAAAACACCACAATGGAAATTTCTAAATTTTCCACATTATAACCTCTCCTGTTGTGCCTGTCTTGCACATCCTGTGACACGAAGACAGCCAGCCAGCCAGCAGGGAGGACATCAACAGTGAGGCAGTGAGTGCAGGAGAAAACACTGAAAGAGGGGAAAAATAAGGGGGCCTGGCAGAAGGAGGGATCAGTGGCACATGGAGCAGGTACAGAGAAGGTAGGAATGGGAACAGCAGGAACATCTAATATACAGATATCATTTTTAACAATGAATTTGGTTTTATCAGACTCAGCCCATGGCAAGCCCTGGAGATGTTGCTCCCAATCCCTCCCTGTGCTCACCAAAAGTGCCACCAAGCAAGGGGGTGACACAGTTTACCTTTTGTCATGCAGGGGTCTGATAACATGCCACGGAGGTATGGAAGATGAGAAGAAAGCTGTCACCTGATATTTGGTTTAAAAGCAGTCAAAACCAGTTGGGTGAAGAATTTCTGTCAGATTTATTTCCTCACAAACACCAGCACCAAGCTCTTTAACTCAGAAACAAATCAAGGGGAGAAGGTTATAACACATGGATGTATTTGCCTTTTGAGATATTTTTGCACTGTACTTACGTCATGTAGGAGGAAACCTCATGTCTCCCTCTGAGTGAGCTCCATTGTCCACATGCTTTATATAGAAAGTCTGCTGTGAGCTGAATCAACAGGGTTGCCAAGACTTCATAGAGGCAACCAGCAGTTACACCCCCGTCAGGTGGCCCCTTTTTACCTTTTCAATGATTTTAAAGTCCAGTGATCCTAGATATCCTTTTCTGTTCTAAAAATAGAAGGGCCTAAATTGCAAGTGCTGTGAGTCACACAGTGAGAGTCACTACAGGCAACACACGTGTACTCCTATTCTCTCAGGGCACACCTAACAGCAGGCTGATACTGCCAGGGGAGAGCCAGAGAGTGAGAAGAATTAGAGGAACTAAAGTCAGAGCAAATACAGAGAATCTTTGCTAGGACAAAAATTGTCTCAATGTAGTCTGGAATGAAAGCCCAACTTAGAACTCCCCCTAGATACTGTTAAAACTCCTATTATGTCTTCAGATACTTTTTCTTTCTTAATACAGAGCTGTCCTGCTACCAATAAATAACTTTCATCTCAGTTTGTGCCAAATGGGATGTCCCAGCCATCCCCAGGTACCCAGCAATTTTGCCTGAATTCAGTGTTCCTCTCACCCTGTGTGCCACTGCATTGTCCTAAATCAACCACTGCCACAAGGGTTTTGAAGACCAGAGGAGCCAAAAGAGCATTTGTCCCACTTCCCTACTTCCTTGTCAGAGGATCAGAGCTCAGAGTGAAGTTTCTGCTTAATCCCAAAGTGATTCATCTCTCCAAGATTGCCATCCTGGTATATGGGCCCCTCCATATATCACTGTCCCTGTGTGCCTGCTTAGGTGTGGTACCAAAGTAGGGTCAAAATAACATTGCCTGCCTTAAAGAAGTAGTGCAGGAAACATCCAATGTGCTTGGCTCTGTTTTACTCGTGGGCAAGCTATTTTCCACCTCAGCAGTGTTACTCCTTACTGACAGCCATTAGTTATTTGCAAATTTAGCTAGGCCTTATAAATGTCAGGCTCCTGAGTGCATAAATAATATTTCAGAGTAGTAACTTGAAATAAGTCAAACTAGGAATGGTGAGAAGATCTGGAGTACGGTCCCTTTGGGACCCACTACCACTTCTAATTAATATCTGGTACTTAAAGCATCACAGCCCATGGTTAAATCAAAGTCAGAGGGAATAAAGGAATATTAAATCCTTCTGGAGACTTTTGTCCAGGTGCACCTCAGTGCTGCTGCCAGATACACCAACTCCTGGAACTCAGGTAGGAGTGTAAGGGCTTTTTTGTGGGGGACAGCTCAGGGAACCCATCAGCCCCAGGGCTGGCACTGCCCCTTGTTCTCTTGTTGCCTTCCCATTCCCATCTAGCCCCCTACTCCTGCACCTTCCAGGCTCTCCTGGCCCTCCAAGCTCATGGAGCCACCTGAAAACTTTACTTTGGTTTTGACTCTTGAGGGAGTCCAGCTGGGAGTCAATGAGCTCCAGAGCAGGTGCAAGAAAAGCAGGAGAAGAGCAGCCAGGTGCAGGCAGAGAGAGCAAGGAGCAGCCCCAGTCCTGGCACAGCTGAACACCCCTAAACTGCTCTGCCTCAGTGACCTGGTGAGGCTGCTGCAGAAACAGGCTTCAGACAACCACAGGCTGACCAGGAGAGTTGCAGAGCCCAGGACCAGCTGGCTGAAGGGCACAGAAGGACAGCAGTGTGTCTGCAGTCACTGGTCTTTGATCGTCAGGGCCCATCTGGTTATTGATGAGCCTTTCTTAAGCTTGGATGTGGAATTCCAGAGCTGCTGCTGTGGTGATAGGGAAAGAATTGATTCAGCTGTGAAAACCAGTCTTTGTGGAGCAGGTGGATGGAGGGCTGCTGTGGTTTGGCAAAGTTCACTGCTCTGGAAAATCAGAGTTTTGGAAAGAAAGTCTGAGGGGAAAGCATCACGTTAACTAGAACATCTTTTTAGTCCTTTAATAAAGAATATATAGTTCAGGGCTTAGGGAGCAATGACCCATGCAGGGAACAAAGGAAGTTCATTTGTAACCACAGCCTTTTATTAGCTGGAGAATATGCAAATTAAAGGTCCCCTGACTCTTGAAAACCACTTTTAGAGATGCCTCAGGATATATCAAAAATTTCTGACAAATTCCCCCTTTTTGTTTGCTTCCATAAAGGAAGTTGATCTGGGTGCCACTCTGGTCTTTAAAAGCTCTGCTGCTCTCCTAATTATTAATTGTATGAGACACATATTTTCCCATCTTGCTATAAGCATCACGGGACAAACTCTCTTGGATATTAAATATCCCAAGAAGTCCAAAGCAAAATCTCCTTTGGTCGAGTTTAATTAAGATGATCCAGTATTTTTTGTGCAGCTGATTTGGAAGGATTTTGTCACAGGTAAACAAGCTTGGGGAAAAAAATTGCTTTTATCTCTCTTTACTTTCTGTTTTAGTCGTATTTCAAGTGGATTAGTGTAATCTTTCCTCGGCCAAACTCCACGGCTAGTCTATTCCATCATCGTTCTAATTTTATAAAAGGAAATGACTGAAAGCAATTAATTAAAAAACTCTTCAGAGATGCGTATGGGGATGTGCTTATTCACTAAGAACTCAAAAAAAACCCTCTGCATTTTAGAACAATTTATCTGGTGCATTAAGCATGAACAGGATGTCTTTGTTGGCTGCACCTATCTTTTGATGTTTCCCTACATAAATATGCTCATTGTGGAGAGGTATCTGCAGGAACAGCTCAGTCAGAGAGGAGCCCCTGTTAAAGCAGATTTGAGCTGCAGGTTGGTTTCAATTTTCTTTTTTCCTGTGTGATAAAGCTGATTGATTTCAAGTGAGGAGCCTTTCCCTACTGGGACCTGAGCTGTCAAAAGCCATCACTGAACCTGCAAAATTCTGTCATAACACCAGAAGCCCCAACTCTGCTCCAGAACCATCAGAGTTCAGGGAAAATTCCCAGTAATTGACAAGTGAAGTTTTCTTAGCAGAGAAATTCTGCCAGCCAGAGCCATTATTTTGTGCACACACAAGCACCCCCCTGGGGGACAGTGCTAACACAAAGAGTAAACTCCTCTGATTAGAGTGAGTTCAGCATCACAAACACGACACAAGTGGCTCCACACTAAAACCTTGGACTGGGCTATTCATAAACCCTTTCAGATCCATCAAAAAGGCAAATTCCCACATTGTAAAGTGTTGTTGATTTCTTCAGAGTCAAATAAAACCTCTAAATTTCCTTGAGTTCAGGGGGAGGGATAAGTCAGAGCTCTTGACCCCAAAGCTGTGCCTGCCCTCGGTAAAGCTCGGGCACAGCTGAGCTGTGAGTGCAGATAAGTGCTGGCATCCAGAGCAAGGTGCAGAGGTTCTCCTGGCAGGGCAGGAGGAAGTTTCCTCTGCAGAGGTGTTCCTGCTCTGTGATGAGTGTTCATCCTCAGAGTCAATGCAGCAGCCCTGCTCATCTGCAGGAATATTTCCCAGGCAATTTCAATGTTCCTAGGGAGGTTCCTAGAAGATTTAACCTACCCTGCTTCTTTCATCGTGAAAACCCAAAGAAAAGGTATTTTCCTGTCCTTCTTTGCTTTTCAGTTCATTTATACCCTCTTTAGCCTCCATTAAAAGGTGCTGTTTGTCTACTCTTTCCACTCTACATTCTCTTGCCTCTATTTAAAACCCTCACATATCACAGCCTGCTGGTCACTAGCCAGGTATCCAGATGGTTCTTCTGCACCACATTGATAGGTGCCTTAGAAATAGCAGGGAGAGAGGGGGGAAAAATATCACTGAAGGCTTTAGATGCTCTTTTTGATAAATGGCAACTGTAGATCTAATTAGCCAGCTCCATCCTTTGGAGAAGCTGGGGAAACAACAACATTTGCAATCCCACTGAGCAAACACACCAGGACACGTCTCTCACTGTCAGGTTTTCACTTTCCCCTCAGAGCAGTGTCAGACAATGTCCATCTGTCCATCCCTCTTCTGTGAAAGGCACCAGGTTCTGTCAGGGTTTGAAGGTTTGTCTCAGAGCCCATCACCCTCCTGCCTCAGCACCACTGCACTGTGTCAACCACTTTTACACAGACAACTGGTTTCCAGAATGAAGAGCAAACACTGCTCACCTTAATTGCATGAGCATCCCTCTGGCAGTAATCAGGCTAATTGCTTCAGTCAGGCCAGCAGGATTTGGCTCTAAATCAACCACCAAAATGATTGTAGCATAAGTGCAGGAGTTCCTTTACAACTCCAAGGCCCACTTGTTAAACATTATTTACTCCTCAGAAACGCTGTTCCTCTCTTCCATTTTTTCAGGGGAAAGGTGGAAAGGGTGCCAGAAGCACCTATGGGAGTGGGGGCCTGAGCCCACCCCAGATGCAATGGCAGGGGAGACAGGAATCCTTCCCCTTTGCTGAAATGCCAGGAGAAGTGTGCCCTTGGGATCTCCCAGTTGCATCATGCCTGGGAATCCCAGCAGCCAGAGTTCCTCTTCCCAGGAGTGGCACAGCACTGCAGAGCAACCTGCCAAGAAGGGAACCACTGCCTGAATCTGCTGTAGCTGTATGTTTGACTTACACCTTAAAGCATGAGGTAACGTGTCCTTGAAAATATTTAGCTTGCCCAATAAAGTGGATAGATGCTCTCTTTACCTGCAAAAATTTCTAGGAGTTTTTTAAAAATCCTGTTAAGCAATTGGTGTGTATCCTGTGGCAAATATTTTTGCATAATACAGAAGTTCTGGAAGATTCATTTTAGTAGTTGGTGCTGGAGGGGACAGGGAGTTGAAATCCCCAGAGCCAGCTGTGCTGGACTTTCCCAAACCAAGGGACCTGGGTGAGGACCTGACAGGAAAGCCTTGAAATCCCATTCCCACCAAGAGTTTGTGGGATAGAACCAGCTCTCAAGGGCGAGACCTTCAGTCTGTTTTAGAGGGCTGTGCCTTTTTAAAATAGTGTTTTGGTCCATTTTGACTGTTTCCATACCCAGCAGTCTCAGGAAGAGCCCAGGCTGGGTCAGTTGGCCTGTCCCAAAGCAGAGTGTGACCCTCAGCTGCAGCAAGAGCTGCAGGTCAGGCCCTCAGCCCTGAGCTCTGGAGCCTGGAATTAAAATCCCAGCTGGTTTATAGAGTTCAGGGGCCCTGGGGGTAAGGGAGGAGGTGAGCAAGGTCATTGAGAGACCACGCAGAGCACCCACAACCTGTTTTGGTCCTGCTGAGCTGCTCAAGTCTCCTCGTGCAGTTAAAGCTTTTTCTAAGCAGTTCCAGCCCACTGCCTCCCCTCTTACAAAAATCTTTACACGTCTCTAATAATTTTTACTGTCAATCTCTGCACTCCTTTTATAACCATTAAAGACTTTATGAGATAGGATGACCAGAAATGAAAAAAGATTCTGAGGATAGAGCATGCAATTGATTTATGTTAATGGCACTGTAATAATATTTTCAGTGTTTGATTTCTTTTTCATTCTGTACACAGCTGAAATGACGATTACTTTTCTATACATCTTTCATTTATTGAGCAGCCACTTATGTTGGGCTCCACAGATTTGTTCTCAGGTCTGTTTCCAAAGCAGTTAAAATATAATTAATTTAGAATCTGCCAACACATAAGAAGTTGAGGTGATTCTTTCCAATCCATCTTACTAGAATTCATCAATGAATTTCACCAGCTGTCATGCTTCTTGTGCATTTGTCTTTGTAAAGATCCTCTGACTTCACCAGCTTTGACACACTTAACAACTGTTAATACTGAAAAAACCTCCCACTCTGTAATTCCTATTGAACCACACCATCAGCCTCAGAAGCCCCCTAGATGTGCATGAATAAATACCACAGTCACCTGTGACAGCATCTTTAATGATTTTAACATTTCATCTCTTATGCATAAGTCAGAGATAAAAAAGTGAAGTGTGCCAAGATATGCTGGAATTTATTAGGAAATCAGAGAATAAATGTTGTTGCTTAATTTTGCTTTCATAATAGATTCTGTCTTGAAATATTAGGTGTCAAATCATCTTACCCTGAAAGGATTAGAATATGAAAAGCATCTCTCAGTGATGGAGGAGAATAAACCCTGACTGTTTTTGTGATGGAGTTTGATAACCCAATGGAAGGGATTTTACAGGACAGTGTCAACAATAGCCAGAGATTGAGCATAAATAGGATTTTAATCAGTTTGTCAGCTAAAGATGAACAAAACCCAGCCAATTCCCATCTCAAAGTTGATACAAAATCCTACACAAGTATTTCATCAGAGGCCTTACAAAGCCACTTTCTTCTATTTATTACAAGGTGCTTGTGGCCCTGCCTTATTCTGACTGGTGGGAGACAGAAATACAATATCAAAAATTTGGCATCTGTTGGAAGCTGGAAACACCAACAATAAAAATATTTTATCTTCAAAGAGTTGCCAAAATTAAGGGCTACATTTTTCAAAGCAGCTCATCATGAAGAGTGCCTTCAGACTTCCCTGGGAAACAGAACTGAGAACAGGGGCACTGGACTTTCATTCCCAGCCTATGGAACAAGTAACAGCCTTCACACCTTCCCTGCAGGCTGGAAAACAGGCGAGATGTGGGCAAGTGATCGTGTGAAGGGATTTCACAGTTGCAAATGGTCTCACATAAACCTGTTTTGTAGGTGTCACCTAATATCAAAAGTCTCTTTTTTGGGATGAAACCCTGGCACCATTCAGTGCTGCAGGCACAGGAGCCCATCCCCTGCATGCTCAGGGGCCACACAGCAGCTCTGGTGTGCCTTCATGCATGATACATGGCACAGAGGAGCTACCCAAATAACAAGTACAGTTTTAGCTAATTGCCATATTTATTATTAATGTGTGCAACACGGTAGCCAATTAAAGCCTCGTGCTGAGCCAGGTGGAAGACAAACATGCAACTATAAAGATCAATTAAATGCATTTAGAGGTTGCACATGAGTGCAACATGCAGCCCAAGAAGGTGCTGGGCCGTGTGTGTCTGTACAGGGAGGGCTGCCCAGACTCCAGCACCTCAGCATCACACACACACACATCTCTCTGCCTGCCTCAGTCTCCTGGAGGCAGATTTCTGAACTCCTCGGTGTGAGCAGCAGAGAGGGATGAAAGATTGGGACAGTAGCAGCTGCAAATGAATTGCTGTATCACAGGTACTGAATGATGATTTTGCAGCTCTCAGAGGCTGGATGGGTGATAAGTAATGCCCTAGGGTGGAGAGAGGGAGAGCAAAGTGGTCTGCCCAGGCAAGGGAAAGGCAGAGGGGTAATTAATTAGGGACCACACCATCTTCTGGCTCTTTCTCTCTGGTGATTTTTTTCCTGGGCTGGGTGTTTACAGCATCAGGGTAACTGGGCTATCATCAGCTCTTGCTTCAAAGAGCTCCTTACCCAGCAGTGAATTGCACTGGATAATAGCACAAATACAGCACAATGACACTGCCACTGGTGAGGTTTCGTAGTGACTACAGAAAAAGTCTTCCCTCTCTGAAGCAGTAACTGCCTTTCGGATTCTCAAGCTCTTATTTCCCAGGATAGCACTTTTTATTCCATTTCTTCTTATGTGTTTTTTCCTATGTTGTATTTCTGGCTTTCATGTGCACATGACTAGGAAGCATTGCTTGTCCAAACAGAGTGCCTTTTCCTCTCTAACTCATCTTTTCATCTGTAACTTATTTTATTGCCAGACATAAAAAACCAGCTACAAATTATATGACAGCATCTCCCCAGATCCTGAGGTTTCAGATGTGTCTTGTGCTGTGGTATCTCTTTCACTAAATCTGTGTGAATGAGACAGAATGGGTGTTGCAAAATAAGTGTTTTATCATAAATTAACCCTCATTTCTTCATTCAGATTCTAGAGATATTGTCACATTACTTCACCTTCTGCTAACTCCTGGTTGTCTTTACTATCCATCCTCACAACTGAAAATGCAAACTAACAGGCTGTTATATGTGAAAAGTAGTTTCTACTGTAAGAAAATGAAGCATAAAAATAAATGCTGAAACCAATAAACTTCAGAAAAAGCAAAGCTACAGCTGTCATCCTTATCATCAAGAATGGCAGTAGCATCACAGCTAAAAATGAAAATCCTCAAATTCAGTGTTCCACGATGCCAGGTAGTGACTGTACCAGCCCACAGCAAAATCTGATCCCTACTCAGTGAAGGGTGTGTGTTTTGACTGAAAAGGTGTCAGAACAGGGATTGTATTTTCTTATTTGGAACAGATGAACAAAGGCACAGAAAAATTGCCTGTATTGTGCCAAAACACACAGGAAGCCTAAAACAAAGTTATCAGTCAGTCTCCCAAACCCCAGCACAATTACTAAACCCCAGTTAATGTCTCCTGTGTTCATGGAGTTGTGCCCATTTTTGCTTTATTCCCCTGGGTCAGTGCACCTGGAGTAAGAGCTGCCACCCAAGCAGGACAAATGCTCTGCCTAGATGCAATCCTGCCTTCAAAGCCAGCCAGAAACAGCCTTCTGAGGAAGCTACAAATATTCCCTAATTGGTAAACACAGGATAATCTATGCCAACAGTGGTCTTACCCTGACAGAGATTAACTTTCAGCCTTGAAGCACAAATTTTTACGGAGTTCCAAAATTTAATTTATTGGTGCTAAATATTATTACTCCGAGCACTCTCGTAGCTCACAGACGTGTCCATTCTATCTCAGGAGCTGCACTCCCATGCTGAACCATCCAGTTACCTATTTAATTAGCACAATTATTTGTGATGGACATTAGAGGATCAGGTGAAACCCAGAGGTTTGTTGGTTAATGAGTACCACAGGTTAATGAAGGAGGAGAATGGAGAGGAGCACAGCATGTTTTTGCCTAGTCCTGCTATTCACAAGTGAGATTATAGAGGAAGGTAAATAACACTGAAATGCTGCCAGCCTCGTTTCCCTGGATTTTTGAATTGCTTCCCCTTTGCTGTTGCCATGCCAAGCTCTGAATTGGTCTGTGCCAAACTTCATACAAACAAATGTGCAGAAAATTCATTTCAAAGTCTGACTTAACACTAATACAAGCAACAACCAAATGCAAAAAAAAAAAGTGTGTCTGAGCAGTTCGGCTACGGCTGCTCTTTCTGTGATCACTTAAATGCAGAAGAGAAACAGTAAAGCCAGATTTGCTTTTATCTCATCACAACTAAGCCCTGGATTTTGCGTAAACAGATACCAAATGCACCTAAACCTCTTAAACAGCTTTTGGTTTTTTTCAAGCACACATGACAAAGCCTATCTTTGGGGTGGGAAGGAAAGGAAAACTTTGTTGTGTCCTTATAGGATACATTTGTTGTGTCCTTATAGGATACTTTGAAGTGCCTGTTCAAGGGTCATTTTTTCCCCATTACAGCTCCCAGAAAATACATAATGCTGCAGTTGAGATGAACTGCGTCAGGCAGCTGAAGGAAACCCATGACAACAAACCCATGTGGAAAACCAGTTATTTTTATATGCACATTGCTAAAGTTTTTATCAAACTAGTGGGAACCAAAGCATTTGTTTTCCCCCAGGGACCTGAATTTACAAGGATGCCCAAAGCAATTCAGTGCTGAGCAGGGGGGAAAGAGGTGTGCAGGTGGTGCCTGGCCACAGGCAGCAGGAGCAGCTCCCTGGGCATCAAATCCCAGCTGTTCCCACTGGGGCCATCACCTCCTGGGGAGAGGGGAGGCTGGCCAGAAAGCTGCAGGCAATTAGAGGTAATTAACCCAGCTGGAAATGCATCCCAGGTGTCTATTAGTGAGACCCTGAGGGGAAGGAAGGGGACCGTGAGGCTGAACTCTGTTTCCCTCTCCTGAGTGCCTCACACGGCAGAGAAACTTCAGCAGGAGGATCATTTCCCCTTCCTGTGCCAAGGAAAACCACCCCAGGGTGGGAGTCACCCTCCCTATTGCCCTCACCTGTCACTGCCACCCCCTCTCCAGCTACCTCCAAATATCCCAAGCCATCCTTTTCCCCTCTCTGCAGCCTCCCATGGTCTCACCAGGAGGTTTCCTCCACCCCAAGCCTGGGCTGTGAGGGTGCTCACTGCACAAGGATGAGAAGGGTATGGCCAAGACCATGAACATGCTTTCTCTTAGGTACCTCTTTAGAGATACACAGATGTAAAGTAAAAGTAAAAACAAGGCAAGGATTGAGGCAGAACTGTGGTGTTTTGTGGACACCCTGTCCAAGGGAAGGCAAGGACTCCTACCAACCATGTTCCACAGACCCTGGAGAATGCAGCACTTCCCAAACCTCCTTTTCTCTTCCACTCCCCAGCACAAAACAAAGCTGTGTGTCATTTATACCAGTGGCAGCTGCAGCTTATTAGGAGACAGCCCAGTTTTTCAGATTTCCAATTGCATGCATGGCCATTTAGCTGTTTTGTAAACAGGTAGCAAGTTCGGGTCAGCTGGGGACAGGCCAGGGCAGCTTCTTTCCCTCAGTAAAGCTCCCCTTGCAGTGAACTCCTGCTTGGCCTGAAAGCAGCCTAGGCAGAGGGCTTCCAAAGGCAGTAACTCAGTTATCTCTGCCCTACAAGACACACAGAACCCCCAAAAGCTGTGCTTTTTTGTTCAAGAGAACTAGGATGGCACAATTCCCTTCCTCACCGGCAGTGACTTGACCCTGCTCCTTCAGCCCCTGCTATGCAGCCTTTTCAAAACAACCAACCATCCAACCAAATCCCCAGAGGAGCCTTTTCCAGCTTCTCCTTCACTGTTAGACAGTGAGCAGCGTGTCCCTGCTGGCAGTGAGGGTGAGCTGAGCTCTGCCCCATCCCTGCTCCCTCTCTGGCTGGGATGGAGCCCAGGTGAGGAGCCACTGGAGCCCTGCCCTGCCCACTGTCCCTCCCCAGCTCCGTGTGGCTGTGCCACAGCAATTGCTCTGAGCTCCAGCAGACAATGGCTTCTGGGCACTGCAACCCCTGCCCTTTGTGCCAGGCAGTCCCTGGTCACTGCCACAGCCAGCCAAGTGCTCTGGCAGCTCCTGCCTGCCCTGCTCAGCTGTAATTCACCTTGGCTTTCAGAGGCACGGCTAAAAGGCAGATCACTTTGGTAAAATTACCCCTCTGTCTCTCCCCATCCTGTTTTCCCTCGTTATGTCCTTCCCCTGACCTCAGGGAGTAGCTGATTTTCGGCAGCACATGCCCCACAAAGGCAGGAGGTCATTTGTAGTGCCACTCAAGATAAGTCAAGGCCTTTAATCTTTCAGAACAATTTGCCTCACCAGATGTTCACTATCAGACTTTGCTCCAGCTGACTAAGGCTCTCTGGCATCTAAATGTCCAAAAATTGTAGTGTACTTAAGACCTGTTGTTCTGCTCTCATTAATCCCAGCTAGCAGTGGAATATACAAATATTTGTAGCCCCTCCAAAGTTTCAGAGAAGGTGAAAAAGCGCAGAGCAAAACAAGCCCAGAGGGTAAGCAAGGTCTAAGGACCAAAAAAACCCAAACCCCACCTTTTAGGTGGTGCCATATTAATCCACTGGCTGCACACAGATGCAGAGCATGGGTCTGAGCAGGTAAATATTTCCTCTTTTTTAGGCAGCAGCCTTTCCTGCCCAGCCAGCACCATGAAGCTGACCAGCAAGGAGCACAAAACGAGTCCCTGGCACTGGGGCCGTCCACACAAGAATAATTGCCAGCACAGAATAGCCAGAAAATGGAATTGACAGCATGAAAATGTCAGTTCAGAACTCAGTGGGGGGAAAAAAAAGGTGTAAATCACTCATTTTTAAGGACAAGACTAGTCTCACTAAGAAGTACATTTAAAGTTAAATTATCTTGACTACGGCAGAGAAAGGTCAGTTAATCCCTTTCTCTGGAGCACACAGCTATTCCCTGGGGTGCATTTTTTTCTTGTTCCATGCAAGTTTTTGTGTCATAGGGGTCCCAGTCTTCAACACAATTAAGAGTTACTGAATTTTCATTTGCACTGTTGCTTTGTTCTCGCCTTGCTGGGCTAAATGCAGTTTTCAGCCTCACTCCTCCACAGTATTAATTTTTCCATTGGCTTTATGGAAGCCATCAATTTACTGCCTGGCTTTTCTCATGATTTAAAAGCATCATCTCAGTAACATTGTTATCTACCAGCCACATTTCACAGATACTGTGAAAGTGGTTTATACTGATATCTTACTTAGCATCTGGCTGACAGGACAATTCAGGGAAATATTGCCAGAGATATAATGCCATTTTGTGATAAATAATGAGCTTTAAAGCTTAACAGGTTGTTTTCTTCAGAAGAAATCATAGCAGTTCTCCTGTGCACAGAATAGCCACTTGCCATACAAAGGCTGAGATGGAAAGTGCCCCTTAATGCATTAAATAAATCCTAGAGAGTGACCAAGCAACAGCTTAGTTCTGACCTGAAGCTTTTCATGGCTTCTTGAATTATCTAATTTGCCAGAAGTGAGTGACTGCTTCTGGGAGTATATGTTAGTTAATAATGCATTCCAGAGTTATTAAGGTTTATCATGTAAATCTTTATTTGAATGCTTTTAAAATGCATATTACTTTCTTGATAAACTATGATGGCTCCTTAGGAACCATTAATACAAATTAGGGTGCACACCAGATGTAGCAGAGGGCCTTACGAAAAGTACTTATTCCACATGCAGAGTAATCAGCTTTTAAATTATATTAAATACTGCAGCTGTAATGTTTTCCCCCGGTCTTAGGGATCAGATCGCTTTTTAAAAGTATTTTTTTACTAAATTTCATTTCCTCAGATAAAAGCCCAGTTTTCAGTTGTGCAGCCAGGAGGTGAGAAGTTAGAGACTGACAAATTGCAGGGAGGAGAGGACAAGCTCCTTTCATTTGTACCAGTTAGAATTCCCCAGGTACGGTTCACAAATAATTTCCATAATCTAAAAAATGTGTTGCTTTTGATCAGAAGCCTCCTATGTACACGCAGAGCAGAGCTTTTTGGTCATTATTCTTGCCTCCAGGTCCTTGTGTTTGGTGCCTTTTTACAACATGCCACAGCTACCTCTGCCCTGCACAGCGAGTTCACCGCGATAAATTCATTTTCCATGGTCAGTGGGTTTGGGTTTATTCACCACACCACAGCACTGTTGCAAACATCATCCCTATGTGGAGAACCCCACCCTGGTGCATGTTAAATGAAAAGGGTGAAAGGAAGAAAAGCTGCATTGACTTCAGCTAGAGCCAGGTCAAATCACAGCATCTCACCTTGGCCTCCTTCGAGCTCCTCCAAGGCAAAATGAGGTTTTGAGCCAGGCACGCTCTGCAAGGCAAAACCAGGGGCTGTGGGAACGAGACAGTTTCTGGGGGAATGGTGCAAACAGTAGCTCAGCTATAATTACAGATGGCTTGGCTAAAGGAGGTCTTTGCCGTGAAATAAGAAAAAGAGAAAAATCTGAGTAAAAGTCCTGGGATCTGCCCCACGCTGGGTAAAGTGACCTTGCAATCCCTGTGAGTGGCACGTGGCCTTCACAGGCTGCTTGTCACAGGTGAAAGGAGGATGGTTTCATTTGTGTATTGTGACAGATAGAAAAACTGGATTAAAATTGCCTTCATACAGGAAAAAGACAGGAGGGTGGCTCCTGCATTGCTTTTCTAGTGGAAAGATCCCCAAACCTCTCCATGAAGTGTCCTCACAGCTCCATTCCTGCACCCCTGTGCTCCCATGCCCAGCGGGGAGGCAAGCAGCTCTCCTGCCTGGCTGTGGGGCAGTGTCACTTTGCAAACCTTCTCAGGTGCTTGCAAAATGTTGCTGGGGCCAAACCAGCCATGAGGAATGGGCAAGAGGGTGACATGGGGAGCATCTGCAGGCACCTGGGGAGCCATAAGCTGCTGCATCACTCACCCACCCTACGTGTCAGCTAAATTAACTCAACAGAGGCTACAAAACCAGGCAGAGAAAAGTCCTCCTGTCTGGTAAACTCTGCTTTCTGATCATCAGTTACAATTTTTGCAGGCTTCTGTAGTGTCACCACTTGGTACCAATTATGCATTTGAAGACAATCTGCTGGAAAAAAAAGCTGTTAGCATTCCCTGACTTGTTTCTGCTCATTAGATTGCAACAGGTAGCAGGGGACTGTGGAAAGAGGGTTTGTTTATGTGTTAAATCTGCAGGTATTCATCTACAAAGTCCTTTATTCATCAGTGATATATCATGCTGGTGTTGAGCACATCCGGTACACACAGATACATCTTCTTGACAGACTAAGACAGGCAGGATTTGGAGAGAAATTCTGCTTTTTAAAAACAACCTCAAGCAAACTGCCCATATCAGATTCATCTTCCCTTGTTTATGTTTTTGAGCCCCATCTCCATCATTATAACATTCCTAGTGAAACTCTGGGTTTCAGACTTTGGCAAGTTCTGTTGAAAGCAAGATAATTGAAACACATTAAAACCTTTTCCAATGGCTCCTTATTTCATCACAGATCAAGTGAGACTATCTGAGGGAGTGTTTTCCTTCCCTGCAGCTCTTACCTCTATTATTTCCTTTCTTATAATGAACCTTCTTGGTCTAAGTTCAAATTTTACCTTTTCACACCCTTTGCACGAAACAAGTTTGGTTTTACTATGGCAACCATGCGTCAAAGGTAGGATCTTTTCTCTGTCTCTAGAGACAGAAGTCTCCAGACTTCTGCTTCTCTCTCCTTTAGGCAAATATTGAAATATACGTGGCAGCAAGGCTTGTAAGATCCAGCTTCTCCAGATGTTGGTGTGAATTGTTTCTGTGTTTATGGACAGAGCAGGCAGATGCAGTGTCAGATTAGCTCTGCTCGTCTCCCAGGTGTGGGGAGGATGGCTCTGGGTGTGCTCCAGGCACAGGGGCACTCAAAAAAAGCTGTCACAGTAATGCTGTGCTTTTATTCTGGAAAAGCAGTGTGAGGCACCAGCTCCCTTATTGCTCCTTGCACGGTGAGGAGCAGCGCTATGAAAGATTGCAGTGCAATTGGGAGGTATAGAGAAGGTCATAATTTATATTATAATGTCCAATAATAATGTATGTGCATGTGTTGCCATAAGTGCTGAGGCACCCTCAGAGCTCATCACTGTCTGCACACTTTTAGTCACTACGCAGTCACACACGAAGGCCTTCAGCTGCCAGCACACATTGACATTTCTGGGGTTTTTCTGTTAAACTGAGCAAGCATTGGAGCAGTGTTGCATTGAGCCAGGCCTAGGAGGTGGTTTTGGCATAGGATGCTCCTGCTGCTGCCATATCCAGAGGCCCCCGAGGCTGGCGCGGTGCCCGCGCTCCAGCGGAGCAGGCTCGGGGCCGTGGGAGGCAGGCACTGGGGGCAAACGCTGTACAATTAACACCTCACTGGCAGGGAGAGTGTGAAAGCTAAAAATACTCACTGAGTGCCTACAGCCAAGTTTGGAGCTTGCATTAGGCAGACTTGTTCCTTACCCCAGCTCCAGGCTGTCTTCTCACAGCCCCTGAGCCAGCCACACTCAGCCACTGCCCCGACAGCTTTGGAATGGTCACTGATACTTTTCTGTGGTCCTCTCAAAGGGAGGTGGCAGATGAGCAGCTCCAAACTTCTTGGGAAGTGCAAGCAAGAGGACTGATAGGCACTTTCCCACCCTGCTTTCCACATCTCTCCAGGGAGATCAGCAGCAGACTGAAAACAATCAAATCCCACTTTCACCCAACTCCAAGGGGGTCAGAGCACTGGAGAGAGCAGCAGAGGGAGGATTACCCTGCAAGTCATCTAAGATAATTACCATTTAATAGATGCTATTCTGCTGGAGAGACTCACAACCCTGTGCAGTGGGCTGTGCTCTCCCAAGAACATTTCCTTTAAAGTGGACTTTGTGACTATGGGAGGGCAGACAGGCACATCCCAGCTGTATCACACTGGGACTGCTCTCAACCACAGCAGAGCAAAGAGGGGTGCAAATTCAAGCATTAGGAGCAGGCAGAAGCTAAATTTTTTTACAGGGAAGTGGTTTATTCAAAGAGCCACGTGTTAGGGAAGCATTTTATTTCCTTTCTCTGCAGTGCTGCTGTGCCTTTCATTTAAAATTATTGAGAGGTGTAGTTAAATTTACAAGCAGCAAGGACGTTGGAAAAGTTGATAATAGCCATGGGCTCAGTCTGTAGGGATTGATCCTGCCAGTGATTGAGCTGCTTTCCATTTAAATGGCTGACAGCAAAGCTGGGTGTTCGATTTACCCTTCCAGTGCCAGGATCTTTTTACCCAAACTTCCTCTCTGTCCTCTCCAGAACTGTCAGAATGTCTTTCCATACCACTAAATACTTCATTTCCTTGTTCACTGTAGCAATCCAACACATCGAGCAGATGCAAAAATTTCTTGAGCAGTCACTGTGACCACAGTGTCCTAGGGGGTTTTCTGATAAGACTATGAAGCCAAAGAGGTTTTTTACAGAGTTTTAGAACTCCCAGAAATGATCTTAAGACATTAAAAGAATTCTCCAGACCTGGTAGTCACAGCAGTGCCCGGCAGCCTGCATTGATTTTCCTGAGTGGGTGAGCTTTATTTCCAGAAGTGCTCACACTTTTCAGGTTGCTGTAATAGTCCCAGAGGAGGTGCTCTTTCTGGAGGGAAAAACACCATCACCATATATTACACACAGCTCTGCTCCACCTCAGACCTCTCCAGTCTGCACTGCCATTCCCAGAAAGTCTGGTCTTATCAATCCATCTGGGGTATTTCAGCTTCTTTGACCTGATACCAGTCAGTTAACTAATCAGGAGGTTTACAGTTCACAGAATCCCAGGGTGTTCTGAGTTGGAAGGGACCCACAAGGATCACCCAGCTCTTAGATGGCTAGTTTCCCCTCAAGCTAAAAATCAAAAGTTTGGCAGATATTTGTTGTTTTCAACAAAACACCAAAAGCCTGTTAACATTTCCCTGGGGTTTCTAAGGACCTTCTTTAAAGCTGCCACTCTTTGGAGTTCCACTCAGCCATCTCCAAAGCAGCGTGTCCTCCAGCAGCAGCTCACCAGGAGTCACCCCCGTTGACCCACAGCCACATGTGCAGTGGCTGGGCTGGGAGAGGATCCCAGCCCTCACCAGGACTGGGTCTCACACTGAGATCTGAGCTTAAACCACGCTTAAGTTACCCCCTGGTACCAAAGGGTGCAGGGAACTGCAGCACCGAAGGGAGGAAGCTGGAGGTTTGCTGCAGTTCCCTCTTTTCTTGCAATCAGTGCAGAGAAATGATGGAAAACAGATCACTGAGGAACAAGAAATAAGTAAAGCCCATGAAAAATTGGGACAAGGTATCTCTCTGTGAAAACCAATGCAGAGATTAGCACTGGGTAGCTCCAGCCCCAACAATCTCAGATGATCTATGACTGAAGTCTGGAGTGCGAGGCAGCCAGCCAGGAAGGGGAAATCATTTCAGCTCAGGGTTATTTCTATTTTTAACATTTTTGTGCTTATTTCTGCCTTTCAAACAAAATGCAGTGCAGACAACTACCTGTGCACTGAATTGCAGAGGTAGCTGGGGTGGTTGCAGATGCAGGTGAAGCTGAAGAAGGAGACATTTCTTAAGTGGGAAAAGCCACTGATAAATCAAGAAAATTAAATCCCTTTTACCCACCTGGTAAATCCCCCTCCAGGCAGTTCTGGGACAAATTAACAATAGGTTATAAACCCCAGAGGTGTATTAGGAAGCCTACATTCCATCTGATGATTTTTAGGTCAAGTCATAGATATTCATATAAGAAAATGTGTTATTGGCCAAATGCAAATACTTCTCCCTCCAATTTTTTAACAGTCTTAGTCCTGACCAAGGAATAGCTGGCAAATAAAGGAGCTGCCATCTTATCCAGGGGAGAGGGTTCACCCAGGCACGTTACTGCAGACAGCTACATTGTAGGGAGTAGTTAGCAGTAATGAATAATTAATGAATAAATAATGTATTTGTGTCTCAATGCCCCAAGGTCTTTGGGCACCTTCACGGAAAATAATTAAAACAATAGATTACAAATAAGATGACAAGTCCCCAGGCAAGTGGATGTACATAAACCCACAGTAATGTAAAAAAAGAGAGGACGTGAAGGCAGGAGCTAAAAAGTTCTTGTGCTTTGTTCTACTGAGTGCACAGCTCCTGATGGTGCACTGTGCCCTGCCCTGGGATGGGGAGAAGCAAAAAACCACAGACAAATACCAGTCCTAGCAAGAAATATTCACAAGCCCTTCTGCCAAAAGCATCTAAACATTAAATAATGATAGTTGGGGAAGGAAAACACAGGTTTACAGGTTTCAGAGATGCTTGAATCCATGAGTGCAACTGGTGTGAGATGCAGGCAGTTCCTGGCTATGTCACCTGTGAGAACCTTTTTCAGTCAATTCTCCAGCAATTCAAATGGTTTGGCAGGAGGGGGGAAAGAGCAGTTCCTGAGTATTTCCAGCTTTGTGCCTCTTACACAGACCTGTCCATGCACTGTACCTGCTGATAGCTGGGCCAGACACCATCATTAACAGAAAGGAGCCCAGAGGCAGGTTATATACACAGTCACCTTTGAGCTTTGGGGTAGTCAGAGCCACCCCCAAGCACAGCCTGAACTGGGAATTAAAGTGAGCAGCCACTTCTCCCTGCTGTACACACACAGAGACTGTTTTCAAACCCCTTTCACACCCACTTGAACAGCAGGATTGCCTTAGCAAAGCACAGCAGTCTAAAAACACCTCTTTCCAAACCACCCAGAGAAAGGTTTCCAGCTACCATTTGAGGAGCCACGGGTATAATGCTTAAATAGTTCACTGATCTGAATGGTTATGAGCAAAACGTGGAATTATTTTCACGTTGCTGAGTCCTGGGGAGCAGAAGGGGAAAGTGGCTGTTTGCAATCTGGAGCACCTCTGTCCTGTCTGTGCAGATGCTCAAGGAAATCTCTTCCCAGATTTTCATTCCTCTCTTGATAGCACAGTATTAAGGTCCCTGGAATCTAAAACCTCATATTAAATACTTTCAGTTATTTGTGAGCTTTGTGAAGCCAACATTTCCTCGCTGCAGAGAAGGAGCATATTTGTCATGTATGCCCATATATCCAAGTACAGCACTGCCACTTTCCACATTACACTTTCAATTGTGCAGCAGCTTGGCAGTGCTGCCACTGCACTTCATCTTAAGCATGAGCAGAAATCTCCCACTGACTTCAACTCAGGGATCCACCAGAAAACCAACCCCACAGGTCTAAAGAGAGCTCAGCCTGCCCCCCGTGTGATGGTATTGGGTGAAGAGAGTGGCAAAGCCTGCAGAGCCAGGAGATGAGACAGCTTCCTTCAGCAGTGCCCACAGTTAGTTCAGCTTCAGTTAGTCAGGAAATTTCACCTTGGTTTTCACTGTTTACCTCATTCCATTCCCTATCACAGCTGTAATTCTCTCAGTGAAGCTCGTCATTAGGTTTCTCCATCATTTCTGAACTCCTCCCCAGGGCTCAATGCAGCAATGGGGAAAGTGTGAACAGCCTCACGAATTAACACAGCTCTTACCAACATCAGTGCTCCCCCACCTCCTGAGGCAGTGACTCTTTTATAGAGGAGACAGAGCTGTAAGCCTTGGTTGAACACCTGAAAACCTTTGCAGAAAAATCAGGACCCAGTTTCATATGATCCCACAAAACCAGCAAAGTGCATTTGGAGACACAATAGCATTGGTGGGAATTGTACATCCCAGCCTCCCACCAGCCTCTGCCTGGATTTGGGGTTAGACATCCCCTGTCCCTGAGCTGGAGAAACCTCAGCATGCTTGTGTCACTCCTTCCTCTTGCTGTCACTAAGCAGCACTGATGGGGCAGGTTACAGATCCACTCCTTAGCACAGGACAGTAAATTCTGCAGGTCACACTGCTTCCCTTCCTCCAGTAAAACTCGGAGTAATGGGAGCAGTTACGCCTCTAGGCACTGTTGACTCCCAAAATGAATTTATAAGAGACTTACTGAACATTTAGAGATGATCTATGGAACCATCTCCAGCAGCAATAAATGTCATGGCTTGGTGTGAACACTCTGCCATCAGATGAAGTTTCTGGCCAGCCTCAGCTCACCTGCCTGGATGGAGGGTGCAGAGTCCTGGCCATGCCTCACTACCTGCAAGGTGAGGCTTTAGGTACAAAGAACAGTTCCAGGCAGGTTGCTGTGTCCTTACACTTGCCAAAATAGAAGCTTGGGGTGCAATAAATCATGTGCTGTTGGGGTTAGGGGTTCTCCTCCTTCGTACTTGAATGCTGTAACTGTTTATAAATAACTGTTTTATGTCCATTGCCTGGAGAAGTGGGATCAGTATGTGCTATAGCTCTGAAAGGCATAAATAATTACTGCTTCAGAGTTGTTTAATCAGGCTGCCTCCAATGAGGTTTTTGGTGAGTTTTTGTTGTTGTTTAATTGTTGTTGTGCTGTGCTTTGGTTGGGGTTTTATTTCGGTAGATTAAAGGGTTATTTCTGTTGGAAACAGACATCTTGGTAATACCGAAAATGAAATATCCCAAATCAGAGCCTAGGAATGCATTATTTCACGCACTAGCTACTGAATGATGAATTAATAACAGCATCTCAAATACATCTTCCATCAATATGCTTATTCAGATTCCATCAGCATTTAATTAACATAAATTATATGACATTAGGAGGATTCAGGCAGTCATCAAAAAGAACACTTCTCTTGTAAGCTACTGAAATTCTTGTGATTTCTGCAAGGCAGCAATTTTTATTTTTATTTTCCTCTAGAAATTCATCACAAATCAAATGTTTCCTCAGCAAATTTAGAGCTGACTTTTTTCCTGATTTTCTGAGGATGGGATATTAGATCCCTGGCTTTGTTTCAGGTGTTCTAAGTTGTATGCCAAGGAATAGCACTTATAGAAAGGAAGTATCTAACTGCAGCATCTAACTGCAGAGGGACCTTCAGCAGTCTCTATAACTCTACAGTGAGGTGAAAAATCAGTAAACCACACAAGCCACTTTTCATTTAAGCATCTAAAGTCAAGAGAAAACAAGTATGAGTGTCCTAAAAAGACTTTTGGGTTTTTTTTTTTTTAAATCTCATAACAATACAAAAGGTCTTGCTGTTCTGCCTTTAGAGGTGTGCAAGGAAAAGCACACCGAATCCAGGAATGGGAAAGTTTGGGTATGTGCTGGAAGTGTCAGCCAAGTGACCAGAATGATGAGGAGGGAAAGAACAGCTGTAGTCTCCCATTGGGCTGAACTTCATCCAAATGCTCATTGCAAAAGGAAGGGAATCAAGCACAAAAGGCAAGAGTGAAATACAAGGACGTGCAGGCACCTGATGACAGGAACAAGGATATCAGCTTTTCTGTGTGCCTTTTTGAGGCTAAGAGAGGGCCTGCTTTAACTTACCACAAAGAACTGGAAGTTGGCAGAGTTAAACTAATAAAAAGCAATTTGTGTTAAGTATCACTCTGAAAGCACATTTTGCTGTTGTTTTTGTGGCTTGTGCTTCTGTTTAATTGTATTCTTTTGTCCTTAAATTTTACTCACTGAAAAAGTTTGGTCTGAGGAGATGTGACAAACCAAAATGTTTTACCCTGACAGATGTGGTTATTCTTTAAACTAGGACAGGGGATTGCCAAGAAGTGTCCAGCTCCCCAGGCTGTACCCCAGGGAGGCAGGTGGCACAGAGCACCAGCGTGGATGCTGCTGGGCAGGCTGGGATGGCAGGGCTGCACGTGCAGCTGGAACCAGCTTTTTCCAGAACTATGTCCAATTTTCCTGTGCATGGTAAAGAGCAGATCCCAGCCCCAAAAATCTTTGGAGAGTTTGTAACAGGGGGCTGGCTCTCCTCTGCACCACATGAAGGAGAAAGAGTGGCAGTATAAATAAATGGAGTTAATGTATACTGCAAGTGGTGGGGAAAGGATGAGCCCTGCATTCCATTACACTGTTCTAGTCCATATAATTCACTCCAAATTACTCAACAGAAAGCTCACCATCCAAAAGCCCTCCCTGCTATTGTTACAAGTTGCCACATAGTGACGGTGCTAAGCACCCTGGATCCTGCAGCAAGCAGCTGCTCCCACTCCAAAGCATCCACAGGGGACCAAACAGGCAAAGAGAAAATAATAACAGCACAAAGTGTCCAGGATTAGGCAGCAAGTCAGTAAGTGAAGCAGGAATAAATTCCATCCCATGTCCCTCCTGCCCTTGCTGCGTGCAGTGGGCTCCACGTCGGCCCTTTGGTTGCACAGTCCCACTTGATGCAAGATGCTGTGCTAAGACTCCAGTATTAATAACCACAGTTTCCACAGGCACCATGCAGGTCACAGGCTGATAAATAAACCAACAAGCATGGAATGGTGCCTTGGGCAGGACAGGTCTTCCCCTGAGCTGGCAGAGGACGTGTGTCCCCATGGAAAGATCAGAGAAGCAGCCCCATGACAGGAGCCTGTTTTCAAAGCTTGCCACATTCATGCCTGCAGTCAGAGTAGCTGTGGGTATCTATTTGTGAAGCCTCAAAACTCTGGCCACAGAATGAGTCTCATTTGGGTTTTCCCCATTGAAGCAAGTCACTTGACATGTTTGAGCCTCAGAGCTTGGAAAGGGGACTTGAGGGATCATCATTTTTATGTTGCCATTCACTTCCATCCCATCCTTTTTCATACCCAGAATTGAAGGGCTCAAGAGGACTTCTTCCAAAACAGTAATAGTGGCCCTTAATCATCTTCCCACCTTAAGTTAAAAACAGGGAAGATGAAGCCATCATCCTTCCTTCATCTGCAGGGCAACTCATTCCAGCTGCTTGTTTGCATGACCCACACACCTTTGGGTACATCTTCACAGCACAAAACACTCCAGGAGCAGCTCCCAGGAGCAGAGGGAACAGCACAGGCAGTGGATAGGGCACCACCAAGGCTCTGGCATTTTTACAATAATGACTGAGATTTTCAAAGGGGAACCAAACTGTCTAAATCTGATTTTAGCTCAGCGTGAATTGGGCTCCCAACCTCTGGGGTCATTTTTTTAAAACATCCAGATCAGAATTAGTAACAAAAGCATTTGCCTTTTTTTATCCCCCTTCACTCCTGCATTTTCCATTACACAGGCATGAAGCAATACTGTACTATGACAAGCAGCCAGAGCTAAGCTGAAACACTGCTCCTGCTATAATCCCTCTCTTTCAGTTGCTCATTTCCCTTTCTTATGACATTCTCAAGAGAATTATTAATAATAACTGGGGACAGAGACCTTTTCTATTGCTAACTTTGTAACGGGGAAGTTTTCCATGGAACTTATTACTGAAATTTTTTTTGCCAGACATTCCCCTGCCATGCCCCGCTCCTCAGGAGCACTGGTATTTCCAGAAATAAGTTCACTCCACTAATTGTGTTATACCTTCCATTCTTGACAAACCACCCTTCACTGCCTTAATGTTCCCATTATGTTTGATGCATTGCATCACTGTTCATTTATTATGGCATTTTAACTTAGGTTCAGGTTGTATATCACTGGTGGAGCTCTCTGGGATAAAGGGCAACGAACGTTTTAATTGCCTGATAAATTATTAAGGACACTCCTTTAATTGGGTAATGTGGTGTTTACATCTTTGAAGCAAACACTTATGGAATCTGTATGGGTGCAGATTTGTCTTAGCACACAGCCAGCAGCCTCTATTTCCCCTGAGAATAATGGTTTTATCGGGCTGTTAAAGTAAACACCACGCAGGATAGATTGTACCAGATGCCAGGGGACATCAGCAGCTGGAACAAAGAGATGAGCCTCCCTCAAAGTCAAGGGAGGTACATGGACTTAGATCAGCCAAGGAGCCTTCCACATGCAATGGATCTCACTCAAAGTGAAGCAAAACAGCAAAAGACCTACAACTTCCACTGCTTTAGCTAACCTAGTTCGTTTGAACTGAAATGGGTCACAGTGTACCCACACGAGGAGTTCAGCAGCAAACCTGACTTCAGAGGGAGCCCAGGGAAAATGCAGCTGGGGAGAGAAAGTGCATATTGTGCTAAACAGAGCCTGCTGTGGCAGAAACCTGGGCTTCTGGCTGCTCTTGCATGCAGGTCAAAAAAAAAAAAAAAANCAAAAACTCCTGCAAGGATACAGAGGAAGCAGCCCCTTCCAGCCCATAGACAAAAGATGGGACAGTACAACTGGGAGGAAGCACAATCCTGCCCAAAACTTCACTTCTCCCAGCTTTTTCCTCTGTCTGTTCATCTCTGTACTTTGAAACTGGGATTTATTCAAGTTTTGCAACCTCCCTTCTTTCCTGAGCTGTGTGGATGTAAAAATATTTGTTGCATTCTTTCCAGACAGATGCTATGCTTCTTGCTTATTAAAATAGGGGGAAGGGAGCAGATTGGATGAAGGATGAAGCTTTATGCTGCTTAGAAGTGTTGAAGAAATAGGCTTTTTAGGATAAGTTAACATTTCAAAGGTGTTTCATATCTATTTGTTATCAGCTTTTGGTAACACAGAGCGCCTGAGCTCAGTCCCTGCATACAAAATACCACTGTAATGAATTGTGCTTTATCTCACACTGACTTGACCCCTGCAAGTCAAGCTCTGCACAGGTTCAAGGTAAAGAGGTTCCAAGCCTGCAGGGGACAAAGCCACTTTTATTTCTGTACCTTTGCAGTGGCTCCACTTACAGCTGGCTTTGGAGCAGGCTCCCTGTGATCCAGGGCAGTCCACGTGGGACCCCTGGGGCTAAGGGGCAAGCAGTGGGCAGGAGCATGCACAGAGCCTGTGGGGAGGGCAAAGACAGAGGAAACAAGACCACAGTGCTGCCTGTTTTAGCATTTTGGGTACAGATATCCACTGCTTTCACTGCAGGGGCTGGCACTGGCAGGCAGTCACAGCAAAGGGCAGGTGTGCTTGCACAGTGTGAGGTGAGCTGGAAGATGGGCAGCACCATCACCCAGCAGATGGTATGGGGAGCCTCTCCTCCTGTAGCCCTCTGGTGCATTTTGGGACCTCCTTCTCTGCCCAAAAATGTTTTCACCAGAATTGCTGGGCATTGGGTCACCTGGCTTTCACTTTATCTAAGGCTTCACCCTCATTCCTCTATGGCCAGGGGACAACAAAGCAATTTGATAAGAAAATACACGAACACACATATACATTTACATGCACATCATATGTATCTAGACACACTGTTTTTCTTAAGAAAAGATGACACCTTGGTGTCTTCTTTAGCTGTCAAGAGGTCACTGTGTTTTGCTGAGGTAGGAATCCAGCCTTTTGTCATGCCACATGACCCTGTCACACAGCAATAGCTGGATTAGGCCCCCACTTCCCACAGCATTCAGGTGAAAACACAATTCAGCCTTACAGATAAAAGAGCCCTCTGCCCTCTCAGGGGCTGCTGAGGAAAGTGCAGTTGCAAACCTACTGTTTACTGCTGGTGAATCTCAAAAACAAAACCAAATTAGGTGAAATCCCAGTTGTTGCCTCCTTACAAAAGCTGAGGCTGAACCATTGCATCCAGAAAAACATCTGATTCAGTGCTCAGATCTTAAGAAAATCAATCCCTTTGAACACACACCCAAATGAAAACAAGTGTAGATGGAGAAATTCCTCAGGTTAATGTTCCCAAACAGATCAATGCACAAATCCCTGTGGATTGATTTCCTGGAGTTTCAGCCCCACGTTAGGTCTTCAGGACAATCCTAATCAGCTATGAACACAGGGATTGGGGCTATTGTAATTTCTTCTCCCTACTTCTTCTTTTACTTCCCAACAGACTCAGTCTGCTTGGGCACCTGCTCCAGGAAAACCCAGGGCAGCCCTCCCTGTTCCCTCTCCATCCTGTCCTCCACTGGAGGACACCTCTGCACCAGGACAGTGGCAGAGATGAGCCCTACAATGTGCACCCAGGAATTCTCTCCCAGGCAGCTAAACAGCTCCAGACACTGCAGCTGGGTAATTTGAGGGATCCTGTTTCAGCAGTAAAAGCAAGAACACCAAGGGAAGCAGCCTCAGAGAGCCATGCTGAAGCTGTAAGCATCAGAGCTGCTTTGTCAGGAAAGACAATGCAGTTGTGCACTGAAACATCCCACCTCTGCTGCAGCACCCAGCAGGGATTCCCTGGGACAAGCTCCTCCTGTGGCCAACCCAGCTGTGCTCCCTCCCTTCTCTGGGTCCAGGGCAGGCACTGGCAGAAGCAGCACCCATGTCTGGAGATCAGTGATTCCATTTGCTGAGCCTCCAACATCCCTTGTAGATAATGGAGTTTCCAGTTTGATGGGCAGAGTAGGTCAGAGAGGAAAAATTTAGTTGCAGTTGATCCAAAAAGGATGCTTTCCATGTGATTAATGAAATCCACATTTAATTTCAAGTCTATTTTAAATATTTTAAAATACCGGTTTGGGTTTTTTTTTTTAACTAGGGGATATTTTAAAACTAGAAAATTATTTCAAAACAGATTCCAAGAGTTTAATTGAAATTATTGAAACGGTGTTTTGTCTCTTTAAAACAGAGAGAGAAACAATTTTGGAAGTTCTGAACCAAAAAGTTCTGCAGCCGAAAACACCACTCTGACTTAGGACATGGTTATGAAAAGCCTGAGCAATGTTAAAGCAAAAAAATTCCACTGAAAAATTTCCACTTGGAAAGAGTTAGTGACAACTTCTGCAGCCTGTGGCCCGTTCTTTCCCTGTCTGCATGTCTTTACAATGAAAACATATCTAGAAGGGTCAGCAGCAGAAGTGTGTCATCTACACTATCTGCAGGGATTAGAAAAGTGGTATGAATTATCCTTTTCATTAATTACTTGATCCTACCTAATCCCCAGTAGGTGCTCTTGACCTCAATAGACCAAATCTAGGTTTCTTAGCCTACACAACCCCTTTGCAGCATTTCCCAGCTCCCATTGCAGAGATGCTTGCCAGCTCTGTTACATCCTGGCTTGCTTTCACTTGCTCAGGAGTTCCATGGCATTTCCACTGTGAGTCCTGCCAGTCTGCCCCGGCAAACCCCAGCCCTTCTGCACTGCTCAGAGAACTGGGTGCATCTGCCATACTGCCCCAAAATATTGTAAATCCTCCAGGAAGGACAAGGGAATGTCTGAGATGTGTGTCACCCTGGGAATTCAGGGAGATTTGTGTCCTCCTGCATGTAAAATCCCAGAGAGTTTGTTGGACATATCAGGCCAAACTAACACCAAAAGAAGGGCATAAAACTCCAGCACAAAGCGGATGATCCCAAGCCAGTTCTAAGGGATATCAGTACTCTGACATATACAAAGTGATTTTTCAGACGAAGCTTAGTGGCTACTTATCTCCAATAGCAAAATTACATTCAATTACCTTTGCTAAATAATGCATGGCAGTACATTTGATGGGGCAGGAAGTTCCAGCAGTGAATTGCTTATCGTGCTGACAGTAACTTGGATTGTTTCTTACACCAAGACATCTTTCATTGTTTCCACCATCCACACCCAGATTCTTCTGGGGCTTGAAGGCTCAGGGTCTCCTCTTGCCTAAGGCTGCATTTGAAGGGGAAAAAGGCACCTGCAGCCCTGAGGGGAAGGGCTTGGGAATGTTGATTGACAAGAAGCTCCACAAGACCTGGCAATGATTCTCCCCCTCTACCCTGCTGTCATGAGACCCCCACCCTGCAGTGCTGCATCCAGCCCTGGGGTCCCCAGCATAAGAAGGACAGGGACCCCTTGGAGTGAGTCCAGAGGAGGCCACAGAGATGCTCAGAGGGCTGGAACAGCTCTGCTATGGAGCCAGGCTGGGAGAGCAGGGGCTGTTCAGCCTGGAGAAGAGAAGGCTCTGGGGAGAGTTTAGAGCTCCTTCCAGTAGCTAAAGGGGCTCCAAGACAGCTGGAGAGGGACTTTGGACAAGGGAATGGACACGTGGAACAAGGGGGAATGGCATTTAAATGAAAGAGAATAGGTTTGGAATGGCTATTGGGAAGAAATTCTTGAACCTGTGGAAGGTGAGACCGTGGCACAGGCTGCCCAGAGTTGTGTCTGCCCCATCCCTGAAAGTGTTCAAAGCAGGGTTGGACAGGGCTTGAAGCAACCTGGGATGGTGGAAGGTGTCCCTGCCCATGGTAGAGGGTGGAAGAAGAGGATCTTTAGGGCTCCTTCCAATGCAAAATATTCTATGCTTCTTTGAAAGATAATTGTTCCTATTGTGGTTTTTAGCTTAAAGCAATTTAACCATACATGGAAGTTGGATTTACTGCTGGATTTTTCTCTAGCAATGAAACACTCTCGAAGCTCTGCAAATCTTTTGTAATGAAGTGATGCAGAACCACTGTTTAGTCATGCAAATAAAATGAGAATTAACTGTAAAGCATTCTGAGGACCATGAACTTTTTGCCAGAACTCACAGTAAAAGATTTTTATTGTCAATCAAAAGGCACAAACACTTCAAAACTGTCCTTTGTGCATGTGCATTGTTGGGAGAAGGGCAAACAAGTCAGAGTAAACATTTTCTGCAGTCTGCAGGATACACAGGGTATCAAATATTGCTGGAAGGATGAAGATAGTTTTCTGAGAAATCTATGAACAGATACATAGAATTACTACTGCAAACTGAGAGGGAATAAAATTTTCCATTCATTGCTGAAGCACCCCAACCTTCACCAAATCCATTATTTTGCTATCTCCTACATAAGACCAGAGCAGACTTTCAAAGAACAAGATTTTGGCAAGCAAGCTACAAAATCCACTCTGTTCTGCTTTGCAGTCTGAATTATGCTTTCCCTTGGTGGTCAGACAAACTGTTTTTCTCCTAGGGCAAACCCATTATCCCTCCACTGAAGCCTAGGGACCAATCCCAGGCTTGGCCCAAGACAGCCAAAAATGAGCTGGTTCCTGGTCTCAGTGACTTTCTGCTTTGGCATTTGAAAACCTTCTCATTAATTGCTTTTTATAAGACATGTATTAATGCACAGGGAACAGAGAAGCAGTGGCTGGAGCATATGTTGGATTAGAAGCTAAAAAGCTGCAACTGTGCCTCCTGTTAGCTGGATGGCTTTGTTTATTTGTGCCGTTGTGTTTTACACCCTCCCCTGCATAGGAGTGCAATTAAAGTCACCTGGAAACAAGAGCAACAGCAGAGCCTCTGACTCCAGTCCTGCATGACAGCATATTCCTCTAACTCAGTTTTCCATCATCTCTCAAATGCAGCCTGCCTCTGTGGCTGCTCCCAGGGAGTGGGAAATTCTGTAAATACCTGGTACCCCCTCCTCAGCTACTCTTTCTCCCCTGGAAATACCAGGTGCTGGGGCCAGCAGTGCTGGCCTTCAGCTCAGAGCACCCACAGCATTGCCAAGGCAGACTTTGAAGGCTCCACATACACACATTTAAAAGGGCAGCAGAGGCAGGGAGGAGAGGAGATCCCTGTGCTCTCCACACTACACGTGCAGCACTTCCCTCTTTGAGCTGAACCCTTGTGTAAACACTCTTCAGCAGGCTGTGTATAAAATTTGAGCTCTCTATTACCCTAATCTTAGAGATTACTACAGAATCTCACATTGCTAAGGGATCAGAGATGAAGAGCCATTTTAACCTGTGATTCCACAGCAGCTTTTACAACGTGAGATGTAATGACCAGGTGTTCAGCTGGCATAAACTGCTGCAACTTTATTTTCTCTGCTAGCAAGAGCAGCCAGTTCACATCATCCAAGGACTTCATGCAAGGTTAGTATTAGACAAAGCTGGTGGAGGTCTCACTTAAATCTCTAGCATTTATTCTTTTTTTGTGTGTGTTTTGCTGAGATCACCACTGATGCAAAACAACTCAGTAAATTTCTGTCTCTGCTGCAAACACTTAAGTTTGTTGGCACGCAAGATCAGCAACAGATACTCTAAAAGAAGAAACATAAAATACCCTTCCACCACTTGCCAGAGTGCAGCTGACACAATGGGACTGAGATCCAGTGGTCCTGCACAGCACATGGCGAGGAGGGAGCACAGTGCTAGTCCCAGGTACCAGGCACAGGCTGTTTCCAAATTCCTGCTTGTCCCCGTTTGCAGGGTGTGCACCCAGGGTTACACAGAGACAGCTTCAAGGCCAGCCAGGGAAAGCAGGTCATTGTCATCATGATAGCAAGCAAACATTGAAGCTGTGGACTCCCAGCCTCAGGCTGTGGGTGTCTCCATGGACTGTGATGCTCAATACCCAGCTGGTTGGGGGGGGGCTCAACAAGCAGCAGCATCCTCTGTAATGAATGAACCAGTTGTACTCTGCACAAAAAGCCCACAGAATTTGGTTTGTCTCTCGGGCTTCAGTGCAGTCCTGAGATAGAGCTTTCTAAAGTGAGAGGGGTCAAAAGCTTTTGAAAGGGAAAGATATAAAACAAATCACACAGGTGTTCAAAGAACAAAAAGTGTTGCCTCAGTCTCTGGTAATGCAGCCAGGTGACTGCAGTGGGGCTCACACCCTGCAGTGGGAGCAGGCAGCACCCATCATAAAACTCTGAACATCAGAGGTTAAAACATACATTGCAGGAGGAGCTCTTGCATTACAGAAGAGTTGGTGAATTAGTCAGAAGAGATTGGCAAAAGACCGGAAAGGCTGGAGAACACTTGAGCGTGTTGCCAAAACCCAGGAGCTGCTGAATGGCTCTGCTGTTCTGCAAGCTAAATGGCTATTCACACCATTAGGACCAAGAGTGACAGCACTAACAAGATTTATCACAGAGCATCTACTCTGGACTTAATGAAGAACTGCCCCAGTAAAAACCTGCCAGCTCTGCTGACGTACATTATCTTTATTAGAAAGGCCTCTCTGATAACCACATTCATTAGGAATTTTAGCAATTCATTTCTTCGTAAAAACTTCTGCCTATGAATTCAGCACAGGCAGATGTGCAGGGGAGCTTTGGAAAGACAGCATTATACTAATTCAGAGCATATTTGTCAGTGCGTGTAGCAAAGAGAAAGGTTTGAAGCAGTTATTTTCCTGCAAAGCACATTTGTAAGTGAGATGGTAAATTATTGAAAAGCCTGTGCTACGGCTGGAATTTGTATTTAGCCCCCCACTTAATCCCAAAGTCAGATGCAACACAGGGACACTGAGGCCATTACCCTCAGGGTGCAGTAATGAGTGTCCTTCACTGTTCATTTTTCTTGACCAAAATCTACACATATTCTAAATTAGACACAAAAACAAAAGCAAGAAACTCTCCTAATGGCAAGTCAGTGAAGCAGGATGGAGCAGGATCCAGCATCCCTCCCTCTGAGCTGTTGGGTCAGGAGATGGCAGGCTTGGCTGTGACAAGTGCCATCTCCCTGCCAAGCCCTGGTGAGCAAGGATGGGGAGCTGCAGGAATTGTCACCTCCCGTTTTCTCTCCAGTGTGACAGCACAAAGGAAAAAAAGGAGCAGTTTGCCACAGCTGCCCTCATGGAGCAAAGTAGCCAAACACAACCCCTGGGACACCCCCTGTGGATGGAGACCTCAGAGTGTTTCCTCATTCCCAACCCCAGCCTATCCAGGATTTGGCTTTGTGTTTGCTGCTTTGCACAAGCACTGGGTGAGCTCCAACCTGCAGCAAAGCAGGGCTGGGAAAGAAACAACAAAGAAGTGACTCTTGTTGGGGTGCAGGATTTCCCAGCTGCATCTGTCCAGGCAGCAAAGGTGCTTCTCAAGCTCAGACACACACGATGCACACAGCAAGGTGTCCGAGATGACCACGGGGACAAGGTGACACAGCTCTAACACACCCCTCCACACCGTGAGGCTGTTCTGTGCCCGGGCTGCCCTTACACAAGGGTGTTTCCAACCTGGGCCATGGCAAGAGCTTTTGGGAATGCCATGGCAAGAGATTTTGGGAATGCCATGCCAAGCAAGCAGAGTGAAGCATGAGTTTCCACAGCTGCTTATTCAGCAGCCTAAGAACAGCAAAAGCTTTGAGTCCGTGCACGGTTCCAGTGTTATCCCCTGGTGCCACAAGATGAGGCTTTGAGCAGCAAGACCACACAGAAACTCCCAAGTTTGCCATGTAACATCATCCTGCTCCCACACAGCCTGGCAGGGCTCTCAGGAAAGGAAGCAGCACCTCTTGTTTCAATCTGTGTGCTTTTATGAATTTCTCATCTCCCTGCATACTCAAAAGGTCACATCACGCTTTAAAGGGTCAGGAACAGGAAATGCAGCACCCTTTGCCTTCTGAGAGCAAGTTACTCCTTTGATTCTCACAGCAGAGACATTCACTGTGGTGCTGAGGGCCTAAAATCTCCCTAGTCCTGCTGCTAAACTGGAGAAATCATTAAGTACAGAGGGATACACTACATTTGTAAGCCATGAACCATCAGTCTGACTGTTCCACAGTCTCTGCCAAAAGACACAAGTCAGGATTTCTCAAAACTCAGCCCCTCCCTCCCCATGGACAAGACTGAGGAGATGAACATGCATGACACAGCAGCAAGGTATGCTGAAAAATCAACATTTCAGGCCAGTAAATCCATCATCTTTAACCTGTGAAGAAAGGGGTTTAACCTTGTAATAGCATTAATACAAATCTCACAGTACAGGTAACAGTGACTTCATTTTAGCAGTGTATTTTTGTCCCTGGATGGCCAATCTTGCTAAATGGCATATCTAATTCTACAGAAGGACAAAACCCAGCAGAACCTGCAGCATTTATTGCAACAGACAGGTGAGGAGCATCACCATACTGACCCAGGAGCCCATCCCACTCAAGGGGACACAAATGATGTCAGAGGTAGCAAGTGCCACAATGCATTTAACCAAAACTGCTGGAACAAGGGCTGACAGACCTCTTCTCCTAACAAAAAGTTCATTGTGGCCTCTGTGGAAATGAGGTGTCCTTCCCTGCACCAACTGGCAAATGAGAGGAGACAAGGGGAGTGGGTGGGCTGGAATTCCAATTACACGGTGCCAGGTTGGACATGGGTGCCACATCCAACTTCACTTGAATACTTCAAAGCCCTTCAGAGGCATTTTTAAACAAAAGGCTAAAATGCAAATCTCAGTTCTTGCCAGCTAGAAAAGAATTTTCCACAACAGCCTCTGAAATATTAAGCATGTTATTATTTACGTTGTGCGAGAAGTGGACATTAATTAATGCTGAACTGCAAAGAAATTCCAGTAGTATCACATATTTCACTCCTGCTGCTGCAGCAATGAGCTCATTATGAATAAAGAAATTAAAAACATATATCAGAAGGCACAATTAATGGTCTTCCACTTATTATTAACTGTGAGCAACATATACCACCAGACTAGAATAAACGAGGAGGAACATATCTCAGCTTTTGTTACAGGATAAGATCACAGCCCAAAGCACATCCTTTGCTGAGAACAAAGTGTTTATCAAGTGACTTCAAAGATACTCACTGTGACCTTGAGCCAAACACTTAATATCTGCCAACCAGCAGGTTTTCTATCCAGAAAACAGTAACAGCAGTACTCACCTCCTGCAAATTCAAAGTTTAGGGTGTGGGGATGCCTTTTCTGCTCTGTCCTTGCACAGTGCATACTACAGTGGTTGGGGACACCCTTGAGACTCCTTCAGCCCCAGCAAGAGGACAGTGAAATTACAACTCAAGGTAGCCTGGGAGGTATTTAGGAGCAGCCCCAGTGGAGGAGGAGCTGGGGGAGCCAGAAACACTTGGGCATGGTGGCCAACAGCACCACGAAGCCCAGCAAGGGGTGGTTACAGCCAGTCTGGGGAAAATTGGGCTCCAAGAGTCAGAGGTGAGATCAGCTGAAGAGGGTGAAGCAGATCAAGCAGGGTAGGGTCAGTCAGTCCAAACTTTGTGCCACCAGGAGGGGGTGACACTTTTTTTGCCAAGGTGTGGGATTGCACAGTCATCCTAAAAGACAAGAGCCAGAGCCACAGCTGCAGTAAGTCACTGGTGCTCCAAGGACACCCCAGGGTGTCTCAGCTCCACGAGCAGACCTGGCCCAGGGACACCAGCTCTGCTCTTCAGCATTTTCCCGTTCCCAAGACATCTGTCACCTTACAAATTAACCCAGGCTGACATTCAGCCAGGCACAGCTGCAGCTGCAGTGAACCTTTCCTGCAAGTTCCCATCTCAGATATTTATTTCAGTACTTCTTGCTTTCATATCTCTACTACTTTTACTATTTCCATCAGTGTCTTTGGCTTGGACTGAACTGTTTGCCTTCATGTTATTTCTGTCATTGCTCTGCCCATATCCGTGTGTCAGTGACTGCAAAATTCCATGAAGCTTAACTAAATCCATGTTTTCTGGTAAATAATAGCAGCGTGTCCCCCTGTTCAAAGAAAATTATGAGAGATTTATTAATATGGCATCAAATGAATTTCTGGTTTATGTAATTATGCATTGAATTTAAGAACGATGTCATGCAGGCAATCTTTAGAGTCATAATAGACAATCTGTAAGAAAGAACAAAGGAAAATAGTGTTAATAAAACATTATTCCCTAAGCAAGAAATATGCTTCATTTATCAAACATGAGTAAAGATAGTTATTTGATATAAAATGGAGGTGTGACCTTGCTGCAGAAGTGTTCATTACCTAACACTGCAACAAGCAAATTAATGGATTTTGGAATGGTGCAAATAACAATAATAATAATAGTCATTTTGGTTCCTGGCATTTGCTTGCTGACAGCCAAATTTAGCAGCAAGTGGGTTTTTTTATTTTTTATGAAAGGGATTGCAAATAGAATTCCACATAACCTTAAAGACATTACAGAAGCATGTGTCTGGTGCAAGGGTACTGATGAGTAATCAAGGCTTTGCAAAATGCTCACAAGCCAAGCAGTGGAAGCCCACAAACAAAAGGCTGGCTGCCAGAAGAGTGTGTGTTTTATGCAAGGACACAGGTACATGTGGTACTCTCAAGTAGACAACATCCCTACATGGGAAGGTGATGATTATGGTTACCATGGAAATTACTCACATAATTTCATGTGCATTTTGCATGTGATAAACGGTGAAGAACAATTAGTCTGCTGATGCTCTTTGAGGGAACTGTAGCACCTCTGGGAGGTGCAGAATTGTCAGGTTTGAACTCCTTCCTCTCTGCAGAGTCCCCTGCTAAGCAATGTTGTCTAGATTTCCTCTTCCAGTAGGTCCCAGTTCAGTTCTGGCCCTTCTGGGGTGGTCAGCTGCCCAGAGCCCTGTTAGCCAACATGGCACCACCTCAAATTATCACCCAGAAACTTCATCTTCAGCAGCTGATGGAGAAGGTTTGCCCTTCCCACCCCCTCAGCCTGTCTGCAGAGCTCCGGGAGCAGGCCACAAGAATGATGTGCTATTCCAGGCAAGAATTTACTGCAAGAGTGACTGCAGCTCCTGGAGGAGTTGGACAGATAGGGAGAAGCTGATGGCATTGCAGGGATAGAGAGAGCACTGAAGCGCACTGCCCCAGCTGAAGGATGTGCTGCCAAAATGTACAAAAGGGAGCAGGAAACACTGTGCAGGGGGTTTTACCTCATTAAACCTCACTAAACCTAAACTGGGCCTCAGGAGCAGCTTGCAATGGAGCAAGTATTCTGTGTGGACCTGGCAGGATTGCCTTTGTTTTTCAACAAAGATCACAAATAGCTTTCTAAAACACTTTGATGTGTTTTAAACGGTAGAGTTCCTAGGCAAGCAGGTACAATAAAAGAAACATCCCTGCAAATGGAAAACCCTCAGGCATATATGCCTTTCTAAATGCTATTGGAATTTTAAACTCTGATAATTGCTTTGTAATGTAAGCAATTGCATTATGAGCATGAGCACCGCAGCCCATGCATCACCAAGGCTGCACTTCCAGCTCTGCCTTCAGTCATTTCCCTCAAAGTACACTCTGATTGCAGCAGGCTTCAATCTAACTCATGGCAAGTGCTAAAGTGAGATCATTTAATGGACAAACCTGGTTTCTCTGCAGTTATCTGTTCAAGACTGGCAGAGGGAGGATGCCCTGCGCTGTGGAGCAGTGCTGGGCACCAGCTCCGATGCTGCCAGCTGGGAGCCTGTCCTGGTGTGGGAAAAGAGCTCCAGCAGCATTTCCAGAGGGCACCAAATGCCTTTAGGTGTCTACAGCTGTGATTTATTAGAGACCACTAGAACAAGGCAACTTTTCTAGCACGGAAAATTTCCCTCCTCAAAGTGAGACAAATTAAAATGGAGATGGCTGAAAACAAACCTGGCTGCACCTTTGCAAGCTGTCGTTTCATTCAGACTTGCTCTGAATTGAGCAGCTTCAGAGGCTGCATCTAAAATGTGTTCAATCTGCTCTGGGTTCTGTGCATTTCTCCTCACCCATCACCACCAGGCTGGTGATGTGCAGCAGCCCACAGCAGCTGCCCCACACAGCCTCCTTGCCCCAGGGGCAGGTGCCAGGGCAGACACAAGGAGCTGCCTTCCTCTCATCCACCTCTTCTATGGACTGATATACACAGTAAATCACAAAAAACCCCCCAGCTGCATCAGGGAGGGAATGAAATGAGGAGGGAAATTGCCTGGAGGTTCAGGAGGTGTTGGATTTGGTACGTGGCACCCAGCAGCTCCCCGAAGCTGCAGTAGTGGTGCTGGGCTGTAGGTGACCAACCTGTGGCTGGTAGGTCCTCCCATGAGTGTGCTGCTTATGCTTTTTGTGGAATTCGGGCTGAAATTTTGTGGTGGGTGCCTGCTGCTGAGATTCTGGGGTGAAAGTTTCACAAGACAGCATCACAGTGTACGAGCAGTGGCCTGGAGAGAAAATGCTGTGTTTTCTCTGTGTTAAGGGCTCTGAAGCATTTAATTGAAAATCTTTAGCAGCCCTGCACTTAGGAAGAGGAGCTGGAATTTAATGGTTGGTTTTTGGTGTCAAATGTGTGCTTTTTGCTATTTCTGGGGAAGAAAAAAAAAATAAAAACAAGGCAAATTTGCCAAATTGAGACCCTATCCAGCTTTGCAAATACTCAGTAAAGACCTCAAACAAAGGTCCCAAATTCTGCAGTCAAGCTTGCTCCTAGATGTCCTTCTCCCCTAGATCTCAGGAGGGGACTCTTTCTCTCCCAAGTCCTTGGGTTTTGGGGCAAAAGCAAAAACTCCTCTCCCTGTGTCCTTCCAGAAGAGCCATCCCAGGTGCACTCCACAGCTCTGAGCCTCTCGCTGGGTGCTCAGCACTGGGTACAGCCCACCATAACTGGGGACAGTGCAAGGGCTGTGCTGTCCTCCCACAGACCCCAGCACCACAAGGGATCATCCACATCTGGAGCAGGAGTCTGTTTTAGCCACACCTGTACCCATGTCCCAGACCTTTTGGCTGTGCTGCAGTTGTAGTCATTCTCCTCCTCAGAGTGCTGTGATTTTCTGTACTTTCAGTTCTTCAATTACATTGATTATCACATTAAACATTCCTGGTACTACAGGAAAAAAAACCTAAAAATAATAAGCTTGTATCTTCCTAATACAAATGAAACCCATTTGTACTACTAAAAGTGTAGCAGGTTCATTGTTTCACAGTAATGAAGCTTTCATCTCAAGAGATTCAATTCATAAAAAATACTTGCCAAGGCTTTGCACATTTTCTTTTTTTTTTAAACTGCCATTAGTGGTCCTTTAAGTTCATATCTTATTCCACATTAGACCAGCAATTGAAATAAAAGGGGAGAGACACAAAAAAGCAGAAAAAACCATCATCTCTGATGGCAGGGACCCCACATCACCCTCGGCCAGGCAGCCCTGTGCCCACCCAGGCTGAAGGCATTGTGCACCTTCCCCTGCTATAAATAGCTGCAGACACCTTTGTTCCACTTCCCAAAATAGAGACACGTTGCAAAGGAGATAGGAAGAGCAAAACGCTGTACATAAGGCTGTCTCACATCTATAAATATGAATTTGTAACCAAACCCACACATGGTGGGCAACAGCCCAGCTGAGGAGATGCTGTCTGCAGGCATCTGCAGGGGAACCAACTGGAGGATGCAGGCACCGGGTGGGGGGTGAGGAACAAGCAGGTTTTTGATGCTTTTCCATTTCTCCCCATGACATGGTCCAAGTCAAAACGCTGAGATTAAAATGCATAATACAAAAATTGAGACCTGGCCGCTCCAGAGTTTCAGTGAAGGTAAACAATCCATCTTCAGGTCTGCTTGCTGCCTCCAGAGGTCAGGACAGGCTTTGAGGGAGCATTTCCTGCTCCAGAAGAGTTGTGTGGAGGGTCATGGCAACCAGGCTCTGCTCTGATGCTCCCCTGGGGGAGATGAGCTCCTGCTACCCCTGGGCAAATCAAAATGATCCTGCTTTTCCCAGCCTGGTGGCTTCTGGTGACAGAATGGCACTGGGTGACAGTGCTGCTGGACCTGACCTCTGTCCATCCTTCCCTCCATGAAGGGATCCTGGAGGTGAAGCCAGCCAGGACATGCCTGCAGACATCCCTCCCATCAGGGGCTCCATCTGCTTCCCTTCCACCAAGAGGCACAGGCTCAGAGATCTGATAGCAGCAAAGGCTTTCAAGCTTCTGGAAGGACACTTGAAGGCAGGAAAGGCTTCCCCTTGTAATTTCCCTTCAAGCCTGAAACAGCAGCACCGACCCCACACAGCTGGGTTTCACCTGCCCATGCCAAGCCTCAGCACCCAGAGTGGCAGCAGGAGAGCAGGAAGGGGAAGAACGAGCTTCAATCTCCCCTTTTCTTCCTGACTGGGGTGGAAGTCAGGCCTTGCTTATCACAGCTTGGATTATCTAAAAAATCTTATCCTTTAACCACGATGAGGTCCTGTTCCTGACGTGTTCAATTGCATCAAAAATGGGCTTGAATGTATCAGCCCTCACTTATCAGAACCAGTTCACTGTCACCCATATTCCTCAGCAATTTTGGCTTTGCTTTGGCTCGAGTGTAAATGTGTTGGGCAACACATTTACACTCGAGCTTTTTCCTGCTAAAATTAAAGACCCTGAAACCATAGGTCTGAATCAGAGCAGGGCTGGATCAGGCCTCCCCAGGCAGAGCATATGATCCTGGGCTTCTCCCCAGATATTAGAGATGCCACACCACCTTATGGGAACACAGATTTTGTCCCAGATTGCTGACTTCCATGGATCCAAGGATCTCCTTACTGCCAGAGCTGCCTGGAAGAGCCTTCCTCCAGCTGCTGGTGCTTCCCAGGGCTGGGCAAGCTTTCACAGTGAGCTCAGAACCCTCTTGCAGGGATGGAAAAAACATCTCATGGGTCTGGTGCTCTGTTGCTGTTTGTTGTAATGATTCAGCTGGTGCCATGGGACATAAGGAAAGTGAGGAAATATAGAGAGGGCTGTGGGTTGCCCTGTGTCTGCCTTGTGAACCTGCCTTGCTCTTCACCCTCCCCCTGTTCACTTCTGCCAAGGGCTGCTGGAAAGGTTTTGCAAGAGGAATCTAGGAGTGGTTTTAACTCCTGATTTATCTGGTAAAAAGCATTGGAAGTAGCTCAGTTGCACTCGTTTAGAGTTTGATGTCCCCTTCACTACACTGGTGGGCTCAGCATCACCAAAAGCCCCACACAGAGCAGGGCAGTCCTGCTGGGACAGGCACAGCATGCCCAGGGAGCTGGAGCTTTCTGCCTGGTGCACCACATGAACTCTCACCTCCAGTCCCAAGCCATTCCCTCAGCCCTCAGGAACCCCAGGCAGCTCTCACTGCAGAGCTCCCTGGCCTCCAGCATCCTTCACTTACACCAACTTTCTGAGCACAAACACTCACTATTTCAAACACAGAGCCTCACCTTGGATCAACTTTTCCAGCAAAACTGTTCCTAGGGAAAAAAAAAAAAATCTTCAGTAAGCACCTTCCTTGCAGCTTGAGCAGGCACCAGAGCCCAGGCAGCACTTTGCTGTTTGTGAAGAGGGGGTCAGGCAGCAGGGGCTCGTTACCAGAGCCTGAGGGCAACCAGGCAGCATCAAACACACCAGGCACACCTCCTGCAGAAAGTCACCCCGTCTCTGAATCTTTGTACTTGGCAATCAGTCCCACGCAAGGCCAGAAATCTGGCTTATTAAAGCATGAACTGCTGAGCCCCTTGTTAAATGCCAACCTCATCTTCTCCTGGGACATTATTTACCCTGCAGATGGGGTTACTGACCCTGGAGCAGCAAAAAGGATTTCTAGCTCAGATGAGGCAATTGGGGTACATTTGCCATCCATAGGGTAATACCACGCTGTCTCACAGAGAGGCTGCTTCCCACACACATCAGAAAATATCCAGTAGAGCTGCGTGCACACAAGGCATGTGTTTCTCTATAAGGTATCTATATAGTGTAGCTCCTCTTTCTGCTTTCACTGTGTTTTATCTTTAAATTGGGAGAGCTTTTTAGTAGCAAATCATCAGAGAGGAACTGCTAGTTACCAAGGAGATTCTCTGATGAATCAGAGACTGACTGGTATAAGACCTAGACAGGCTGTAGCTTCTTAATTTGCGAGACCTTACATTTTAAAGAGGGGGAAAAAAGATCCTGCCACAACTTACTGTGGACCTCACCAGCAAAAGCCGCTTTTCCTTTTTGCCATAGAAGCAAACACCAAGAGCACAGCTTGGGAAATCAGTGAGCAGCCGGGCACGAACGGGAGCATCTCTCCAGCACGTTCTTGACTCAGAAAAGCAAATACCACCCAAGGACAAAGTGGTCCGATGGAGGTGACTGAGGGAAAGGCTGGGAAGCCCCAGATTCGGCAGCAGCACGGGCAGGGTTCCGCGGGGATGAGCGAGCCCTGGGGGCAGAGGCGCACGGCCGCTCCCGCACTGCCCTGACATTGCGGGGGGCACGGGGGGCACAGGGGCCAGCGAGGGGCTGCCGGCCCGGCCGGGTGCCGGCCACGGGCTCCGCACAGCACCGGGACTGCCCCAGCCCTGGTCTCGTTTTTCTGCCCGACTCCTGCAGCTTTCTTCCAAGGAGCAGGTGAGAGGGATGAACTCTGCCAAATGACCGAGAAGGCACCTAGCCCGCACCGAGCATCCTGCCCGGGGGGAAATGGCCATCATGCCCCAGAGGAGGCACGGCAGCCGAGGATGCGCAGGCAGAGCGGATTTCAACGAGAGTTTTTATAAATGTGGGGAGAACAAGGAGCTTCGTGAAATAAAGTTTGGAGAGAGAAAGCTCAGCTTTTTTTGGGTTGACTTTATTCGGAGGGTCTTCACACCCACTTCCTTCTGACAGCTTGTTTCTGTGTAGTTGCTGAATTCTGGTGCTTTGCCTCTATTTAAAAACCAAAAGTAATTAAAACTTCCCGGGAGCTGTGAAAGCGGCAAGAAATACTTGGACACATTGAGAGACAAGATATTTGGAAGCCTTCTGCTGGTAGATAGGCTGTTTTCCCAAAGGTGGCAACTACAGAACGATGTAGATGAGGGGGAAAATCTCCCTGTCACGTCCCATTGAAATCTCCATTTTAGGCACTGCTGCTCCGCTGCTGCTCAGGTAAACCTGCTCCTTATGGGGGGGAGCTGCTGGATGGGCTGAGGCATTTGGGATGGGAACAGTGGGAGAACTTAGGGAAGTACTGGGGAGCAGAGAGTAAAGCATGTGTTAGAGCAAATTCAGGTTCTGCTGCTAAGTGCACGCTGGAAAAGGATTTCCTAGAGTGATTGCATCTGGCAAGAGGCTGGCACAAGCCAGGTTTTAACCGAGGAGTCGAGTGAAGGACATTTTATTAGTCAAACAGTTTCAACTGCTGCTTTGAGTTATAAATTACACTTGCTCATCTGAGGAATGAATTCACTGTTGGTAGCATTTGTGGGTTGGAGCTAGAGGCTTACAGTAATGTCTAAGTGATGCATACTGTGATGTTTCAACTTGTTAGAGTACCCTGTGGACCTCATTTGGAAAGCAAAATACTCCAGAATGCTGCAATAGAGACTGAAAACAGCACATGGGGTAGGGAAGGGACACAAGAAACACTCTCTGACAGCAAGCTGCTCTCAGAACCACACAGAAAAAGTGTCAGGAAATTCCAGGCTGTGGCTCACAGCCAGGGGGGAACTCACTGCCCATTCCCCTCCAGCTTCACACGCAGGAGCTCGTGCAGCATTCACTGGTACAGCATTCACTGGCAGCACTCCCCAGCTGTGCCAGGCAAGCTAAAGGTTTAGGAGTAACAAATTAAAACAGGCTGCCAGCTTTAATGCACTTACTGGGGCTTTGGGTCTTATTGACTTCATATTTACAATCCATATTGGTTTTAGGGTGCAGTTGCACTTATTTATATGTTTGCATTTAAAACAGAGAAGGACTGAGGAAGCAGTGACTGCACACACACTTCCCATAGGCAGAGCACAAACTTCCATGCTCTCCCCAGCTTCCAGGCATCCGTGCTCTGCCACAGCAGTGCCATTACCCCAGCCCTGGGCTGACTGGGGATGTCCATATTCCTCAGAATGCATTCAGAGTTCATTTTTCCAAATGCGTACAAGCAGCAGAAGCTGCTGGAACAGGAGCTGTATTAAACACAGTGATTTTAATCCACACAGTGGTTTTAATCCCAGAATAGCAAACAGGCAGGTTAGGGATTTACAAACAGAAAAACTGAGGCAGTGAGCATTTAAATAATTTAGGTAAAAACTTGAAGCTGAATAGAATAAGTGTCCAGATGGGAACTTAAATCTTTACTTGCACTTTGTAATAACAATCTGGAAAGCCTTGGACAATGCTTGCTTGTGATTTTTGCTGCACAGCACCATTGGTCTGAGCACTGGGACCAGCAGTAGCAAAGCCCCTTGTGGTGTGATCCCTGGGCTGGAGGAGCAGCTGCATTCTGCCTTTGCTTGTGAATTTTGGCTGCAGTAAATGAGTAGGAGACTGAGAGTGGTCTAAACCTAGAGTGGCTTTGGAGTTAGGTTTGTCACCACCACCATTTGATGTGTAAATACCTAGAGTAAGGTCAAGGAAAGAGGTGGGGATTCGTGAGGAATGTAAACTGCCAGGTGAAGGGTGGTTTCCTCCAAGCAGTGGTGCTTGACAGCACATTTGGTCCCTCCTACTAACCTGGTGTGGGAATGAGGAGAGACTCTGTTAGATAACACTAAAATACAAAGAGACTGGCAGAGCTTGCTCCAGACCTCCACACATTCCTACGTGGTGTTTATCAGTTATTCTCAGCACACAGAGTGTCTGTTGCTGAGCACCGAGTCCAGGCACTGGGGAAACTTAAGAAACAGCCATACAGATTAGCTCCCTGTCATAATCCACTCAGTCCTGCTGGAGGAAATCCTGCCTTTCCCTAGGAGGCCTTCATTGCACCACTGGAAATCTTCTTACTCTCCAGCAGCCCCTTGGCAGGGCAGATGGGTTTTGCCTCACAGGGATACCCTGCAGTAGCCTCGGGCACTGGGTCCTCACCACACAAAAAATGTGGGTAGATAGATGGCACAAGGTATTTTCCCTGTGTCCCAGCATGGTGTCCCAGCACTGCCTGACCTCAGCCACCACCCCAGGAGCCCCAAGGCTGCAGTGGGTTGAGTCAGCCCCGTTCAGGAGCAGGACTCGGGACCACCCCAGCACCTCCCTTGCCCTGGAAGGCAAAGCTCCTTGCTGGAACAGCAGGGAGGTGCAGGATCATTCCTGACAACCTTCTCTGAATGACCCAGATTGCATCAAGGGCTCAGGAGGGAGCCTGCAGCCAGCGCTCTTCAGATGGGAGCATAGGATTCCCAACATGGGGCCCAAGAGAGACAAGGAGCACAGCCATGGGCAAGGAAAGCAGAAGGCCTCAGCACCCTTCCCACCTTCAAAGCTGGTAATTGTTTCTTATTTCCCTTTCTACTTTTTCTTTTGAAGGAGCTGGAGAAGTCACCCCTTCTCTGAGCTGCTTTGCATGCCAGGTGCAGGCTGCTGGGAGATCCCAACACCAAGCACTGAACCTTCCAGGTCCTGTGCCTTTCAGGCTACTATGCAGAATGCCAGAGGCAACCCAGCAGACTGGAGCACTGCATGTGTCCAGAATGGCCCAGCTCCAGTCCCCTTTATACTTCAGGATCATCTGGTAGGGCAGTGCCCCCACAGCCAGATGCAGGACGTTGTGCCAACCGAGGGCAGGGATAGCAAGGGAGTCTCCTGGATTTTTGCATGCTTGTTCTGCAAACACAGAATTACAGCTGCTGGCAGCACCCTGCAGCTGAAGGGCAGGCAGAGGCAGCAAAACCCTATCAGTCAAGGGGTCTGCATGAGCTTCGTGGAATGATGCAGGGGGGGACAGGCCAGCATCCCCCACTGCTACAGGATTGTCCCTTTGGGACACTGCAGTTCTGCAGCACCTCTTGGGCTGAGCAATCCTTTTGGCTTGTGTCTAATTTAAATGCAACAAGCATCCTGCCCGTGGCAGGTGCAAGCCACAAGCACCATTATTCCGGACATATGAGCCACTTACAGCAACACTGCCTCTCTCTTAATGGAAGAGAGGCACCACAGCAGTAGCTACACCATGGGCCATTAACTCACTGCCAGGCAGATTGATCCTAGACTTTAACATGCATTTAACTAGAGGTCTAGAGCAGAGATATTGGAGTGCAACTGTAGAAATGCACTTTTACAGGAAAAGCTTTAGTGCCGGTTGAACTCGGTGGCAAAGCTGCCTCTGGCTCCCTTGTGGCCAGACACTCACATCTGTGTTCCCAGGCAAACACTGTCAGGTAGAATATTTGGTTGCTGACAAAAAGTATGAGGCAGTGTAATTTCATTAAGTGTTTCCACCAGAAATTCGGCAGAAAATTATTCAAATGCCATTAATGTAAAACTGCCCCAGAACAGAACTGAAGAGCTGCACTTCTGGTGCAGCCCCACAGATGCTGGTAACCCTTGTGCTTCAGGCACACTGATATTCCTTGCTGGCCTGCATCCAGATCAAGTCAGCTTCACTTAGCACAGCACAGGCACATACCTGCCCCTTACTGCCCAGCCATCCTCTCCCAGCTGCACTGTTGGGGTGTGCAGGAGGCATAAGAGGCCAAATTTCTATACAATGTCAGTCACTTTAATTGCAATTTGCTCAGTAGAGTCTTGCCCGTTTCTAAAACAGGTCAGTTGTACCCCTGTCTTGGTAAGCTGGTCTTGCTGACTGGTATGTGTCCAGCAGCAGTTATTTTCCTCCTAACATGGATGGAGATTTAAAATTGCCTTTAATTGGAGCTTTCAAAGATCCCACTTTGTTTCCCCATAATTAGCTTCTGTTCTGGCTTTGAGCTGAGCAGTAGCCCTCCACACCAGAGACGTGACAAATGTGAAAAAGTGTCCATTTTTTATTCTGCTTTAGTTCCTAACTGTGTTGTTGACACGTAAAGGCTGGTGGGGAGATGAAGTGTATCCCATATGAGGGAAGCACAAGTTAAAAACCTCAGAAATGCTTTAAGCCCATCCACGTCCCACCCACATGCTTACAGTAGGGTTTATTCTGCTAAAATCTGAAGTCTGATACCTGCTAACAATACAGTTAATTATCTCTGAGGGAGGCTGTGAGGTTCTGAGGAGCACTGGACATTTCAGAGGCAGGGGAGCCTGCTGGGAAGAGCTCCAGCACTGACAGATGACCTGACAGGTCTCAGCACTGCAGGCTCCCCTCCAGGGACCAGCAGGTCAGCATTAGGAGGCAAAGGTTGTTCCTGGGATTTTCTGTCAGCACAAGGTCTGAGTGTAGAAGGAAAAGAGCTTTCCCCCCTCACCTCATCTTCAGCCCTCTCACTTCCAACCCAGCTCATGTCCATCCTTCTGTGTCCCCCAGCTCTGCCATCCTTATCAGATTTCCTACCCAGGCTTTATTCTACCTCCCCAGCTGTCCTCAAACTAACACACTACATCTGACACTGCAAATTGCTTCTTTTCACTGTCTCTTCCCATCCCTCTGCTCTCCATCCCATGGCCTCCTGCCCTCTGCACTGACCCCACACCAGCTCCAGAGCTGTCACCCCACTCTTATCTGAAGGATGGTGTGCTTCCAGCACCTTGAAAAAACCCTCCAGCCAAATTATTAAAACCATTTATTACCACTTCTGACTGGTACAGGCATTGAGCTATTTAAAATAATTGCATTTCTCACTAGTTACAGATAAAACAGACCCTTTTTAATCATATTTTAATCATTGAGATATGGCCTGATGTGCATTACAAGATTATTAACAGCCCCATAAGTGAAATAACAGATACAAGACCAAAAGCTAAGTCATAAGTGTTCTCAGATGCCTGTAGATTAATCATTCTATATCTCCATAGGAGCGTTCACCAAGGCTTTCCATCATCCTGCAGCCTTAAAGCCACAGGACAGCCCCATTCCAGGCTACAGCTCTGCCTTTCCTACAGGAAGCAGAAGCAGGGAAGGGAGGCACTTGTTTGCCTCCAAATAGAAGTTAATGAAAAAGCTGGAACAGTATATAGAAATTCTGATTCTTCATTTTTCTGTTTCACTCACTGACATAACAGTGTCTACCCTCTACAGCAATTATAAAATTAATACTGCCTTTAAAGTGTTTTTTTCTTCAGTGCCTTCTTGAAAGTACACATCCTCCTTCCGTGGGCTCACACTGCACTGCTGGTATTTTTGAAATTGATTGCAGACTCTTGATCCATAAAAAATAAGCAACACCACCAGCAAAACAAGAGCACAGGTGCTGCTGAAAAGTGCAGTCACTGCTCAGCATCTGAGCTCGTGGTTACACAGCCGGAGACAGAAACCCACAGCCTCCTTCCTGCAGCTCTGGGGCCAATTTCCCTCCATCTGGGGATTAAAGAGATGCCCACACAGCAGTGCCTGAGCTCTGTGCACCCCTATCCAGTGCTCTAAGTGCTCAAGAAGCAGCACAGCTTGGTTTTAATTGCATAAGCACACAGCTTGTTCAAACTCCACTCAGGCCCACTCTCAGGGATCTGAAGTGGTCTTTGGAGCAGTCCCACCCCGGGTGCCTCAGCCTCCCCTGCATACACAGAGGGTGCCTGAGAGCTGCCATCCTTGCTCCTGCAGCACAAATCACAGTGCTGCATTTGTGCTGGTGAATCAAAAGCACCAGCAAATTACTGATGTCAGAGTAGTCAGGGAAAGCAAGACAAAGTTGGAGCAAGGGCTCTACCAGAATTCACTGAAAAGCACCAGATGAGTTTAATCCATCTCCTTTTTATCTTTACAACCACGCTCAATGCAGAAGCAGCACATTTCATCAGGGCCCCAGTGAGCCACAGCACTGCTCCCAGCCTGGTACCTGCAGGAGGGACCACGGTGTCACACACACAGACACCCATTCCAGACGGGCTGGTTTTGGCTTTTTGTTTGCCCAAGCCCATAAGTCAGTCAAAGCATCTGTAGCTTCCACAGGCAAACTCATCATGTGAACAAATGGCTCACTTGTTCTCACCATGGTTAACAGCCGTGAACTTGGAGGCTGAAATTTCAGTTCATGCCAAGGAATACAATGATCATCAATAAATTCTGTCCACAAATAACCAGAAAAGTCCTGAGCTGTGCTATGGACCAAGGATGGAAAGAAGACTCATTTATGCCTCAGTTGTTTGTGATCACTCCAACACTCCCAAAATTGGCTCCCTCTGAATTATATTTAATGAGTTATTGCTGTAGCCCAGCCCAGAACAGCTCAGTGGCACGTCATTAGATCTGCTGCCTGACACTACAGACAGCTGCTCCCACCCAAAATCACCCATTAGAGTGCATGCACTTGTTCAGCTGGAAGCAGTGCCTTCAGAGCTTGAGCATCAGGCCAAGACCAACCAGGTACTCAGGTCAGGCAATTAGAACCATTACAGACCCTCTAGACAGTCCTGCAAATGCTGTGAGGAAAGGTTGTTTGCTCAGGGGAGGCAGCCAGCAGGGAGAAGGGAAAGCAAGAGCCTCATCCCTGATCAGAAGCATCACAGACTGGAGCTCCCTGTTGTGGGAACATGGCCCAGCTATTGCTTCTCCAAGGACCTGGCTAAAATCCAGCCCTTAAAAAGCATTGTCAGTGGCATGTTTTTAGGAAGGAAGGTTAGTGGCATGTTGTTAGGTGTCCTGAGGAAGAAGCTGTTACAGAAACATGGGCTATCACTCATTATTGCTGTCAATTTTATAGGACAAGTGTCAGCAAAGCACAGCCAAGAGGAGCCCACAGCCCTGGAAGAGCAGGTCAGGCACCCTCATGCTTGGCACCAGCTGGGGACAGGGCCACCTTTGAGGGCTACCACAGACAAGCCCTGCCAGAGCTCAAATCTGTTTAATTTTATGTCTTTCCCAAATGTGCTTTTTCTTCCCCCAGCTTTAACTGAAAGCCCTGGCTTTTCCCAGGTGCTTTTCCCAGTGAGGTGACTGGGTGCCCACATGTGTCTTCTCCTGGCTGCACCCTCATGTTTTCCCCCCAAGCTGCTTCCCCATCAGGGGTGTCCACAGGAGCACTCAGGCTCAGCCTCATGCTACAAACCATCTGGTAGAGGCAGCATCAATCAGCTTCCCTCAGGCAAGGTCTAATTATTAACAGTGGAATTTTCCAAATATTGATTCATTTTAGCCTAAATAATCTCGTTCTTTTATTATTGTCTACAAAGCTGGTTCTGCTTCACCTTCCACAGTACTTCAAAAGTGACTTAGCTGCATCAAAGGTCTCTCACATGTAACAGCAGCAGAGCCAGGCCAGGTTTAGTGCAGTCCATCAGCTAAACTGAAACTCCCAGACCCCCACCTGCTCCTGTCAGACAGTGATAGGCATAAATCAATACTCTCATTTCTGCACTCTTTGTCCATGACTGCGTGCCAGGGAGGGAAGTGCATACATTCAGCCTTATTGAATTTTAATGTAGATTACAGTGAACACAAAAAGTGGCATCTTTGTGCAATGTAATACACACATTCCACCCCAGAAGGCTGCAATACAGGGAGTAAAAATACTTAAGAAACAATGTACACATAAATAAGAAATACATCAGACTACTGGACACAGAACCTTGGATCACAAAGAACAGTTTTCCACTTGCTTGCAAGCATTCTTCTCTATGTCAAACAGCTCCCCATTGTTTGGTCCAACACTTCTCAGAAGAAGAAGAAAGAAAAAAAAAAAAAACCAAAAACAATTCTCAAAATTTCTTCCAAATATCTCACCAAGAAATACCACAAAACACCCCAAGTCTCCCTCTCTCCTGGGTGAACTGTTCCTCTGTTCTTCATCAGCCTTGATCATGGGCACCTGGAACTCACAAGCACCCAGCTCATGCTGGGCTGATTGCTCTGAATTGCCATGGTTTCATTAACTTCAACAGATCCCTAATGATAATCAGTGTCAGCTGAGGATGCAGGAGCTGTTTCTGCTATTTGTTTATAAACCCAGGCAGTGTTTGGAGGGAGAGAATAAAAAAAAAAATTGTGTTATTTTTCTGCTTAAGCCTGAATTTGGGAGGGCAGTAGCTAAAGTTAGCTTGCTTGCTAGCAGAAGGATTTGCTTTGTGATACATTGATTCTAGCTCTGAAATTCAGGTGTGAGATTTAGCATCCATTTATTCAGAACAACTTCAAGGAACAGCAAGCAGGAGGTAGAAGATGTTTTGGATGTTTTCCTGTTGCTAAGGGAACTTCCTTGGTGGTGGCTCTGTGCTCCCCACAGCTGGGTCACTTGGGCTTTGGGGTGAGTCATGGCTGGAGAGTAAATGCACAAACTGCCCTGGGAATGCCTTTATCGTGGGCTTCCACTCACATCTGGAAATAAAGGTTATTAGTAGGAGCTCATAATAGCAAAAAGCTTTAGCAACTCTATATTAATACTTGCATTAGCAGTCACATGCTCTGTATTACCAATTGTACCTAACCCTTCAAATACACACGGGAAAAATAAAGCCACTGTCTTCATCCCATGTTTTTACAGGTCCTGTTGTTAGGGAAGGTCCTGCCAGTAACTTCTTGATGTCACAACACTTTGAATAACACTGCTTCCTAGTTCCCCTCTCATGATACAGCCAAAACCTGAGTTACTCAGCACCAAGGCATTTCTGATGCTACTACCACTAATAGACTTGTGTGTGAGGCACTAGTGGTCAGCATTAGGTTTCAATTTGTTGTCACAGTGATTGCAAAAGAAGAAAGTTGTGGTTATCAACATTTACCAAACCAGCTGGGTGTGCTGACATACAGGAAGGTGCTGGTGCAAGAATGTGACATACATATGACACTTACATACACTCTCAACCTGTAAATTTTGTGGTCCCTTTACACCCTTGTGCACCCTGTCTCTGACAAGCCACCAATGAAATGCCTCCTGGTTTTGCATGTTTGTTTTGGGTTTTTCACATCTGGATTTTGTTTCTGCAAATAATGATGAATTTGACACAGGACCAGGTGTTTTTAGGCTCTTATAAAGTGTGGCTATTACAGAGGTCCATTACAAGGCTTTTGTTAATGCTAGCAGATATTGTATCTTTGTACGTGAGGCTCCATCTGGATAATCACCCAAATGCTTAGTTGAGCTTTCAGAGCCTCATAAGTCTGCAGCATGGCCTGAAGCTGTTCTGATTGCTCATGGGATGATGTGGTCACCAGAAGTATGAATCAGACCTGATTCTGCTCCTTCTTGAAGTTCTGATCAAACCTTTGAGCCAGACAGTAGCAGTTGGTATTCCTGATCTCAGTTTTTCCTCAGCAACCTCATGGGTCCCCTAGTTTGGGCAATACCTGTTCAGTGTTGCCCTGGAATTGATGAGGAATGGATCCCAGGGACCTGGCAGAGGTTCTGATGAATCAAACAGTTCATCAAGCTGTACTGAGCTGAAGAAATGAACATTCAGTGATTTGTTTAACTCTGCTCGCCTTCCTGTAATGCAGACTTCATCTCCACTTCCGAACTTCTAGATTTTTCATCTGACATTAACAGAAGAAACTGTCTAAGGGTTAAGGGCTTAAGCAATGGAGGTCATTTTTCTTGCCTGCTACCACACAGCACTGAGAAAGCTGGAAATGCCACATTCCTCTTTCCTCTCTTGTTCCCCTTGTCAAGAGCTTGTTCCCTTTACATGAGCTTTAGGAGCTGCCTATTTCTCCATTTTGATGTCAGACAGTTGTGCAAGTGTTAGAAAAGGAAAAGTCCAGGGTACCACTGGTGGTCACCCAGGAAAAGGAAGCTGCTGGTTTGGCCCCTGCCAGAGCCCTCATCCAGGGACCTGGCATTCAGTGCCAGCACCTCTGGCTCCAGCCTCCTGCTGGGGTGTTTAGAGGACCCTCACAAGGAAGCCAGGCAGGTTTTATTTCTAGAAAGTAAATCACCATGAAAGAATGGTGAGGGCTGAGGTCCTGCTGTCTGAAGGCAGTCAGAGTTTAGGGGTTTGTCTTGCTTGACTCCTGGCCTCTCTGCTGAGGTAAACAATGCAGACTGGTTGCTGCATGATGCCTTTCCTCAGGCATATGGCTGCTTTCTTTTAAAGCCTTCTTACTATGGAGTTTACAAGTGCCAAGATAAGCATTTAATCCTGCAGGGCTTGTGTTCAGCACGGTCAGACCATCTGCAGAAGCACTGCTGCTCGTGCCAGAGCACCCACACCAGCAGGACAGCTCAGGCAGCTCACTTTGAGTGCCTTTTGGCAGTGGGTTTGGGGACCAAAATTTAACCCCAGACCCTCAAGTGAGCATTTGACTTGATAGCCCACTGATTTGGGACCTGCTCATGCCCTTTGGTGTGTCTGGCTGTCTCCTCCAGGCAGGCTGCCTTGCAGCAAGCCCTCATCATTCATTTTAAAGGACACATGTCAGGACTGGGACATTTGGGACTGCATTAGAGTTGGGATTTTAGCACCCTGTGAGCCTCCAGGCTGGACAGTCTCGCAGTGCTCTTCTCCCACCTCTGCTCTCCTTGCTGCTTTGCAGCAGCAGCCACCAGACAGGGAGGGTGCTGGGATGTTATTTATTTGTGGATCTCAACAAATGCAGTGGGTGTCTTAAGGTCAAGGATCCTCCACACCCCTACAGCATCCCCTCTGCCAGAGATGCATTGAATTTATCAACAAAATCTTTTAATATTTTACAGAATCATTTAGGTTGAAAAAGGCCTCTAAGATTGAGCCCAACCATTAATTCAGCACTGCCACGTCCACCACTAAATGTCCCTAAAATATTTACCATGTTCCCTAGTGTCTTTTGTGAAAATGTGTTTTGGCAAACACTTACCATACCTCATTTTACCCCTGATTTTATAGGCCTTGCCAAGGACGTTGCCTGCGTGCTGTGTTGGGTGCTTCCTTTTGCTCATATAAGCTGCCATTTCCCCAAACATCAAAACATCTCCAGACCCCTATGTAAAAGTCTCTCAAAAGTAGAAGAATGAGTTTTAATACTGCTTCTCATTGGGACAGTTTATACAGTATTGGGACACTCATACAGTTTAATGGGAGGTTTTCTTGTTTTTACAGTAAAATACTTGCTGTTGCAACTTATCAGCCACACAAAAATAACCTTGGATAGCAAAGCTCACTGTAAACCTTTGCTAGGTGAGCTGTAGTTCCCCCTCTTAAGTTTGGGGTGTTTGGCCTTAGGATTCCAAATTATGTTCCAAATTTTCAGACATTCTAAAGCTGGGAAGGTGAGATGAGTTAATACCCAAACCCACCTCTACTCTTGGGGCAGCACCTCTAAGCGAGACCTGATTCCATCTGGTGAACCTTGGCTCAGACAAACAATACATTTATCTGCTGCTGCCAGGTGTGAAACAGCAGGGAGCTTGAGATGAGCATCCACAGCATTCACCCCGCAGGCCAGGGTGTTGTTCCTTGTTTCTGGATCTAGATAAAAATCCATCAGCCTTCTGGGAAGGAAAAGGGTGCAAGAGTTAATAGCACAAAAGTGCCACAAGCTGCTAGGTGACTCTTCTGCCTGACATGATGGGACTCTTGTGGGAGCACTGCTTTTGTGGTATATTCATTATTTTCTTCAGCCTATCTGCAAGAGAAGGGCTAATCTTATGTGATATCAGCCACAGTCTCAGATGAGAACCTGTGTAAATTGTTTGTGCTATACCCATACAGCAACCAGCACAGAGAGTAACTTTGGGTGTGAAGGTTCAATGACAATTCCTCAAAGGCCCTCCCAAAATTTAACCCAAAGCCCTCAAGCAAACACTGACTTTGTATCCACTGATTATATTTCTAATTATTTGTAAAAACAATGACTGATTTCTGAACCAAGGCTTACTGAAGATTTAACAGCTTGGCATTTGAGCATCAGTGACTTTGTTTCACTGAATTTTCCCATCCACTCCCTTAACTAGATGTTACCTCCCAACACAGAGCTCCAGGGCCAGCACTGTGTCTTGAAGAACCAACAGGCAGCATATGGTGACACTGGAGAAAGGCAGTAAATTTTCACATATTGTCTGGCCACTGACTTCAGTTGTACATGGCTCAGAGAAGAAATCTCAGATCCTCTGCCCTCCTGTCAATACCTGAATCATGCAGCAAGTCATGGGCTGCCTCCAGGACAGACAGAGAATTGAACCCAAAACCACCCTAAAATCATTTGCAAACTTCGTGCTTCTGTTCTCCAAAACATGGCTTGCTCTAAAGATAATTCCATTTGCTTCCAGATTGCCTTAAAAAAACCTTCACCCAACTTTGACCTCAAATCCCTCTGCTCCAGTAAGGGCTGAGAGAAGATTGCTCTTTAGGACTCCAGCACCTGTTAATTCCCTTAAAGAGATTACTCAAATCTCCTAAACAAATATCAGAATAGGTTCTGGATTAAGCATGGGTGCTAAAATGACCTTGCTGATAAAATCAGCGTCATCAAACCTCACAGCTTGAAGAGGGAAGCCTTGGATGTAATTTTGACTCGGTAGCTACTATCATGGTAAGTTATCAGACTGCTCTGCATCTCTCTCCCCCTGTCTCTAATACTCTTGCTGTGTTCCTTGGGAATCAGTACCAGACAATATACTGGGACAGTCACTGGGGCTATGCACCTCCCACTCTTTTCCTTCACTAATGCCTACAGCTTTTTCCATTTTGTGTATTTGAGTTGTCTGGTTCGTCTTGGTGTCAGCACGAGGCCAGTTTGTGGAGCATCCCGACTCCTGTGTTGTTCTCAGTGCCGTGGATCAGAAGTGGACTCAGTTTGGTGCATTTGGCAAGGGGCTCTGGCACAGGTGCTCGGGCATGTTGGTGCACCCTGGGGTCCAGCATGGACCATCTCCTTTGCCTGCCACCTCTGGGTGATTTCCCTCATTTGCAGATAACACCCAGAGTTATTTCTGTCCTGTGTCTGTGTGCAGTTTCCTTTGCGTCTCACTTGGGTTTCAGAAATCATTAATTCTGCAATGACTGATGTGGATTTTAGCCTTGTACAGATGTTTTCTTAAGAACCAGGAATGGGTTGGTGAGGTTTGTGTGAAGTCTTTTTGTCATTGAGTTGTGGTTCTGGGAATGAATCCCAGAAATTTTCCCAGGAATCTGTGACAAGCACTTCCCAAAAGAGAGGTCATTGCATCACTTTCAACCTACATCTCTTCTGTTGTTCTTTTACAGTTCTTCTACAACCCCATCAGATTTCTGTGCAAAATCTCTAGTGTCTGTAATGGGAAAAATTTTAAATCAAATAAGAATTCAGTCTATTTAAAAAAGATATTCCTTGGAGGGCAAAGTCCATTATGACTGAAGCACTTCCATTTACTTCCACATCTCTTTACCCAATTTTCAGTTTAATTTAGTCTTTTGCTAATCCTAATTTTCCAGTACTGTGCTTACAATATCTAACCAAATATCACTCATGTGGAAACACAATAAAATTCTGCAACAAGCTGGAACTTGTGGCCTCTGAACCCTTGTCACTTTGCTTCTCAGCTGTTAACATGTAATCGTGGGTCTGCCTCCTCCTCCTCAAAAATATATCACTCCCTGTTCCCTTCCTGAGCCCCGTGCTCCATTTCACTGACACAGTTGTCCATTATGGCAAAAGTCTTCCAGTCCCCCCAAACTTCAAGGGCACCTGATGCAGGACTACAACCTTTTCCAGAAGATTTCTTCCCATGCCATTGTTTGGGTTTCCTTTGGTCTTAAATAATTTAATACATTTGAATGTTGACAGTGCGTTGTGCAGTGCATAGAAACAGCAAATAGTTGTGTTGTGTCAAAACACTGGGCATAGTGTGATTTGTGCACAGCAGTCAGAACTGAGAAACTGTGCACTGCACACCCTTGACCCCCAAGTGAAAGGATGATGGGTGATCTGGTTTTGTTCCACTAAGGGGGGCTGCCATTTGAACAGGCAGATCCAAAGGCTCCGATCCCATCACATCAACCCTGGTTCACCCACTCCTGATGGACAAAGAACACCATGCAGGGGGGCCACGGTGGACCTGGCCCTCTGATCCCAGCTGGGCTCACAGGGATAAAAGTGTCTGTAAGGACCCCAAGCTGAGGCTGAAAGTGCATCTCCAGATGAGGCAGCTGAGAGACTCTTTGTACTCAGTGCTGCTGGCTCCCTTCCCTCCACAGCTGCCTCATTCTCTCTCTTCAGGGGGTTAGATCCCTGTGAGCTAATTTAATGAGAAAAGCCTTTTTAATCCGGTATCTTACAGACTCAGAGTATGTATATTTTTATATTTTGAATAAAATGTGAATATTAAGCTCTTTAGGCAGGGCCTTTGTCTTCCAAGATCTCTTCAAAGCCCTCAGCATGCTGCTGGTATTACAGGTGTAAATACTACAAGTAATATAATACAGGCTGGATCCCAGGGATCTGTTTCATTGGGAATGGGCTCACAAAGTTTATCTCTTTGTTGGACAGAAAAGCTCAGGAATGAGGAGGGCTTTCCCAGAAGTTAGTACTGAGCCTCGACCTGGAAGAACTTGGGGTCAGGAGCCTGTTTTGATTTAGGTTTCCTCATAGTTCATGAGGTTCTCCTTGCTTTGGTTCCACCAGTAAGAGAGGGACAGCCTGCCCAAGGAACAAAAATACAGTTTGGCATACAGAGCACTCCTTTGAGAGGTGGATGAGAGCTGTTTAACCCTGCCAGATAACAGCGTGTAGTAGCTCAAGGCAGAAATGGAGAACCAATTCCCTAACCAGATGAAGGCAAAGAGGGGAAAAAGAACTTAAGAAAGTATAACCTTTGTAGAAAATAATACATTATTAACTGAAAAAGTAATTTAACAGAATAGTAATGTTCTCATACCACTGAGCAAATCTAATACCAACTCTGCAAATTTAATAAAATTGCTGCAAAGGCAGAGAAGTTCAATCTGAAGTACACTCTTCTGAGGCTGAGGCCAATGCACATTAAGTACAATAAAAATACTTCATCAGCTGCAACACCAGCTGGATCAGGTGTCCACTGGATTTAGATTGTCAGTGGCTGTTATTGTCTCTACAGGATAATCCACTCAAACTTGCCATGGCGATTAAAGTAACATCTAATTTCCACAACAATACAAGCAAATTCTCAGTATGGAATAGTATCATCCTTTAGACTGGAAAAGACCTTTAAGATCTTCAAGTCCAGCCACTAACCCAACACTGCTGAGTCCACCACCTAAACTATGTCCCTGCATGACCCCTCTACATCTCTTTGAAACCCTTCCAAGGATGATGACTCAACCACTTCCATGGGCAACTTGTTCCAGGGCTTGTCAACCCTTTTGATGAAGGAATTTTTTCTGATAGCCATTCTAAACCTTCCCTGGCACAACTTGAGGCCATTTCCTCTTGTTCTCTTGCTTACTTGGGAGAAGAGACCAACCCCCACCTGGATAAAACATCCTTTCAGCAGGTAGTGGAAAGCAATAAATGCCCCCAACACACACCCTCCAGACTCCCTTTCTTCAGGCTAAACTCCCCCAGCTCCTTCAGCTTCTCCTCATAGAACCTGTGCTCCAGCCCCTTCCCCAGTGCCATTGCCCCTCTCTGGACATGCTCCAGACCCTCAGTGCTTTTCTTGTAGGGAAGGACCCAGCACTGGACACAGCACTCGAGGTGTGGCCTCACCAGTGCTGGGTACAGGGGGACAATCTCTGCCCTGGTCCTGCTGGCCTCGCTGTACAAGGTGAGATGCCACTGGCCTTCTTGGCCACCTCTGACTCCTGTTTGGCTGTCTGTGGATGTGTACCCCCAGGGCCTTTTCTGGCAGGCATCTTTCCATGCCATAATCCATGCAGAATTCAGCAGGCTGCAATGTACATGGAAAACTCTGGCCACTCACTGATATTTCACCCAGCTATCTTGGTTTATCACTTTTTGCAGGTCTCAGCAATGTCTCCCAGTTGAGTGTTCCATTAACTTTTTCACCTCTTACTTCTCAAAAAAGCCCAGAAGTAATCTTAATCCCCCTTATCTTGCTATGCTATTATCTTGCTGCATTCCTGATGCCTTCACTCAGAGACTTTGTGGATCCGTGTTTTTTCACTTAGCCCAAAAATGGCTTGGAGAAAGACAGTGCAAAGAGCTACTTGAACAAACTAGGAACAGAAATTAAAGTCTTAGTTTGTGCCTGATTTTAATTCAGATCAGATTACAGGAGGTTTTGTTTTACTGCATTTTACGAGAAGGGAACATTTCTCATTTGAGGTAGGAGATTGATTTTAATTAGATCCTCCCTTTAGAATAAGTCCCTTGGAGGATCCACACATTTTGGCCTGCTGGGACCAGCAATTAACCCAAACCTATCAACACTGGAAAGAATGTCACCATGACCTCAGTGGTGTCCTTTTCCCTGATGAACTCAGGGTGTCTGTAATGAAAAAAAGGAGGTGTAAGATTGGCAACTGTTTAAATAAATATGACTAGGAAGAAAAGGTAGAAAATCTACTTCCTTTAGCATGGGACTGAAGTAATTTTGTGGATCATACATTTATAATAGCTTGCTGTCTTAATAAATGCAGTACAGAAGCTTTCAATTTCAAAGCAAGACTCTCAGTTTATTGCTTCAGAAAGTGCAGCCCAAAAGCTATTGATCTATTTGTACAGATAAGCACCTCACAGAGTTATCAGAATCAGTGCAAACACCCAGGCAAAGATTCAATGCAAATAATAATAAATAAGTACAGGCCCAGGAAATAGAAATGTTAGACATAAAACTAATTGAAATGCTGACCCAAAGAATAGCTCTTCATGTGCATTTCTTCAAAGGCAATTCCAAGAAGCAGGGGAAAGAGTGTTAAAAGTGGTAATTTCAAGGTGGTAGATGAGAAGAGACAAGCAGCACCCATAGCAAAGGAGATGGGCAAGGGCTAGTAAGTGATGGAAGTAACACTGGAATTTTTGAAATTATATTTAATATATATGAATTTAAAATTACTTTGTACAGAACCAGACCTAATTTTGTACCCATGTTCTTTTCTGAGTTCAAGAAAGGTTTTGACATGAAACCTGTTTCTGTTTTGCTGAGCCATTTTCATCTGCTTTGTTTGTCTCTGAAGCTGGCAAGGGATGGGATGGGATGGGATGGGATGGGATGGGATGGGATGGGATGGGATGGGATGGGATGGGATGGGATGGGATGGGATGGGATGGGGTGGGATGGGATGGGTCTGGGCCAGTCACCACCACCAGTCTTTAAAGTACATATCAGCCAGTTGATCAGTTCAGGATTCCTGCTGATGTATGGTAGGGTTTGGGTCATGCTTATCCTGAAATCTTGAAATTATTTTAATTCTTCTTCAAGGCCTTATGAATTCCAGGAGCTCCAACTGGACTGTGCTGGGTACTCCCAGCCCTGAATAATTCACAACGTGCTCTAGTTTCATTTCAGGTGTGGCTCAGACAAAAACATAAAGGCAGGTTCAGACCAAGTGTTGCCTCACCCAGTACAGTGCATTACATCTTACCCTATAAAGTAAATCCCAGTTGTGAATAGCCCTGCTTTGCTTGGCTTTAAATGAGAAATGGCAACAGTGTGGTTTTCTGTGGAAAAAAAGGTCACAAGACATGTATAATTTCATCTCATCCACTTTAGTGTGGAGAGCTTGCAAAATTTACAATAATTACCAGCTAAAAAAATTTTGTTTAGCCTGGGAAAGCTGAGTCCCTCGGGAGAAGTTCATCAGGTTTCGCCAGAAAGAGTTAAACTTTTCCTAAAATGAAGATACAGTCTCCATTGCAGTCAGTAGAACAGACACATATCTTGTGCACTGTTTCTGAGAACATCAGATGTGAACAGCACTGGCTCATCCACCCCAGGCAGGCTCACCCCGGGCACCAAGTGCCTGCTCTCCACAGCCTGAGCACCCAGGAACGTGAGCAAGCAGGAGTTTTGCACCAGCTGAAGAGCAGAGCTCCTTGGCACAGCCCCAGGGACACAGACAGAGGCAAGAGCTGCCATCTCTGCAGAGGTGACAGGGCAGTCACTCTGCTGGTACAAACAGTGAGATCAGCAGAGGTGCCCTGATAGACACTGACCCTGGGCAGCCAAGAGAACAGACCCCAGTGATGGTGAGAAAGAACAGAGTGGGGAGAGGCAGCAAACACCAGGCAAATGGGAAAGGGGAGGGAGATCAGGAGTGACCTCAGGTTACCACACAAAATATTTAAAAAAAACGGGGAAAATTACACTCTCTTTGGCAGACAACAAATTAAATTGTGGAGCTTCTTGGCAAAAGACCCAGTGAAGGTGATGGTGGGAGATGACCTGGGGCAAAGACCAGCCCTGAAACCCGCCAAGCACAGGATAGCAGGAGGGTCTGAGAGGCCCCACAGGCTGCTCACAGTCCTCCTCACAGCCTGGTACAGGACCATCCATACCTGCAATTCCTCACACCCATCCCCAAGCACCCATCAGCAGGTGCTCAGCACTGAATGTGCTGGACCTGGGTTTCGCACAGCTCCTTAAATACTTTCCAGGTAGAAGAAGAAGAGGGCAGGCCACAGGCTGATATAATTCAGCTCCACTGAAATCAGACCAATCCATCCTGGAGGATGGGGAACACCACTGAATTTTATACATGATCCAAAGGAAGCTTAGGGAAAGAAAGACAGGGGCTCAAAATCTAAAAAACATTTTGATAAAAAACCAAGACATTGTCAATATATCAATCAGAAGTCAAGATTTGGCCAGATCTGCTCTTGTTTAACCTTCAGCATGAGATCAGGTCTCAATCTCTCTATTTTTGGTAACAGCTGATGAACGCAGTGTAACAAGGTATATTAATAAACATCTGCCCAGCTCTTAGATTAATATGAAGGAGAATTAATGGAGGTCTTAGCACATTCATATTTTCTGATTATGGCAGATGACTTTATTTATAGAAATAATAGAGAGAATGGAAATTGTCACTGACACCATGTCAATATACGTAACAAAATCCAATCATTAAATTGCATTAAATTTGGCCACGGAGTCTCATCAATACAGGGCCCTCCTCAGTCAGAGCAGTTCAGTGGTCACTACGTACTTTATGTTAGAAAGCTATTAGGATTAATTTTCAATGAATCATGAGGACAATAAGTCATCTCAGACTTTCCTGTGCCTCTGACCCTGAGAGGGAAAGGGCTGGGGGCAAAGCTTTCCACCATGAGGGGGGAAGGCCACTGCCCCTTGTGTAGCTCTCTGATTTTCATGCTCATCTCTAGACAAACTTTGCTTTCAGCCCCCAGAGCATCCAAAATAATGAAGTAGCACCCAAACTGAGGCCTGTGCTCTGTTTCAGATGGCCATGGCTAAGCCAGCTCCTGCAGCAGCTCTGGTTCATTCAGTGCCTGCCTCTCTCCTACGATAAAGTATCACCATTGCTTCTGTGGGAATGGTGACACACTACACCACTGAGATAAATAAAGCATAATGTTAAACCTTGATATGTTTACACCTCCTAAGAGAGGGGAAAGACGCCTATAAAACTCCACTAGAGGAGCCAGGGCTGTTCAGATCATTTGCAGCTTGATAGGTAAACCCTGCAGCCTGTTCTTATTTGAACGTGCTGGCACTGGTCTTAGAGAGCAGTTGGGGTTTAAGAAGGCTTTGCACTGAGTGTGGCTGAGGGTTTAAAGTACATTTCATAATGTTCAATTCAGATGGGTAGCCAGGGAAATTTGGATCTTTGCTCCCAGGAGCAGGGAAAATCAAACAAGGCTACAATTATGGTGACAGTTGTTTTGTCACACACAGGGCACTGCCAGTAATTTTGCTCCTTACACATTGAAGGAGATCTGGAGTGATGCTGAAAAGCCAAGAAAGTCCTCTAGTTCTCTCTTGTTCTTCCAAAATGTGTTTCCTAATCCATTCTGGTCTTCTGAAACTATCAGTCTGAATTAATGAAATCAGAGCAAGGGAATGGTACAATTTCTATTAATTATAGAGGCAGGTTTGTGCAATAAACAGAATTCATATCCCTACAGTGCTGCTTAAGTACTCATAATTCAGCTGCCCTGCTCACAACTGCAGCATCTTCTTCACATTGTTTTACAAATTAGCAAACCTGGAATCAGCAGCTGTGTGCAGTGTGATGACATTTAGTTTAACTGCGGGGGATCTGAGCTGCTGAAATCCACGGGTGGTCCTCCGAGTGCCGCTTTTGGCTGGGATTGAGTTACATCTCCCAAATTAAGTGCTCCTAGAGCAGCTAAATGTTTTGCACAGAAGTGAAAATATAGGCACTTAGGAAATAGTATCAGTTACTTATTGCCACTGCTGATACTCTTCCCAGTACTGCCAAGCTAAGGCTTGGGGGATGCCCTTTCAAAGATGAGCAGAAAGGGGGGTCAGGGCACTGCTGGGGCCAACCTGACCTTCCAGCTCAGCCAGTTGGTTTGTATTTACAGCAGGGCACATGGAAGGGGAACCCACACATGGATATCTTTGCTCAGTGACCAATACTCCACAGAGATTTATTTTGTGCATCAAAATGTGCAGAGCAGAACGGGATGTGCTGTCTCCCAGTCAGCCCCTCCTCTCCCACCAGCAGCGCTGGTGTCCTCTGGGGAGACCAACAGCAGCAATGGGCTGGATGAGCATCTTCTGTCCCATCAGACCAAGCCTGGGACAACAGAGCCTCAGGAGGAGCTGTCTGCCAAAAGCACTGTAGCTCCAGCTGTGCTGAAGGAAGTGAGGGTGTTGGAAGTGGTGATGGACAAAAAGCAAGGTTCCTGGGGGCATAAGGAAAGCTGGAAAGGTGCAGAGCAATAGTCATTTCATTCCTGTTCCACTCCTGCTTTCCACTTTCCAGATTAAATAAACTTTGCTTTACTTTGCACTGAGTGAGAGGAAGCAAATTGCTGCTTCCCAGTTGGCAAATGTGTTTGATAGCAGAGCTGCTTCACCAGCAAACTGGTCTGACTGGGGCGTGCTCTGGTAACTGACACACTCCAGGAGCAACATTTTCCAGCCTCTGTAAGGTGCCACTAGCAGACCAGTTTGGGTGAAAACGTGTTCTGATTGCAAATGACTCCACTAGGCTACAGAAAAAACAAAAAGGCACTTCTTTGAGCTATAGTGCAAAAGGTTGATTTTTTTTTAACTACTCACAGTGCTGCTGGTGTTACATTTTAAGCATCTGACTCAGGGAGTCGAGTGAAAAGGTGATAAAATCCTTGACTTTGATTGAATTTCCATTGTGGCAAAAGGTAAAAATAAATACAAACACTATGAAGAAATAAAAAAAAAAAGAAGTTATTGGACAAAATGTTTCACATCATGTTTTTAAATCTGTACAGATACTGAAAAAAAAATCTTTTTTTCGCATTGTGTGAAGGTCAAAAATCAGCTTTAAAGCATTCTTTCAACAGGCATGATGTTTAAATACTGAACCCCCTGCCAGTTTAAGGAATGTATTTCTTCAATTACATCCAACATTAGTGCAGCTGTTAAGATTTCCCAAGGGACCACTGAAAACTGAAGAAATGCCTTTGCTGTGGTGCTGACAGGCTCTGTGGCATTGCCCTGGCCCTTTGCTTGCTTCTGCATTCAGCTGCTGACCTCACAGGTGTAAATAAGAAGAGAATCAAGTACCCAGTCTCTTCTGAGTACATAGCAAAGAGCACTGGAATGATAGACTTCATTAAGTTTGTACAGCAGCTTTAAAAGAGGAATTTTAAGAAAGCAGCTCCAATGTAAGGAAGAGGAGCGAGTGTGGGTAAAAGTTAAAATTTTCACTCTATACAATAAAAATGCAGTTCCTGATAATATTTGATTATTACTGTGAAATCAATAAGGGATAAGAGCCCTCTGAACACATTAGGAGTAAGACTAGCAGCTTTTATTTACTTACAGCACTGTGTTAGAGAGAGGCACACACTTCACGAAGGGGACAGCTCAGGTCATGAGCAGGGCATTAGCTGCTACCTTCACATGTTTCCCCACAGGTATGTCTTCTTAAATGATCCAAACAATTTGAGGAATCCAAACACAAGCTTTTAGGAGCTTTTAGAGTCTTGGGAATATCTCCATATGAAAAACATTTTTGGCTATACTTACCCAGGCAGCCTCCTCAGTCACAAGCTCTGCGGTAAAGCACCTTCACAGTGGAAATGGGCTTTGGGATTTCAAGGTCAATGTGACAACACAGTTTTTCTGTATTTTGATTCAAATGTAGTTCATATGATCACTGAGATTCTTTAGAGCCATGGAGGCAGGAAAAACGTCCACAGAAACATCAATTTGGGTGAAAATTAACATGTAATTGTTAAACTGTCCTAAAGAGCAGAGAATACAGACATAACACATACGGTCTGATTTTCAGCATCTGTTTCCTTGTTTCATTAAGGGCAGTACCAAATGCTTAGTAAAAGCCTTTTGTTTGGAAGAAGGTGGGTGGAGGCTGGCCAAATGGAGGGCACCTTAGAGACAAAGACCAGGGGAGGTGAGATGGTGCAGGCTGTACCTGAGGTACTTATTTGAACAGATCCCATCTGTGTGGCACTCGAGGATAGGGGCAAGCTCTTGCTCTCTGGACAGCTCTCCTATGTGTCTTCAGTGCATATTTTAGCAGCCAGAATATGTTTTCAATCTCCCCTGTGACATTTGGTGTGTTAGGACAGTGATTTCTGCCTTCATCCTGATCACTCCTGTCGTTCAGCAACTGCTGGGTGGCCGCTGGCTGGCATCAGCAGCAGGGCCCATGACAAAGCCAGAATTTTGGGGGGTGATTGATCCCAGGGAGGTGCCACAGGGCTCTCCAGCTTGGGAGTGTCCCCAGAACAGAGATGGGATGTTCCTTGGACTGAGATTCCTTGGTGGCGAGGAGTTTTGAGCCTGCAGCACGTGAAATGCTTCCCAGTTTGGGAGGTCCTTCTTACTCCAAGTGCTGGTCCCCAACACACCAACGAGCTGCCCCTGAGCCTGGGAAAGGGGGTGGTGCACAGAGCTGCTGGGGAAACCTCAGGGCTTTTTCCCTGAAGGAAGGGATGTGCCTGGACCTCACACATCCACACTCGGGGATGTGTGGCCCGTCCTGGACACTGCCCCTGTGTAAAGCTGTGGGAATAAACCCACCCCCTGTGACTTCGACTGAGGAGCCAATGGGCAGCTGCACCTACAGAATTACATTTTTAAAAATAAGGACATAAAAATCGCCCTCACTGAGCTGCTCATGCACAGCCTTGAGGTTCTCCCCAGCAGTGGTGGGGATCAGGATGGTGCTGAAATAGTGGGGTTTAGAGAGTTTAGAGACCTGAATTAGGACCTCTCCTGGAACTGCTGCCTGCCCTGGTCAGCACAGACAGACAGATGTGGTCAGGTGAACCCACTTGTAGAGGAGAAGCTGTTCAGTGCCAGCCCTCTCACTGACTCTCCCAGAGTGGCAATTCTCACTGGAACTCCAGTACTGAGATGGGTATCTTCCCACAGCTATTACCAAATAACTTCCCACGAATAGCCCAGCAACCCAAAATCTGTTCCTGCAGCCTGACAATTTCATTGTGTTGCCAGCTCACAGCTTTGCTGCCACCCATTCCTTAAGGCAGTTTTGCCCAGCACTGATGAAAAGGAAAACACTCACTGTGCCCTGGGGGAAATGAAGCATGGAAGTCCTGTTATCACTGACAGAAGTTTTGTCTCTAATTCCCCATCTGCTCTTCTGAGTGTTAACCTACAGTGCTGGCACATCAACTAAAATGATAAATAAGAATTCCAAGCAGGAAGCAATAAAATATTAGTCAGATAGGCTGGTGGTGTCTGCAAAAATGTGGTGTGGATGCTCATCTTTCAGAGAAGAGAAATTATAGGACAAAATTATGTTATGTTATGCTGATTGAGGCAAAATGCTGTCACAGAATAGGACAAAGCAGAGGTCAAAACCAGATTTATTTACATTTTACCTTTAACACATATAGGGTCCTGCACAATTCCTCCTTCTTATTCTTATTGTTACTTGTGTTTAGCAGCTGAGTAAAACAGCACACGAGGCAAGAAATCCGTGAGGAAGGTAATAATGTGATGCAGAGTGTTAACTTGCTTGTTTTGGAAATATCCATTTATCTTGGTTAAATAGAAGCTTGGCCCAAGTACTAAGCCAAGTAATCATGATTAGGGAGAGAAAAAGACATTCACCTCCTTGGAAACTCAATACTTCTCAGCAGTAATAGCATTGCAGTGACATTGTTCAGAGCTGGATGCTTGCAATAATTAATATAGATTATTGTCATATGAGGAATGGAAGTGTCTGTGCCTGCTCCTACCATTGCTTTCATTTCTAGACCAGTTATAAGACCAGAAGCACATTGGGGTTTTGTTTCATGGACTTGGCCCCCTCACTGTTCACCATGCTCCACTGCCCTCAGAGAACAGCAGAGATTTTGTTCCCTTTTTTTGTTCAAAACTGCATTGAGGGCATATGCAAACTCCTCTGTTTTAGAGAGACTTTGCTTTTGTTCTTTCTCACTACCTTTTTACCTGACTCTCAAGAAAAATAGGTTTTCTGCTAAAAAGTATACTACAAGAACATATCTGTAAAGAGATTAATGAAGTCCCAAGCCATTGTTTTCCAAAGAGGCTGAATCTGCATCAGTATCATCCAGCATGTCACACACTGAACTCATCTGCAGAGCAGGTGCTTCAGAGTTTACACTGATTTTTGACCTCGTAGCTGGTGCAGCACTGTGCTAAGCCCAGTGCATCAGCCTCCTCTCAGCAGTCAATTGACTCCTTGCCTCACCAGACTTCCCACCCACCTCACACCACTGCTTTGTGCATTTCATTGCTATCTTACTGCAGTTTGCTGCTGTTCCTGCTCCCTCTTGTGTGGGCACACTACTACCCTCCTTCACTTGTGGTCCCTGTCTTTCCAACACTCTGCCTTAATGTGACCCACTTAGTTTCCAGTTTTCTCCCTGCCTTGCTCACCGGGCTGGATTTGATCTGTGTCCTAACCACAAATGACTCTGCTAGAAAGGCTTCCTTCTTCTTGCACTGGAAATGGTTCTCTGGGGCATGTGCCTGCCCTGTAGGAATTAGGGATTTGTACTGTTCTTCCAATCAGCCAGTTGGCTTCTGTCCCTAATATGTGGCTTGGACATCCTTAACATCACTCCACAGAGTGTTACAGAAACCACCTGGTCATATATGAGCACAGGTCCCCAGCTGGCAAGCATTAGCCATGTTTAAAGGTCATTAGAACTGTTACTACCACATTATTCCCAAGAGCTGGTCTGTTTTGCTGTGAACAGTAGAATTATTCAGTGGAGAGAACTCCCTTCCATTCAATTACTATCTTAATGCTGAGCTCATTGTTAAAACAACAGTTCCTTGCCACTAATCAGCAAAAAGCAATCAGGCAAAGCAAACAGGGATCTCCAGGGGCACGTGTGTGAGTTCAAAGGTCCACAGAGTTGTAGCTGTGTTGCACATGACAGACTCAGGAGCCAATAGGCAGCTGCACCTACAGAATTACATTTTTAAAAATAAGGACATAAAAATTTTAAATTCTGTGAAAATTATGTGAAGCGGATGCAGGAAACAAATATGTCTGGAACTTTTCTAGAGCACTTGAGCACAAAATTTTGTTTTTGGGGATCTGACACAGCAACTGATCATATTCAACTAAGAGGGCTACAGATGGTGAAGTTTGTGTTCTGAAAGGATGACAAGCCACTGCAGAGTGCTTGTGATGCAAAATTTACCCTTTTGTAATAAGACAAAGAGGAAAGATGCTCATGAGAACCAAGCTGGGTGTTTGTTTTTACCAGAGAGCTGCTTATTTCACAGCTCCATGACTCAGTATCAGCGATACTGGTGTTACAACTGTCTTTCTCCATCAAGCCCTTTCCTTAGTTTCAAGGGAGACAAGTGATTTCTACTCAGTGTCTGCCTTAACCAGGTTTCTAAGCTGACGTTTCAGGACTATTCACAACCTACCTGTAGACATTCCTCTGAGTTCAGAGGTCCTCCAGCAGGTCCAAGAGACCAGCTGGGATGGAACACAACTGCCAGTCAGCTGGAGATACACACTCAAGCTCCTCCTGTTCCTCCAGTCCAGCAGTTTCTGACATTTAGATCTCATCTATTCCTTGAATATGCCAGCAGATGTAATGCAACATTTTTCACTGACAGACAGAGAACCTAAGCCAGCAGCACAGTTAAGCCATTTGCTCGAATTTCCAGGTCACATTGGCAGGGCTGATCCAGCACACCCAGTCCTCTTCCCTGCTCACTGTTTTGGATCAGATCTTTTAGGAGCTTGTCTGCACAAACACAGTGCAGAAGTGGTTGCCTGCAGTGGTAAAGTAGCTTTCACAAAGCAGAGAGCCAACCTGCCTCCTGGGTGAGCATGGCAGGCTGGGGTTCTTGTCTGAACCAGGGATGACACCGGGGAAGAGGTTTTGCAAATCACATCCTTGCTCTGCTGTGAGTCTGTGTGTCACTCCTGTACCTCTGCAGCATGAACAGGTGTCTTTGGGTGGTGGTCTTTAGTAAGATGGGACATGAGAAGCTGCAGCAGTGGCTTTGTACTGGTGCTGATTGCACAGGTCCAGGCAGCTGCGCTCTGCTAGATGCTCCTAAAAATTAACAGGAAGACTAACTGCAGACTGCTGTATTTTACCACAGAAAATAAAGTCAAACAACAGCTAAAACCAGGGAGGGTAGGAGGGAAAGGCAAGCACAGAAGACAGACCAAAAGCAACATAAGAGTCGCATTTATTTTCTAATCCCATCCCTTTTAGTGTCTGTGATGAGTGCTGTAACTAAAGAAATCGAACTGAATTAGAATTTCAATATGTCCTGAGCAGAATGGAGCCGTTTCCATTCATGAGCAGCACGTCCCAGCTGTAATTGCCTGCTTGCTTATCCACATAGCTCTTTACAGCTAATCCAAATGCAGACTCAAAAATAAATAGTGCCAGAGCATTCACTTCCCTCTGGGCAGTAGTTTGAGCTCTCCTCTGCCTTTGCTTTGTTCCAGCTGGTGCTCTCCATGGCACAGGGGCTGACTCAAAGCAGATAAAAGATGATTGACCCGCTCAAGGAATTAGGTGACAGAAAAGCCACTCCTGACGTATCTGCCCTGCCTGTTTGTGCTTTTCCTCTGGGTGCTGCTTTGCATCTGGTTATCTTTCTCTGCCCTCACCTCTCTCCCCAGCCACATCACTCAGGCAATATGCTTCTCCTTCATGGTTTCCCTAAAAGCTGCTGGTGTCCTCTGTGTCCCCAGCAGCACATCACTCTTCCTCTCCCTGTGCTCTTACCTCAAACACACCGCCAGTATTTCAGTGCTGAAGAGAAACCCTCTTCAGGGACATTTAAAAGCCATGTCCTTCTCAGATCAGCTTCTCTGGAGGGATGTAAAGCTGAGGCACAGTTGCACAAAGCTGGACTGGGTGTCCCCATGGATGGGACTTGGCACAACTACAAAGCAAGGCTCTGCCTTTGCCCTCTGACATAGGAATCTGTACATGCCTGGCTCTTCTCTCTCCTCACTGGGTGGAAGGTGGTTGTCCACCATTTTTCAGGCTGTTTTTTCAACTAGAAGCACCACAGACTTCCTGAGCGCCTTTGGCCAAGTCCCAGCAGCCTCTGTGCCTCTGTTCATCCCCTCTAAAACAGCACTGCCCACACCCTGTTTCTTCATACTTGGGGTGTAAATCCGAGGTCCCTGAGCTGACAGTGGTGAAAGGGAATAGGAGTCAAGTCTGAAGCCACTTCAGCATAGTCAGGGGCATTCAGCTCCCACTGTGCAACAAATTACTCTTAGAAATAGATTTATTAGTATCCAAAAGAGCATCCTTGAAGATCTGGTCAAGTAGGTACCCACAAAATCTCAGCTCTGGAGAAGGTCACTCCCTCTTGATGATCATCGAAGGGACTGACCTCAGCATGGAGCAGTGTGCCTCCACTCCATTTCCTTTCTCTCACCCCACCTCCATCTCCCACTGGGTTTATCAGGGCATAACCATGAGCCACAGAGCCTCCTCCTCATTGTCACCCACATGCTCCTACCCAGCCAGCCTGGCCCAGGGCTGTACAGCTCTTCTGGTGCAGTGCAGCACCCAAGGTGATCTATCCCTCTGCAATTGCAGAGGACTGGGTTAAGATTCAAAGGAGACCATCAAGTGAGGTAGTGCAGCATTTTCACTGCCTTCCTCCTTACCCCCAGAATCCTTCTCCATCAGACTACCTGGTCTTTGGCAGAGCAGATCTCCCTGGGAAACTCTCTTGGCTCAGCTGGGTAGCAGCAGATTGCAGGGAGGTGACCTGCACTTGCACTGCTACACCCCCTCCCAGAGCCAGCCCCACTTTACAGGCAGATTGTGCCCTTCTCTGAAGCCAGGGAGCAGCTGAGATGATGAATATAGTTCTTGTCCAATGTGTCACTCGAGACGTAAATTCAAATTCAGCACAGAAAGCTAAAAATGTTTGCAGAATCCTGACAGGCAAAGTGGACAATTATGCTCAGCTGCTCCTCACAAACGTTGATCCTTACGACTGCAATGTGCCAAGTGAGGCATTGCCTCGTGCTTGGATTGCAAACTCACCAGCACCAAAGCATGAGGATGGTGACAAGGGCTGGCTCTTCACTCTGTGCTCTGCCACCTGGAGATGGCCTGAAAGTGTCCTCTGCCAGCTGCACTGGTGGCACCAGCACCCCTCTTGTACAGACAAGGAAGGTGAGGCCATGATGCCAGACTGCTCCAAGGCAACCAAAAGGTCACCAAAGAAGAGAAGTTGTGAGTCACTTGCTTGCAGTGACAGGCAGTAGCTCCCTGCCTTGTAGCTGAACTGGGGACACAGGAATTTCTTCAAAAAGTTGCTGTTCCAATCAACTAAATCAGAATAATTGAGACTAACACAGTGTGGCCAAGGTGAGTGGAACAAGTCTTCACTAGGATGGTAATGTATAGGAAGAGAGACTTGGAAAAAAACCCAAGAAAATTGGAGAAGGAAGTTAAAGGTAGAAAGATCAGGAAGAATAAAGGCTATAATGTCTACAGCCATGCTGGGTGGGCTGCTTGGACTAGGAAAGTAGCTCTTGGAAAAGGGGAAGCCTAGGGGTGAAGGGCATCATCAAATGGAAAGGCTTGAAACTTTTTCAAAACACAGAAAATCAGCACTGGAGAGAAAACCATCATGAGATGGAAACACAGAAGATTCAGAGGTTACTTTGGAATATTTAATTTTGAAGTGTGAATATGTTGTTATGTAGCAGGGAGATACAGATACCTCAGCCTTTCTGAATACCTCTCTTTCTCCTGTATATACTGGAAAGGGGGAATTAACAATTTTCAAGGATGACTTTAAGTTTAAAGAATTATTGCCTTAGAAAACATACTTAAATTTCATTGCATTCCACACACTGTGTTTTGCACCTCCATGTGATGGCTTCAGTTGTGACTGGCAGCCCCATTCTCCTCCTTTGGAATGTCCTAGACACCTCTGTGACATGGGAGCCCAGCAAGACCACTCTGTGTCCAGGATGTCTCCCTCATTCAACTTAAAATCTAAATGGAGAGCTCAGCTCTGAGCTCCAGGGAGATTTTGGATCAGGGTCAGAAATAGAGGTGAATCATTAACGAAGCATCATTAACCATCAGTCTTATACTCTTGTCAGTACACTAGCACCAGCTGCCCATTGTCCATTTTCCCCTTGCCACAACGAGGAGCCCAGGATTCAAGGTCATCTGCTGGTTGGATTGGTCTGTAAATAGGGCTGGAGCTCCTGAGATGCTGCACCAAGAGCAGCAATTTGTGTCACTCTGTCCTGCCCTGCACCCATCAGCTGCAGAGCACCAAAGTTCCATCACGAGGCACAAATTCACCCTTTGATGTTGCTTTTGCTGCTTCTCCATTCAGAGCTGCTGCTGCCAGAGCATTAAATGTTCCCTAAGTGGTAACTCTCTTCTGCTAATGCAGATGTATTTCCTTTTGTGAGATAGCTTAATTCTGTCCTTGGTGTGTGTTTTCTGTCTTGTTTTGGATGCAGACAAGGGTTCTAGGTCCAGCTCTTTCATTCTTTCAATACCAGGACTGGAAAACTGCTCTGGATCATCTCCTGAATCAGACAGGAGCATCTTAATACAGTGGTTACTTCCACCACTCTGCCTGGGAAACTCTTCCATGCTCTAAGGCACCTGAAAGCCAGACTACCCTCCAGTCAGGCTGCACTTTACATCAAAAACTCAACAGGCTATTTTATTTATTCTCCCATCCTTCCTCACACACCACCTTTCCCTGTTTTCTGGCTCATCAAAGCCACAAGAGAACATTCTATCACCAGACAGAGGCACGGGTAAGACCTGTTGGGACACAAAGTCTGATAGTCCATATTCAGTAAATTCACCTCAAGGTGAACGACTGTCTCCTTGCAGGTTGTCTTTAATGTCTGGTTTCAGTGTCTTCCTTTTCTCATGGGTGATGGTGGGTGGGACCACTCACAAAAGGGGTCTGTCCAGGCATGAGAGACCAAATATTTCCCATCACTCAGCAGCAACTGAGCCATCTGTCCAAGAACTGGCACTGGCAGCTGTGTGGTGGCACAGGGAGAGGTTAACATGTGGACTAGCAGGAAAACTTTGGGGTTTCCAGAGAACTGCACTGAGGTTCAAATTAATCCTCTGGCCAGGAAATAATGGGATAAAGCATCCAGGACTTGTCAGTACGGACAGCAGGGGGTGTGGGTGTATTCAGACAGAGCTGTGGTGGTCAGTGATTGTCTCTTTAGGTGAATATTTAGCTTTTGTTGCCTTTTGATGCCTCAGGGTGTCTTTTATGAGGCAAAATTAATGCAAGTGCTTCTCTTTTTACAGTGGCCACATTGCCCAGGAAATGAAATGTCATAAGGGGAAAAAAGCTCATTAGATGATGTCATAGATGGTTCTCCAGGGTCTCAGAAAACCTATGATTAACATAAATGTAGATAGAGGCAATTACAAGCAAGCTCACATATAAACCCAGCTTTCCATCTATAAACACAGTCTGCAACATGTCTCTCTGGCCATTCACAGCTGTGGGGACCTGGAGGTAAAGGACTTTTCATACCAATCACAACAGAAACTTAAGACAGAGGAAGGACAGCAGGCAACCCAGGGTGAAAGTGAGGACAGCAGAACATGAATATAGTCTCCAAGGTACCAGCTAAGGGATTTTGTGATTCACCCTCAGAACTACATCCTTTTCTGGAGCAATTTGAAGCAAATTCTCTCCTGGTGTGTCTTCTTCACACTGAAATCTTCAGCCAGGTGGTTGCTGTTGGGTGGACATGTTGCTATTCTTTAGGACAGGGCAGAATAGTTCTAATCTTATAAGAGCTATCTCAAGTCTTCATCTCACAATGGCTGAAAAAGTGGAAAACTTGTCATATTTTCTAATGAGTTCCGTGAAGTCCACCAGAAGGTAATGTTCAAGAGCAGGATGAGAACAGGAGAAGATGGGAGGAGTGGGACAGCATCACAGACTCGTGTATTTGTACCAGACTGTGCCCTCTTTACTCTGCATTTCTGCTTTTGACCTTGAGCATTTGCTCAGAATAGACCCAGATATGAAGAATGAGGTGTGTTTTGTGAAAACCAAAGCTTGGCCTCCTTGCCTGTCTCTGTGGCAACCACCTCAAGAGACAACTGCGTTGATGTCGCTCTGTGTAAGGAGCGGAGGAGACAGAGATGTTCAGGCGAGGTCAGGCAGAAAGCCCAGAGTCCCACCCAGCATCCTGACTAACAAAAGTCACATAAAGTACAGCAGTTTGTAGGAATATCCCCCACAGAGTCCAGATAGTCAAAAAGCAGCTTGAAGCATCTCTTCTCCACTGTTTTTAACAGGTATTGTCGTGACTTCAGGTGCTCCGTCTGTTCAAGCAATGACACAATCCACTCTGAATGCAAGGCTCACATCCTGCAGTAATGAGTTTCACAGGCTGATTACTTGTTGCATGATAAAAATAAGTTGCCAGCAGCTGACTCTGAGAAACAGTGGAGAAAAAAAGCCAAGAAAAAGTAGTGATACTTGTTTTCTCAGAAAAGAGAGAGGGGGCAGGGAAGGAACAAAGTTCTCAATCCTGCCCAGGGACTTGCCCAGGATGGGAAAAAGGCATGGAAGTTTGTTACCTGACCTGGTGGGGCAGGACATGCTCCTGTAGGTTGCAGCCTTGGAGGTTATGAATCCTCCAAAGGCCTTCAAAGAAGGGTCTTGGGGAGGTTATATTTTTGCTGGTGCACAAAAGGTTTTTACCTGACATCCAACCCCTGCCTGAAGGAAACCATGGATTCAGTCACTTATGGTGACCTCTGGAGCAGCGTTATGATGTCATCAGTGTTACAATTTTACACAAAATTAGGTGTGCAATTGTGTGTTAAATAGTGGTAGTTAGCCTGGATTGCTCAGCTAACGAAGCAGGCAGCACTAAAGCTGTCACATATGGGCAGCTCCAGGCCACTGGCACTGTAAGGGAGTCTGCAATCCCTCCCACTGCACTGGGAAGAGAAGCAGCCCTTTCCCTTGTCTGGCATCCCCTCAGTGGGACAGACAGCCTGACGCAGCTCACAGCCCAGCAGTGCTCCTGCACTTTGCTCTGCAGCTTGTAAATCTGCCTTGCTGCCCAGGGAGTCCTGCCCGAGTGTCCCTGTAGGCTCAGACAGGTGGCAGAAGCTGCTGATCACCTCTAATGTGTGCCTAAGTTTTGCTTAATTAAGAACAGCCTCTCTAATAGCATCCATCACCGTCTCCTGATGGCTCTGGGACCACTCAGGCTGTGGCAGCACAACCAGCCAGGCTTTCCTGTCGTGTGTGACATCCTGAAGGGTGCAATGGCAAATTTATCATTTTATTTTCCAGCATTAAGGGACTCAGCCTGGTACAGGCTCAGTTCAGAATCTGATGTGGCCTTTGGGTAGTTGGTCTGACCCCTCCTGCATGGCTTGGAGCAGAAGCACCAGCTGGGTGGTCACTGTGGTGTTGTCTGAGGTAATGTGGATGAAATCTTGCCCAGCAATGTGAGGGTTTGGCTCAAGGTCTTACAAGTGAAATTTCTGACCAATATCTCTATAAAAACTCTTAATTTTGTCTGTATTGATTAGATCCCAGCAGATGCTATTTTACTATAATTATTTCAGGGAGGAAGTGCCTCATCTTGTAGTTTATTGCCCAATACTTAACTACAGTGGTTGTAAGGAAAGAACAGAGTTGTTCTTGGCATTCAGACTGCAGTGATAACCACAGAATCAGGGAAAGGTCTGGGGGAGATTCCCCTCCTTCATCCTCCCTTCTTCTGGACCACCTTCTTGTCCAAAGTTTGTTCTTCACAAGTGTTCACAAGTGTAGCCAAAAACTTCATTAAATATTGCCACCCTTTGTTTCAAGCAAGGTCCTTGTCTGCAGGTCCCAGTCCCGAGCCAGCATCTCTGAGCATGGCTGCAGGATCCCAGCAGGGAGGAGGTGGCAGGAACACCAGCTTGGGCTGTTTGCCCAGCCAGCTGCCCAGCCAGGGTGTGAATTTGGCCTGGGGCTGTGTCATGGACCCTGTGGTGGGGGCTCTGGGCTGACTGCAGGTGGAGTGCCCAGCCCATCAGCACCCATCAGCCTGTCTGCACACGGGTGGATTTTGGCTCCTGTCCATGTCAGTCTTCCCCTGCAGCCACCTCTACAGTATTTAAGTATTCTCCTGGTTCACCACTATGCAAATATTGAAATTATCCCTTTGCATGATGATGGAGACAGGGGCATTACAGACTTTCTCAGATTGTGTGCCTTCTCTGCTGACAGCATCAATCATCAGGTTTACTTTTAGGTGAGCTAAAGAATGGCCTCCAGTGTATGAAAACTTCACTATGAAGTATTTAGTATCTGGAATGTTTCTTTTTTTTTTTTTTTTTTCCTTAAGCTTTTATCTGAATGCATTAAAAACACAAAGTGCTGTGCTGTGAAAAAATGCAGCCCTCATAGGAATGGCCCAATTCTCAGAGAGGAAGATTTTTAACTGAACTTCACTTAAACCAGAAGAAATTAAGAGAGGCTACGAGGGGACCCACAGCCCCACTAGCAGGTCCAGTGTGGTCTGAGCCCCTGAGAGAAGGCAGCAGGTCTCACAGCCTGCAGTGAAACAAAGAACTCCTGGGCAGGGATCTAACTGATCTGGCCAAGTGGCCTTGGGATAGTAATTTCTCCATGGGAAAAGATATCTTTGTCATATCAGTTACACTTCCACAAAATGTCACATTTACATCTCATACTTGTGCCTCATTCAGACACCTTCCCTGAGAGCCTCACCTTAAGGAGAGCTGCAGAACAACAAAATATCTGCAATGAGTGTGTATGTGATTAAACAATAGCCATTTTGTCCCCAAAACATACTTCCATAAGAACATTGGACACAGCTATTACCTTTTCTTAAACTACTGATGATGCCTTGCCCGTGGTGTGAATCCTTTGCAGCATGGAGCACAGCTAAGCCTGATTAGCCAGCCTCACCTTTTGCCAGTGGGGCTAATGGGATTTATTCTCCATTCTCACACGCTGGTCTCTCATCCCCATTATTTTACATCTCACCTCGAGTTAACAAATGTTCCATCTTCAGAGCACGCTGGGCATGGCCACAGGGGATCTGGCACGCTGGATATTGTGTGCTCTGCCACGTTGGATGGGCAGTGACAAAAATTATCCCTCTTCCCCCAGGTCCTTCCATCGTCCCACTGCAGCGAGCAGAGCCAACACTGGGCAACCCTCTAAAATGTTTATTTGGACCAGTGGCCGGGGATCTACATCTTACAGACATGATGAGAAAAGGTAAAGCAGCACCTGTGCTGATTGTCTCTTACGGGTTTGAGTATTTTTGGGTGCGGCCCGTGGCTCCTCCCCAGTGGTGGCACTGCAGAAGTAGGAGGGATGCAAAGGGGTGTCCTTTCTGTGCCTCACAGCCCCGGCTGCTGCTCCACCAGGTGCAGCACCAGCCCAGGGGTGCCAGGGTTACTGTGCCAAGCCAAAACAGAGCAGAGGGGCAATGCCAGAGCCACAGCCAAAGTCTTCCTTGTTCTCCGGACATCAGCAGCACATCGTGACCATCTCTGAGGCCAGCACAGGTTTAAAAGAACACTAATCCTCAGCCATGGGTGTGCAGCCCCAGCTCCAAGCCCTGTGAATCCTTTATGCTTTTTGCAGGTGTCCTTCTTCCAGCCACCACCCACGCTGGCCCTGCACCTGCTCCAGACAGCACACAAACACAGTGCTTCCTGGCCCCCAGCCAGATCACTGCCCCACACAGCTGTTACACATCTGGATGATGCATCCAGCTGCCAGAAATGTTTTCTGGTTACACACATGCACGCGTGAGGAGGAGCCTGGGTGCAATACATCAAGCAGTAGCTGGGGGTTGTGAAGCTGCTTGAAAGTGAGCTGGTGTCTCACCAGCCCACTTGAGTGGTGCTGCTGGAGAGAACAGACTGAAGGAGACAGAGGAATAAATGAGGTACTGGTTCTCCCAGGGGAGCAGGGAAATATGCCAAAGAGAAGGGAAGGAGAGGTTTGAAGTCCACAGACAAAGGCAGTGCTCAGTTGGGAACGAAAGATGTTAAATATCAATGATGAAAGAACAATTGTCAGTAATGCTCAGACTCATCCTTCCAAAATCCCTCTCCTTTGTAGTAAGATTTGCTGGACAGCTTGTCTTGTCACAACAAGGACACATTTGCCTTTCTTTTCTTTCCTTTGCCCTGTCCCACCTCTCCTTCAGTTCCTCTTGCAGTCATTATTAATTGTAATCACAAAAAGTCAGGCTCCAGTGAAACAAAAACAGATATCAGTGTATCTACAGTGGCAATTAGTGAAACACACCCTTCAGTAATTCTAATGAGACATTACTGCTGGCATCTCATCTGCTTGGGAAAATGGACTCCTGAATTCAGGCAGCAGAGCCACTCTCAGGACCCTGAGATTCTTTGGAAAATTGGCCAATTCACTAAATGCTTCTGCAAAGGTTGCATAGTTTTTCAGCTCTTTGGATCATCTGGTCCCAAACAGATATTTTGAAGACAAAAAGGCCATGCTGGGCAGCATGAACTTTCGTTGAGGCTGGCTGTCTAAATGCCTCCTGTGCTTCTGCAAGTCTCTTCTTTAATCGAATTTTCCCCAGGGTAATATTCTCCTGCATTAGAACACAGCCATGGTCCAAGGTTGGAGACATCTACCCACACTTTGGGCTGGCTGGAAGCCACATACTCCTGATTTGCACAGCCTTTGACTCTCACCATGCCTTGAAGTTGGGCTGAGGGCTCACAGGAGTCTGGTCAGTACAAAGCCAGGCAGAGCTCATCCCTGCCTGCCTGCAGAAACAGGGAAAAGGGAGCAGGTCTCAGTGCCTACCCACCAGCCATGGGAAATCCAGACATCTTGCAAGCCTTCAGGTGGGTTTATTTCCCAAGAGGCTCTGTAGAGCTCTACAGAAGGGCTTCTCTGTACCTTGTGAATGATAAATAAAATGCAGGAGGGAAAGGAAGGGAAAGAAGATGGAAATAAGGGAGTGCTGATGGCAGCCTGAGGACTGCAGAGGAGGGGTGTGAACACAGAGCAAGTGCTGTTAGTGGGAGAAACTCATCCTCCAGTGTCTGGCAGTGATTTTAACACATGTAAGGTCACCAGTGCCATCATTATAGTCAACAAGTGGTGCCTCTTAGAGGAATGACTCACCTTAAATGACCCTTTCCTAGGGATTTCCTTTCTTTAAACTTCAGACAGGAAGATTGTCACATGGATCAGCAAACTTGTCACCCAACATATGCTATGACCACAGACTTTTGAGGGATTGCACCATAATATTAACTGTGCTGCAAAGAGTCACTTGCTCTAGAGGAATCAACTCCTCCTGGGTAGAAGGTACCTCTCAGGCATCACTTTTTGCAGGATCAGCACCAAAATATCTGTATTTCATTGCTGGCTTAGCCATGGACAATTCCCCAGCTGCCACACTTTTCCCTTTGAAAAACTAGTCTAGCCTTCATTCTTTCTCAGCTGTCAAAGAGGCTCTCCACAACATTGCAACCATTGGAAAAACAAAGCACTAGTTAGGTTTGGTTCAGTTTTTTCCAGCCTGGTGAGGAAAAGGGAAGGAACTGAGTGAGCAAATCTGTTAATATCTATAGGAATCCTTCTACAAGTATCACTCAGTCTATTCAGAGAGCTCCAGAGATATTTCCTGTTGCCATAGGTCTACCAGCAAAAACTGATGCAGCCAAACATACCTGTAAGGAAAAATGTAAAGAAGTTGGCTTCTGAGCAGAAAATTCCCTGAGCACAGGGAATTCTGCAGGTAAGATACAGGAGTGGTATCTGACCATTGCATTCAGGATTTCTGATATCAGTAAACACCTCACTGTGAGGTAATCTGAGTGACATCTGCATAACAACTGTGATTGTAGAGAAGGGAATGTAACTTCAAAGTCATTCTGAATTATTCAGGCAGGCAGGCAACCCCTGTCTGAGGAGAGCCCCACAACTGCAAGGTCTCCCTCAGTGTCACACCATGGTCTGTTTGCCAGGGAGGGCTTTGAAGGTAGGTAATTTGTGTTTGTTTGAAATAAATAAAGTAATTGCAGGTGCCTGGGTATTCTAGCTTTCCTGTGAGGACACTTAACACCCTTTACAGAGCCCCTGGTACTGCTCATTTTGGAGCAGGAGATACAGAAGGATCTGCTGACCACATTGCAGAGGGATCCCTGCACTGCTGCTGTGCAGGAACCTGGAGAGGGAAATCTCTGCTCTGTCCCCAGCAGGCACTGTCACACCTGAGATTTCCTCTCTGGCATCTGTTCCCCGGGGAGAGCAGCCAACCCTTATCCTCTGAGCATCCTGGCAAAAGGGACATGGGAATTTAGCAGGGGAGAACTTCAGTTTGGAAACGATCAAGGGCAAAGAGACCTTTTCTCCTTGGAGGCTTGCTTCCTTTTAAATGTCTTTGCACAGGGTGGGGACACCCCATGTTCTGACAGCTGGGACTTCTTTAAAAACCAGCAGCCCCCCTGGAGGTCGTGTCGGGAGCTACCACAGGTGATCACAAGCATCAGATGGAGTCACCTGGATGAGAGTGTCTGGGATGCAGCGATCTGTGCTTAAACACGGCACAGAGGCAGCTGACTGTGGCTGTGCAGCCCTGGGATCCAAAAGCAGCCAGCTAAGCACGGCATTCTTCCAGCTGACCGAGCAGAGAGAGGCCCCTGAGCTGTGCCAAAAGTTCACAGGTGCACAAATCCAGCCTGAGGTGGCTGCACACGCGTGTGCAGGGCACTGCTGCTGCCCCAGAGAGGGAGATGCTCCAAGTACTGGGCACAACAGAGTTTGTTCCCCAAACCAGGGCTCTAAGGGGCAAAAATGTGAAGTTTTGTAACAGCAGATGTTCCTAGTATTACACAGAGAGATTTTACACCTCCCCAGTGCAGGCACAAGTGTGAGGAGGAGGAGGGAGGGTTGCTCAGAGCTGTCTCCTGGGCTGTGGCAGGGCTGCTGTCACGGGCTAGCATGTGCCACACCACCACCTGCTCCAGCAGGGTCACCTGCCTGGCTGACTCCTGGCAGGGGTTCAGGGGAAAAAAGCCCTCAGTGATGTGTACCAGGCTATCACTTTGCTGTTCTTCAGGGTTTTGAATGACAAATATTAGCAGAAGAGCAATGGAAGCAGTGCTCTGAGCCTGACCTCAGAGGCAGAGCTTTCTTTAGTTTTATTTCCTTTGGTAGGGGAGCTTGGAAGGTGCACCTGGCAGGTGGTCACCAGCCACCTTTGCCAAGTAGCTCATTCCCACCACACACCCTTCAGTCCATCCTTTTTTTCCCTCTGATGGCAATTTCCTTGGCTCAAGGCCACATGGGAAGCACTTGTAACCAATCTCAATTAGCTATTTGTTTTAAAATTGTCCATTTGTATCCCTTTTATGTCCTGTGACATTAGTGAGTGATTGCACCGGGCCTGTTTTATGCCTCCACGTTGACATAAGTCATGCTGTGTGATCGTTTAATGTGCTGGAACTGCATGACAATCTCTGCCTTCCTGTCTGCTTCCATTTGGGAGCAATGCAAATCCTAACAGCAGCAGTTAAATACAGTTTGATAAATAATAATAGAAAAGTAACATTAGATTATTACTCTACATTACTTCTTTGAAGGCAATTGCATCTGCCAGCTCACAATATATTTTTTCTCCCGAACAGCAGAGAAAATCTTGACAGGCTGAATTACCATTTCATTTCCAACTAGGAAAACACTGACAAGCTTTAAAGGATGGTTTTGAAGAGAAACCATGGACATCTAAAGATGTAAATTACATTAAAAAACCTCAAGGTTTCTTAGGTACAGGAGACTATTGACTGCAGTACCATCTAAGCAACATTGTGCTATAAAACCCCACACCATATGTGCCTTTCCTGACTGTGACTCATCATCTAAATAGAAATTCAGTTCCAGTCTCATGGAGTCTATGATTAAACATATTTTTTTGCTGTTGCTTCTACTGTGTTTATGTATGATTTTACATCTGTCTTCTCTCTATCTCTTTGTCCTCAATAGTCAATTTAAGTTCTCTGGTTGATCTGACTCAGTGAATATTTTTTTCCACGGGTGAGTGAAACTTGGTGGCTTCAGCTTAAGCGAGTGGTGGGTTTGCCTAGAGCCCAAAGTGACGTTGACGTTGCTCACCTGCCATTTTTGCAGACAGTGGAAGAGGAACTTCTCCCACGTGTCCTACTGTGTCCATGTTATGGTGGTGCCAGGGCTCAGAGGTGTGCGGTTCTCATGCTTCGGGTGCTGCCTGGATGATTCAAAAGAACCATAACAGAAAGCACAGGAGATTTTGACCAGCCTCAGGTCTGTAAGTACATTTTAAACCCACAAAGTTTGAGTGTGTTTGAAATGTACTCAAATATTTCCTTCTCCACCATTGTGTCCTCATGACCCATTGAATCATCAAAGGCTCGGAGATGAAAGAAGGACTTATGGTTAGAAAATGCAAAGGACTCTCTGCTGAAGGGGGAATGGTTTGTTGTATCTTCTTTTTCTTTTTTTTTTTTTTCCTTTTTTTTTTAATCCCAGAACAAATAGCTTTGGTGGATAATTCTCTGTGAGGGTTTTCACTGTAATGAGTAACTGGGCTTCCAAAAAGCTGTTTTATGAATAAAGTAAACAAGCTTTCAATCAAAAAAACCCACGGAAATCAATTGCAAAATCCCCATAGTGCTTCATGAGCTTTGAGTCACACTCAGAGAGGAAAATTGCCCAAACCAAGAGCCTGTAGTGAATCAAAAGAGAGAATGGTCCTTTCAGATAATATTAATGATGAATTTCTTCAGGCTATATCCTACATGGGGTAACATAAGACCTGTTACCCTATCCAGCTGGAGAAAAAACACCTCATAAACCTGAGCATCTTCTGGTGGCCTAAGATGGCACTGGCAGGTCAAAGGCACCTCGGGAATAGTTCTACTGAGCCAAAGAGGCTGTACCAAAGAAGGATTTACTGAGCTGGCACAAGTGTCTAACTTTTTTGTTTGCTGTAAGGGGTCTTTGCCTTTTCAGAAATGGCTGTAATTTATTTCGGAGATGAATAAGTTTCCACCAGGTCAGAGTGAATCCATTGAAAAAGGACACCTGAGGACCTTTAAGCCTTTCTCTCCCATGAGATGGGTATGGAGGTGGAACTACCCACCCTGTAGAGGCTGCATTGATGATTAAGTATGAACTTCACATAAGAATGTATTATTTTCAACCTCAGAAATATTTACCAAAAAATCAGGGATCATGACCTGCTGGACAAAAGGAAAACAGTCACAGCCCTGAAAGCTGGAGAAGACCGGGCCATACTGCTGGGGCTGGCCATGATGGTGTGCTCTATCATGATGTACTTCCTGCTGGGAATCACGCTGCTGCGCTCCTACATGCAAAGGTAATTCCCTGGCTGTCCCTGCTCTCACACCCCCTGCTCCAGCTGACTTCATGTGGCTTATTCTTTTGACTCTTTTTATTAAAGTTTTATATTTTTTCCTTTGGCCTCACCCTGCACTTCCTTGCACCAGTATGTATCAGGCACAGCCACAGTGAAAAACAATTTGAGTAATACTGGCATAAAGTAAGGGAAGAATTAGATCCCTGTTTGACAAAATCTTGATCCACGGGCTTTAGACTTGGCACAGTTTAACACCAGTCTAATATCCATATCAGCTGGCCTGCAGTCTGCTGAACCTTATAAGCTTCTCAGGGGCTGTTGCTGCAAAGCCCAGGCACAGGACAAAAGAGCAAAAAACATTTTTCAGCCTTAAAAAACAGTGTACTTCCAAATGAAGGATGGAGAATTAATTTTGGAAAGAAATCAAGCTCTTTGCAGCATGTAGTTTTCCATGTCGGTTATTACTCTCATTTTAACAAGTGAAATCCTTGTGAATGATAGTAATTTGCTGAAAGTGAAAGACCATCTTTCACCATTCCTGCACTGCACTTAATTTTTCCGAGGCTTTCTCTGTCTTCCTCCTCTGCCAGCGAGGAGAGAGTTTGGCCTGTGATTCATTAACAACGTTTGTAATCAGTTTTCAAGCATCAGCCCTATTTAAAATCCAGCACAGACTGCAATAAGGATGTCAGTGATGGGTTTTTTCTGCCCTCATTGGTGGAACTAAGAGAATGAAAAATGTGTAACAGGGGATCAAAATATTAGTCTGCCATGCCCCAAAGCACACTGAGGCAGGGGCACATACCTGGCACATTTTGGGTTAAACTCCTCTGGCTTCTTCTTTAGGCACATGCAGTAAGTGCCTACAGTTAACAGATATGAACATTATTATATTATAATATTATATCTTGTATCTATATTATTATTATATATTATATTATATCTCAACTATACTGGTGCACCTGCATGAGAATATTCCCTCTTGACCCTGCAGTGATAAGGAATACAGATGAGGATGAGCTGTACTGATTGACAGCATCTTATTTATGTGATCAAGTTATTTGTCCCGTTTTAAATCAAGGCAAAATTTAGATTTTTGAAAATTGAGGTCAAGACCTGATAAGTTTCCAAGAGCCTTTGCTATTCCAAATTGCTCTCCCAGCCCTTTCAGCAATGTCAGGGTCAATTGAGGAGGCTGCTAAGGTCAAAATTGCTCACGTGGAAAGAGTTGATTTATATTGTAAAATACATGAGGAAAAAAATGCCAGAAGATATCAAAGCACCTGCAAAGTATCAACTATTCCATCTTCACAAGTCTGTGGTAGGTAGGTGTTACTTTATTACCCCTCTGCATGAATAAAACAGCAGCCAGAAAGGTGAAAGTGAGGAGAAGACAACCCAGGAGTCCTTGCTGTCACTTTTTTTTTTCACACAGCCAGATCTCCTCAGGGGTTATTCTTTTTCACAGCAATACCCCTCCAACAAATACTGCCTGTGAGGGGAAAAAATCCTTTCATTCCATTTCCCCCCAGAAAACATAGCATAATTTAATATAAATGTGGAACAGAATAAACGAGCAGAATTACTGCCAAAGCAAAACAGCAATAGAATTAGTCAGAAATCTTTGATATCTTTGATATTAGTTGAAATCTTTGATATCACTTACGATGTAAAGCCTCTCATAGGTTTTGTGAGGGGCAAGCAGACCCTCATCCCCTTCATGGTAGGGCAGGACAGCCACACTGGGGCTGAGCTGAGGGGCTGAGCACGACCGAAAGGGAACCCTGAGTGAAACCTTCCTGCAGCCCACAAAGGGCTTTTTGCAGAGCCCTCAGTGTGCCCTTTCCCCGAGGAAAACACAGCTGTGGATTTTTAAATACATGCCAGTGAACATTGCTAGTGCACAGCCAGGCTCCATCATTCCAGTTTTAGCCTCTGGTGAACTGGAGGTAAGATTAAATCCTCCAGAAAAGTTACAACCACTGACTTAACTTACAGAAAAACGAGCAAGCTGCCACTAGGAAAAGCTTTCCCACAGGTAGAGCTGCATGAGGTGCCACTCATGAGTCCCTGTGTCTTCATGCATGTGAGAATAGACACCCTGCTCCTTCCAAATTGTCCTCTCAACCTTCACTTTAAATTGGCCTGGACTTTTAGTTAACCCTCAAGTCTTGGCTCAGGGTGTCTCACCATGCACAGCTGCGTGTGTTATTCTCTCCCCAGCTCGGTTTCCTTCTCTCTCTGCTGACACCCTCTCAAATACACCCTCTCCAGGGGCAAAGTTCCAGTTCCACTTTTCATTTATACACAGACACAGGTGAATAGGGTAGTTTTGTGCCCAAAGGCTAAACTTGGGGCACGACAGGATAAAACACTGACTGTGGTGTGTGACATGAGACAGCCCAGGCTTTGCTCAGTGCCCTGCAACACGTAGCCTCTCCTACAAGACGCCCCCAGTATATCTCTGATGGGAATCCTGAGAGGGCTTTAGTGCTTATTTGCCTATTCTTGCCATGCTCTAATGTCTCTTTTTTTCCTGCTTAGTGTCTGGACAGAAGAGACTCAGTGCTCGCTTCTCAATGCATCCATCACAGAAACCTTCAACTGCTCATTTAACTGCGGTCCAGAGTGCTGGAAAATCTCTCAGTACCCCTGCCTGCAGGTGTATGTTAATCTCACCTCTTCTGGCCAGAAGCTTCTACTCTACCACACCGAAGAAACAATGAAAATTAATTCTGAGGTAAGAGCACAGAATAAAATTTGTTCCTAAATGGGTTTCTGGAGGGCTTCTCATCTCATTATATCCATTCCTCGCTTTAAAGCAATTTAAGGCTTCCAGCTCCTGCTTCACTGGTAAATAGAGAACAGAGAAAGCAGAAATCAGTGCACAAACTGAGCTCATGTGTCTGGAGAGGAGCAACTTTCTGCCTTCATCCATTCCTCACAGGGTACTGTGCCCCAAGGGCTGGAGCCTGCCTCGTCCTTTGCAAGTGCTTTACAGGAGCAGGGGAGCACCCAGCACTTGTCACATTGATATCCTTGGGGAGCTGTGGGCAAGTCACTTCCCAGGAATGGCTGCCCATGACAGTGAACACCCCTAGAAATGTGCAGGGAGGGTCCATGTGGCAGTGAGAATGGATGCTCATTTCTGTGGGGCCAGGCAGGGTGGCAGGGAGAGACGAGAGCCCATCCCCACCTCTGGTGACAAACTCTGCACCTGAGCAGCTCCACTGGGGTCACCTGAGCTGCTGGGGTCCAGGCACAGCACTTACCCTGAAAACATCCTGAAAGTTTGCTGAGTGAGGACTGCCAAGATAAAAGCAGCAGCACAAAACCAGAAGGTCTGGCTTTGAGGAGTGAATAAGCTAAGGAGTCACCCCATCTTTACAGCACAACTTCCCCAATTCCAGACATTGAACTTAAGGAATTATTTTGAGCAAGTCTGAAGAATTCCTCTCTCTGCTTCTGCAAGTATGAACTCCAGCATGACTCCATGCAGGTGGGATGGAGACAGCTCCTGTCTGGAGGCTATGGCGGGGCAGCAGATGCAGAGAAGGCGTGTCCCCTGCAGTGGCAGTGGCAGCTTTGGGGCTGGCACGGGGCTGTGCATCCCTCCCGGCCAGTGCCCACCTTCCCAGGCAGCTCCTCTCTCCTTCCACAAAGAACTGCAGGGTGGGACTGGGAAATGTCCCTCTCCCCACCTTCCTTTTGCACATTGACAGCGCTGCTATCCCAGAGAATGGAGTGAGCAGGGATGCAGTGGAATCATTGGACTTACAGGTGCCAGATGTGCATGAACTGCTTGGTTATCCAAGGTCACTGAACCCCAAAGTGTGGGCGCCTGGCAAAGCACACCCCGGGACAGCAGAGCCCCGGTTCAGGCTGCTGACAACGTAACCTCTTGTGTTTCTATTTATGGCAGCTGTTCAATAGGCCAAATTACTTCTGCATATTAAGATGAAGTGATATTAAATTTAGTCAAAGCACGGCATGGTTGCACTAGGCTGCTTATTCTGCTGGATAATTAACTCCTGTGACTGAGAGATGGAGTCCTCTGGATCTGAAGTATGAAATGGAGAAGAGTTCCCCCTTTTTCCCCTCTGTCCTGGCTTCAGTGCAGGAAGAGGCACTCACTGTGTGTCAAGCCTGAGGCAGGACAGACCCCACCTCCTGCTGGGGCACAAGAAAAAATCATGATGTGCATGCCTCAGTTTGATTAAAAGAGATCAGATAAATCTCTATGCTCCACTGATTCAAATAAACCAAGAGATTCAGCATAAATCGCCAGATTCTGATATCGATAATTTTTGCTTGCTGAAATGGACTCTGAAATTCTCCCAGATGCCACCTCCTCTTAATTTAGTGTAGGCACAGTTAATACTTCTCCAGCCCAAGGTTGTTTTACAGGTTAAGCTCTGCTCTCAGGAGAATTCCTAAGTTTTCCTGACATGCTGCTGGCTGTGTGACCTGAATCCAAAAGCAGTTTTGAGTGAAAGTTTGAGATGTCTATAAAATACCTGGCTTCTTGTTCATGGCTCAGATCTGCAGAGTTTCCAAGCTCAAATCAGCACAACCCATATCATCACTCCAGATGTTCTTTCCCTCTTCCCTGGCCAGAGAGCATCCCCACGCAGCAGGACAGCAGTCCTGAGCAGTGCTGCATGGTGATGCTCCAGCTGGGTGCCAGCTGTCTCTCCCCATCCACCTACTGAGATCTGTGTTCTCTGTCTTTTCCCTTGCCAAATAAAATAAATAAATAAACCTGTGCCTGGCTCACTGAGCTCTGACATGACTGGGGACAACACAGAGCACTGTCCTGACACTCCAAGGCCAACAGCAGTGACCTTCAAAAGGTCAGCAGCCCTCCACCAACCTCTCTGCTTTGCTGAGCACCCACACACAGAGCAGCACCTGGAGCCCGTCTCTCTCCTCTCCCCAGCCAGCGTGGACAGAGCAAAATCCTCTTTGATTTTAAATAATGATTTTTCCAGGAGAATTGCTGTCTAACCTGGCTGTCAGCTCAGAAGGTGGAGTGAGGAGTAGGTACAATTTATACTGAGATCTACAGCATGCTGCTGCCAGTCTCTGGTGGGAATCAGTGGGAAGTCAGTGGATACCTGTCAAGCTGCTCAAGTCTTTCCAAGAAAAGCACATGAGATTTTTTCTGGCTTTTCATTGCTCTCGCTGTTTGTACTTTATCTCTAGCCTTTAGGACAAGCCCAGCCCCTTGTCAATACTGCAGACAAAATGGTTTAAACGCTTCCACGGCTGAACTTTCCTTCCTCAGCTGCCAGAGGCTGTAACAGCCTCTGTGAGAGGTAAATTGGCCATGGAGCCAGGCTGTCACCATGAGGAAGAGCTGTGGTAGCTAAAGCAATTAGAGAGGCTCCATTTTGATCTCCTGTTATGTAATTTTGACTCTTTTCATGTCATCGGAGCTACTGCTGATTTATATCGGTTCTCTATCAGTGAGATAACCAGAAGGATTTAATCACCAAAATCAGCTGTAACTGCCTGAGACTCAGCGATGGTGGGGATTCTCAGGGCCTGTCACTGAAGGCTCAGGTATTTATAAGCCAGGAAGGAGTTTGCCTGGTGCAGGGAGGGGAAGCAGACGTGTTCACCTGTGGCTTCCAGTAGAACCATTTCAGGGCTGGAACTGGAGAATTCCATCTGGAGGAATCAATTCAGGCCAACTCAGAACTCCTCCTTCAGCCCTTCTCCAAACCTGTTGCCCTTTCCAAAAGGGATGTAAATTGACATCCTGACCACTTTCTCACAAAGATTGCCTGTCTAAGTTTCCAGGCTCATATGATGAGAGTTGTGTATTTCCCTGCCCAGCCTGAACTGGGGGCTTTTCTGGCAACAGCCTTTCCAGTGTAACACCATTGAGTTAAAGAAAACTGCCTCCAGCTTGCCTGGAGAAGTTGTGTGATCTCCATCCTTGGAGATATTCAAAACCTGACTGGACAAGTTCCTGAGCACGGAGCAGGGCACTGGGCTGGATGTGCCCAGAGGTAGTTCAGACAGGACACCTACCCAGTCCTTTATATTAGGAAAGTAGAGATGAAAACGTTAATAACAACTTCTATTTGTTAGAGTCTGGTAGATCCTTCTTGTGCTCAGATTGTAAGGAACACAAGAAGCACCTTTCTCAGGCTACATCACAGAATCTTCACCTGAGGTAGAGCACCAGACATTGTTTACTTTCAGATTTCCAAGTGTTTGACAATGCAGAAATGCCATAAACAGGCAGAGATTTAGTTGTCTATATTCACAGGCACAGCATAACAGTTGTGGATATAAAATTCCTTGCCAGGCATTGGAGAAAACTATTGAAAATTAAAGCTGTTGAAAACAAAGAAAACATCAATGCACCCCATTATTGAACCTTCCTACTTGTTTGCCAATCATCTACAAAACACAGCAGAGCCAGCCCTGTGCTGTCCCTGGGGTCTCACTGGGGAAGCTGAGATGCTGAAGGAGGCCAGGAGCACCCCATAATTTAAAGTCCTTGTGCTGAGAACCTACTCAAAGCCAAGACCAAGACATCTCCAGCCTCTCAGGAGAGCCAGAGTGAGGCAGACAGCACGCAGAGTAAAGGGCACACAGGCCTTGGAGAGCCCCTGGGAGACCTCAGCCTGGAGAGAGAGATGGCTTCAGCACAGGGAGTCTGGATGAGAGGCAAAATGAATTAACTTCCCTGGCATGGCTGCACTTCACAGTTTCATGCTCCCAGACCCTCCATCATGGGCAGCCCAACATGGCTGGTGGCTCTGTGCCAGCAGGTGTAGGAGGAACAGCTCCAATTCTGCTTCAGCATCAGGTCCCCTCTGAAAACTTGGACTTGCTGCACTCCTGGGACATTTTTACAAATTTAGAGCCCAGGAATTTTTCCTCATTTGGAATTCTATGTCTTCCATTTTCTGTCAAGGGGAAATTATATTTTGCAAAAGTGGCCACGTTTTCATTTAATCACCTCATTCAGGATACTTCATGGGAATTCCAGAAGTAGAAAGTTATAGCACAAAAATCACAAGGTAAAAAACCCTGAACTCCCCCCCAGAAAAACAACACAAACCCATCTGAACTGGAAATACTGCTGCTATGGCAGTGATAACAGATAATTTATTAAGAGAAAATGAATGCTTCACTGAGAAATTTCCCCTACTTAGTAGATTATGATCTATTAAAGACTCGTGGGTGCTGGAAGAGGCTCGTGACTTTGGACATTTAAGACAAATTTGTTCGGAGCACAAGAGAATATCCTATAGGGAGCAGACACGCACCAGCAGGAAGATGGATGAGATATTAATGCTCTGATATTTTTCATCTCTAATTTCTAGAGCTCTATGAAATATTCATAATGGCAGTGTGGCCACGCTCCACCATTAATGCTCCAGTCTGCTAATGCCAGACAATCTCTCTGCCATGCTTCAAATCATATTCTGTGTTAATAACTTGCCAATGAATCAATCAAATCCTGTTATGAGGTTAATCCTTTGATCATAATTAGGACTAGAGATTTGTTGCAGTGTGTTACCAAAAAAAGTCACAGCACATCATGAAAAAGATTGGAGGGACATTTATAAAGCACGTACATTAAAACAGTAATAATCAGAACCCATGGGTCACATTATTTTAATCAAAACATCTTTTTTTCCTTTGCAAAACTCCCTTTCTCATTAAATTATAAAAGAGAAGGAACGGTTGGACTTATGCTGGGGTCAAAAGCAAAAGCAGCACTAAGAGCCACCCCCACAACCAGGTTGATCTTCAGCTAGAGGCTGAATGAAATTCCTCTGGGCTGTCAGTAGGAAGACCTAGACTACCTATTTGCCTCTAACCGAGGCATTAACCCAGAAGGAAAATTTGTATAAAGGTCTCTCCTCATCCCTCTCTGCTCTGAGTGAAATCCTGTGCCCCCTGTGATCACTTTGATCCAAGCCAAGTGAGATCTAAGCTACCAGATTCGTATTTACAGAAAGTCAATTACCCATCTAACTGCGAGCATATGTGTGCCACTTAAGATGAAGAGGTACTTCATCAGTTCTATTTTTGCATGTATAAATTAGCAATAATAATATATTCACCTATCTCATGAGGCACTGTGCAGATTAAAGCATTAATGTTTGAACAGCACTTGGAGGTTCTCCAATGGGAAATTCCGTAGATGTGCAAAATATTGAGTTTTGCTGTGATAAATTTATTATTAGCCTAATGGTATTCCACTCTTGTTATGAAAAGCATAATCACCTCGAGGTTTCCCTGCTTGCCACCTGAAAACAGACATTGCAACAGGTTTGGAATGTGTGTTTCTGCTTCTGGTTCCTTCCCAGTGTTCGTACATCCCCAAGTGCGGGAAGAACTACGAAGAGTCCATGTCGCTGGTGAATGTCGTGATGGAAAACTTCAGGAAGTACCAACGCTTCTCCTGCTTCTACGACCCCGAGGGCGTTCAGAAGAACGTGATCCTAACCAAACTGTACAGCTCCAACGTGCTGTTCCACTCCCTGTTCTGGCCCACCTGCATGATGGTCGGCGGGGTGGCCATCGTCGCCATGGTGAAGCTGACTCAATACCTTTCCCTGCTCTGCGAGAGAATCCAAAGGATCAGCAGATAGGAAAGGAAACTTCTCGGAAATCCAATTACAGCAAAAATACTGTTTTTCTCATTCTTCACCAAAGAACCTTAAGTTTGTAATGTGCAAGTCTGGTATGAGTTCCTTACTGTATTCTTCTAAGTAGAGCAATAATGCAAAAGCTGTTCTATATGCAAACATGATGTTATTATTATGCAGACAACAGAAGAAGTTACTGTTTTGTGTTGATTGTCTCTATGATCTTGTTTTATGCTGGGATTAGTACTTTCTTTTCTACAGCCAAGGTAGGGCTCAGTGTGACCATTGGCCAAGCTTTAGTCAGTTGATGTTCTCGGTGTAAAGGATTCCAGGGAAAATTCACTGCTGGACAAAGGGCAGCCGACCACTTGTGCATCATTGAGGTCTCACATCTGGCTCAGTCCATTCCTTGGATTTGCGCTTTGGCTTTTTTAGTATTGGCTGCAGAGCGGGGTGAGTAAAGCATCGATATGGGGGTTTTTTATGGTAAAATGGCACAAAAGGCATACATTTTGAGATCAGGATGAGTGTACAGTATTTTCAGCCTCAGTAGGACTTGGTGATGCTTTGTGCTTGCTCCCTCAGTTCAGAAGTCAGTTGTACCCTATGGTGTTTATGGTCTTTTGGAAAACACTTTGGAGTTTTATTTTGTGTAGTGCTATAATTTTCTTCTGTCTTATCAATATAATTTTTCGTCACTTGCTGAAGCTGTAGCCAAAAAGCAAAAAACACTTTGTTCCATTTTGTATTCTAGTCTGAGCCCTATTGATGGAGGTGGGACCAGAACTCCTTATGTAAAGGTTTATTCTTCATTTGTCTTGTATTTGCTACCATATCACTGTAAAGAAAAAATAACACTATCAGCTATTTTTTCATTTTTTACTTCCAACTATTTTAGATTTTTTTACTTGATATATATACAGATATATATATATATATATAAAAAAAGAAAAAGCTATATTATATCTAGTTGTGTATTGAAACTTGTTTATGGGGGTTCTTTTCTTTGTTTTTACCCACTGGAAAATGAACAGTACAACTCATGTATTTGTAACCTTCATCCTTGGATAATATCACAACATGGAGGAGCAGCACTGCAGGATCTTATCCAATATTCATGATGTTGTTTCAGTCAAAGGTCTCTGTTGCTATGACATGGGAAATGACAAAAATCTCATCCAATTCTATGGCTCTATTAACTGAATTGTTAGATAATCATCATAACACATTTGGAAATCTCTCCTGACCTTAACTCACTATGCAGTGCTGGCTGACATGAATTATGATTTACAAGACCCAGGTGCAATGATTTATTGGAAAAATGGAGAATCTGGCTAAATTGTTGTCCTATCTGTCAAATATTTACCACAGTATACTTGCCAATTTAATTTCATACACACTGTAGTCACAATTTCTGCATAATTTATTTTTATTCCCTTATAGAAAGCATTCCTTATGTTTTGAAAACGCCTCTCTCAGTTTCTCATGTTGCACCCAGCCTGAAGGACAAACACAAGGCACATCCTGGGAGAAATCCTGTGAACTCATTATCCAATAGCTCAAAGAAATTATATACAGGCCTACTCAAACCAAGAAAATAACATTTTTCCCTTCAAAAAGACTGCAAATCAAGTATTCTGCCTAGTTCATCTATATATATAAGTACCTTTCTGCATCATAGCATTAAAAATTTCAAGATGTTACAAAACAAGTCATGCAAGTGTAATGTGAGCTGTAAAAAAAAAAAAGTTCTCAGCAGTGAAAATAAACCTGCAATCTTGTAATCAGTAGTATAATTTTCCTTAGGTAATTAAATTCCTGGAGGGTGGGGGGATAATGAAAGTTCCAAAAATATGTAATAAAAATATTAAATTAAATCTTCCTGATTTCAATACCTTCTGCCTTCAGAACTGGCTTGTTTCATCAAACTGTTTTCTGTAGCTTCTATTACCAAGAAGAGAGGAGTGCTGGTGGACCAGGGAGCTCACTGACATCCATGTGCACAAGAGAGGTTTTGATCAGTTGGTTGGAATTGCAGGAGCCGGCGCTGGGACACCTGAGAACCTCAGCCCGGCTGGGACTGGACCGCGCTGCCGATCACAATTCCCAAACCAGGAACGCTGCACGGCCCTGGCAGCGCCGAGCTCTGGTGTGGTGGCTTTGCCACACCGTCACCAGCCCTTCTGCTGGCCATCTGCACAATGATTTACGTGCCTGGTGACGATTTTGGTGCCTGTGTTTGTGTATTTTCGCTCGGTGACAGGGAAGCTGATTGTCCCTGACATTTACTCGTCAAACGCTGCTTTCCACGTGTCGTGCCATAAAACGTTTCACCAGAGCTCCTGTGGGTGAAACATCTTGCTGCTGTCGTAGGCTATAATCATTTTGTTGACATTAAGGGAGAGATCTGTGGGACAGCAAAAACAACTTGAGTAATTGGATGGAGTGAGGTAAAACAATAATTTTGAAGGGAATTATCCATCTGATCCTTGGCACTGTTAACCCCCTACTGAAGTGTTAGCACTGCAAATGGGATTTCTGACAACTCCTGCTGCCCCAAAGAGAGGTGGTGTTCCAGCAGGGATGTTAGTATGTGCTATTTCTTTCTCTGCTCTATTTTAAAATCAAGTTTTCCCCTGCAAAAGGCATTGATGTTCCTACAGGCAGCTCAAATGAATGAGAAAAATATGTGATGCAATTCAGCAGCCAGGCAAAGCTACCCTAACACTGGTTCTGACTTTTCCCAGCACAAGCATTTCAGGTCTTGATGTCCCAGCTGGGCATTTGGGACAGCAGGGAAAAAACTGTCCTGGAAAACCCTGGAAGGGAAAGGTGCAATATGAAAAAGATTGTGCAGTATTCCCAGGCATCAGAAGCCTGTGACAACACCTTTGTGTGATTTAAAGCACTCATAAGTATTTCAGGTACCAAACTCACATGGCCTTTTAGTAGTTGTTATTTTCTTAATTAGATTGTATATGTCAAGCTTTATTTCTATTCTGGAACTTCTAAATCTGAAGCTGAAGTGTGAACATCCTTGCTGTAATACTTTGAAATCTGGCACCTTGCAGCAGATTTACTAAATGTCACCAGCTAGGACAACAGAGAGTTTATTTTGATTTAGTTTTCCTCATCGAGGAGACATCAATTTATCTCACAAAATGTACCCAGTGGAAGAATACCTATCTCTAGAGTGAGCTTGGGTGAATGCAGCAAGGAGAGAGGGCTCAGGAAACACAAGAACCTCCAGATCTCAAGGAGACACAAAGGCAGTGACTTCCCACCTCAAGGACAAATAGGCAATAAAGTCCCACCTTCTGGCCTTCTTTTTTTTCCTTTGTACAGAGGATGGGAGTGAACTTGGGAAACTAATTTTTTAATTCTGTTTGAAAACTAGGGTTGGGGTGAGGGTTAGGGTTAGGCTTTGGGTTTGGATTAGGGTTAAGGTCAAGGTTACTGTTAGTTCAGTGGAAGAATTTGCTGAGAAACAACAAATCTGTCTGATGTTTGCCTGATCTGTGAGGTTTCCTGCTCTCATTTGACTGTAAAACCTTTGACTTTACAGCAGTCCAGCCTCTATTTTGAATGGCATTGTCAATTACCATCACCTTAAAAATTTTTCAGCTAATTTCCATTCTCATACAGCCATGCCATTATTAAATCTGCCCTGGGCATTCATGGGGGTTATCCAATATCTTCGCAGCAACACAATTTTTCCACAGACTCTGAGCATCTTCTCTCCATTACTCACTGTACTGTTCATCATCCATCAAATATTTGGAAAAAAACCCTCACTTTTCTGCTCCACTGAACACTTGTCTCTTCCCAGTGCTCAATTTTCAGGGGAAAACAACACACAGTTTGTGGAGTTCCCAGACATCTCACAACTGAATACAAACTTTGCCAATTTGGGTTTTTTTGTGCAGGATAGAGTGAAAAGCAAGGGTAAACATCAATTTATTTGTTTCAGTGTTTTGAAAACATGATGTTTCCATTTTACAGTTTGAATTGAAGAAGCATTTTGAAATCTAGGGCTGAGGGAAACTTTCTATAGGAAATCTCAAAAAAATAAACATAGAAGTTACTCTGATGTGAAAAAAAATGATTAGCAATTGATCAGGTCACTGAATATTTTGAGGTTGGGGTTTTTTTGTGTCCTTTCCTGTGTTAGATAAATCCCAGGGAACCAGGAAGGGTGGGCACTGCCTTTGGCCATCTGCTGGTCCCCCAACAAGCCACTTTATGTCCCTGACCTGCAGCTGCTAAATATAAAACAAGCTTCTACTATACCATTTTTTTCACAACTTGGAAAAAATGCAAAAGCAAAATCTGAACCTGAAGTGGTCTACTACTATCTCACCTAACTCTTTTTATCGACCCAATTTGACTTTTTTTTTTCCAGGTTTTTCAGTCTGCAGAAGATTTTGAAGATTTTCTTCTGATTCACAGCTAAAAAAAAATATTGTGTAATTGAAAACGTTTCCCACTCAGCTCAGGCTAAAATCTCTAACCCTCCTAGGATAGGTTTTCTAATATATTGTATGGAAGGTGTCCTCTCATGTGACAGGGGGTGGAACTAAATGATCTGTAAGGTCCCTTCCAAGCCAAACTCAGATTCAGCCATGTGGAAATGTGCATGAGGACAGTGGGAGGCTTCATCTTCTCCTCCCAAAGTCTCCACCTTGGCAATTCTTTTGCAAAACTGCAGGTACTGTTCTGTGTTCTGTTACCAAGCACTTTGTAACACCCAGCCACCCTCACAGTTAACTCCAGAGCACAAGCAAAGGCTGCTGAGCAGCTCAATCCCCAAAATCCAGTGGGCAAAAAGGAAGAGCACCTTGAAACCCTTCCACGGGGCAGGCACTTCGGATTCCAATCACGCCCCACTTCAGCTCCGTTTTATTCATCAGAAATTAAATAGGAAGCAGAGTCTGATGACTAAGCAGCAACACCTTAATCAATCCCCTCAGAAGCAAGAGTTCAAAGCCATTAATACAGCAAGACAGCTGAACAATGCAACGGGAGGTTGCAAACGCTGCAGAGGCTGCAAAACCCGGCCCCGAGGGAGCCCAGGTGTAATTAGTTGCCACTTCCTCAGCACCACTTCTCCATGTGCTCAAAGACAGTGGGGAGGTGAGGCTGTACCAGCAGCAGCACCTTTTCCATCGCTGGCAGCTCCCTTTCCTCACCAGCACGTGCTGGCTCCCAACCCTGCACAAGGGTTTCTGGGTCTCAGCCTCCAAATATGAGACAAGAGCTCTGAGCTGGGAGCAAAAGAGAGGCCAGGAAATCTGTCCCAGAGCAGGTTCTTTCCCAGCATGTAAAGTGCCACACACCCAAGGTTTCTATTAAACAGCCACCAGGAAGGACTGGGAAAGACAAACAGCAAACATGAGTAAATGAGATATTCTGCTTTACTCAGGAGAAATGAGGATTTTCTGCTCACACACAGGGGTTTCCCAGGGCAGGAGACACTCGAGGGGCTCATTCTCTATGGGCAGACACATCACGTTTGGATAGAGCATCCAGATTTTCATTTCATGGGCACAACACACCGCCCTTCACAAATCTCTGCTTCCCAAGGAGTAGCTGCTTACTAGGCCCACTGAACCAAATGCTAAAAAAATTTGAGTGTTCAGTATCAAAACAGATTTATTCAAAAGCCATCTGGACAGAATCCTGGGTAATGTGCTGTAGGGGAGCCTGCTGGAGCAGGGGGTTTGCACATCCCAACACCTGGTAGGCAAGTGCCCTGAGCACAGGTCCTGTCAAAGGAGAAGGAGTCAAATCAGAAGTTGTGATGGACTTGGCTGTGAGTGGAGAATTTGGTTAACCTCATTTAAAAACCTGATTCTCTGCTAATACTCCATCACACTCCATTTTTCACTCTTTTAACTCAAAGCATCCAGTGAAAGACACAGAAGCAGAGCTGGCAGAGCTATCCAGGAGGCTTTCCCCTGTTAAAGAGCACCAAAATTAGAACTGACATTCCAGGGAATCCAGATCCTCTGCTGTCAAAACCAGGAGGCTTTACCTGGTAACTCCATCCAGAAGGTTAATCCTGAGACAGAAGCTGGGAGAGAGGGACTGCAACCCACATCAGAGAGGGAAACAGGGAGACCAGGCAGCTTCAGGTGTCCCTGTCCCAGCAGCACAGGGTGCCTGGTCCTGAGCACCCACAGCTCTGTGGGCTGTGCACAGGACTTTGGGAGGCACTCACTGCTCCTGGTTTTCCAGTGTCCTGCCATTGGTGATGCCTTAGGTTTTAACTTTTCTATTTTCCAAGCCCTGCAGTGCCCAGTGTGTAACTCTGGAGTTGCCTGTTCCCTGTTCAGTGCTGCTCTCTGTGCTGGGCACACACAACAAAGCCTCTCCGGGGCTGCTCTCCAAGAACACCCAGCCCAAACTGGGCCCAAAATGTAAACCAAAGCCTCTAAAGGGGGGGGCAAACCTGGGGAAACTACATCATTAACTGAAGCTTTAATTGGAGAATGAACCCTGAGATGCAAATGAACCAAACCTATAAAGGTGTAAAGAACTCGTGGCCTCTCAGGGTCCATCTCGGGGCCCATCTGGGCAGCAGCCTCTGGCTCCCAGGGGTACCTCTGAAGGCTTTTCCAATAAATACCCACTTTTATTCCCTTATTCTTGACTAATCTCTGTTTTTAGGTGGCCTCTCAAGGCATCATTAGCTCTGTGCCACTCAGCAGTCACCTTAAGAAGAGAAAACCTCTGCAGTCCCAGATTTCCCTGCTGTCCCTGGCAGTCCTTCATCCCAAGCCAATGACACTCTGGCTGCAAATGGCAAATTAATGATCTAGGAAATCAGTTGTTCCCTCATACCTTTCCAGAGTCCTCTCCCACCCCTTCTGGCCTCCCTCCAGGTGAGATCTTGGCCATGCTGATCAACACATGCAGGAAAGCAGGAGAAGCAAAGCCAAGGTTCCATCTACTTCCCATCATCAGAGCCGTGTAAACTGGATCAGCACTAAGCCACGTTCAGATGCTTGGGCAAGGAGACTTTGGTGTCAGCAGCCCTCTGAGTTTGGTGCTGGCCATCACCAGCAGCAGCTTCTGACAGACCCATCACCACAAATGACCCAAGGTGCCCGAAGGGGACAGTGAGGAAGGAGCATCCAGGGCCCTCTCTTGCAATGGTTGGCCAATGACACTTCTGCTGAGCTGACCCACACCCCCAGCTCCCAAACCCTGCTGCCCCATGCCTGAGATAACCCTCAGACCTTTCACACCTCACACCAAGAGCAGGACAGGAGGTGGCAGTCCACTCTGGGCATGCCACCATGCCCATGGAACTAAGTCCCAAATGTCACTTCATTTCTTCTACATCTGTGCTGCAGATATCTTGGGATGATCTTTAACCTTCAAGGTGCCCCTTCCAAGTTCACAAGGCATCCTGCCCGCTGCAGAGACTGTGTGTGCAGACCCAGGGGTGGGCTTGTCCTCTTCTCCACTTTGTGGCTGAGGAATGCAGAGCTTTGTCCTTCCCTCGAGTCACTTGGCTGCTCAGTACCAGCCTGACAATTATTTCCAGCCTAGGATAAAAATCTCCTGCCCTGATGCTGTTAAATTATGTAGAACAAGATTGTAATTACGTCCTAAAAAAAAAACCCCTAAACTCTATACTTAAAAGAACATTATTCAGGTTGCAAAAGCAGGCACTCCAAAGTTACAAAATGCCAGAAATAGAGCTGCCTGAATGGCTTCCATGCTGCACCACTTGTTTATATGCAGGGTGACACAGGCTCTAACTCTCCAGGGATATACCATTTTCCACAGGACCCCTGGCCCTGCCCTAGTGAATGACCTTTAGGCAGGGTCACACCATGGCACCATATGGGCAGAGCAAGGGTGGAAGAGGGAGACATGCCTGACGTCCTTCAGAGGAGAACACTGCTCAGGTGTTTGTGGCAAGAGTTGTTCCAAATTTTTTCCCATGGTGCCTACAGCATCACCGTGGAACAGACCTTCTCAGTGGTCCTTGTTCTCAGTGACTTCATGCTTGGGTTTTTTCAACATTTGTTTTGAATCTGGCAAAGTTCCTGCTCAGTGATTCCAGAATATCTCCAGCCCAGGAAATATAAAGAATGCAACCTCAGTGCATAACACATTTGCATTGTGTAGCACCTCCAGTTTCTTGGGCAACCAATAAGTATATGCAAGTTGCAAATACTTGAGCCTTTTGAACTGAGAAAAAATTAATTACATCTACCTTCCCAATAATTCACAGTTCTGTGGAGTATGAGACACTCAAGATGTGGGCTGTGTAGCAGCTCAAGAATTTCCTACATCTCTTCATGACTGTGGGTTTCAATTCAGACCTGAGCCTCACCTTCCATGCCTGACTCAATTGGCCTTGGGGCGTCCCAGAAACACAAGCCCTGCTGCTGCCTTTGTGCTTCAGAGCACTGCTGTAAAAAAAAAAATGAAGCAGAAGCCCAGAAGGAATAAATTCAGCAAAATTTCGTGGGAGTCCAGGACCTCTCTTTCATAGAGCAGTGACACAGAAAACTGTCCTAGAGCAAAGTTTTTGTCTCTCCCATCTAGCCAGTGCCAGCTGCTTGCTCCCCATGCCCTGTGGTGTCCACCTGGGATGTCCCATCATAGACCACGAGCTCTTGGGACATAAAAAATTCTTCTGCTCTGGCTTTACAGAGCTGAGCACAGCTGAGCCATGACATGCACAGCTGAAGCTGCCTTAGTTGCCAAAGTAAGCACCAGCCTGAGTGGCAACTTAATGGCTGATTTTCCATAAAAACAATTAGGAAAAAAAAAAAAAAAGCCTCTCTGCATGAGACTGGTGGGGTCTCTGAACAATCTTCCCCAGAGTGAATCCCTGCAGGATGGGAACTGCAGAGGGTACAAGAACAACACCTCTGTGTGACCCACAAACCACAAGGAAGCAATTTCAACCCATCAGCCAAGGGCACAGCCAGGGTGCAGGGGGCTGTGCTGCCTTGCCAGCCCTGGCTGGGCTAACATGTTGAGAAGATGTAGATATTTGCTTGGGAATTTTTTACCTTTTCTTTTCACTTTCAGGGTTTATTTGCAATGCTATTTGTCACAACTCTGCAATCTCTTTGTACAGCATTCATCTTCTCACCAGTGAGGAAAGGCAGTGCCCTTAAGGACTTTTTGCTGGCCTTTTAATTGAGTTGTTTAAACTGATAAATTCAACTGGGGAAAACTATCTGAGAAGGAGTGATGATTTTATTAAATAAGAGGAGAGCACGAGCGTCTCTCAGGCCACAGCCAGTCAGGAGGAGCGAGTGCTGGGACACAGAACCACTCTCCTCTCCAACTGCATTTCTGCAGGACTGAAGATGGTGGGGAAAGGTAATGAGGGCACCAGCAGTGCCTTGAACCAGCAGCCTAGAGAGCTGGAGCACCACATCTGCGTGTTCAGATGGTCTTTTATGAGATGGACTAGCAAAAGAACAGCCTTTAAAGATTATAGCACATTCCCTTGCATAAATACAGCCTGTAAATATATATGATTGTGCTGGTGGGGGGGGTCTCTTTCCCCAAATCTGGGGACTCACTTTCATTGCTGGAGGATGCCTCAAGCAGAAAAATGCTGGTCTGTCTTGCAGAAGGCATGTGCAGCTAATAAAGGTTCCTTCCACAGGGTGTTATCTGTAAAAATTAGTGATGAGAAAATCCAAGTTCAGAACATCACAGTTTGGAACAAGTTTTGCTTTTAAAACCTACTACAACCTCTGCCTGCTGTCAGTGAACGTACCTCAGGGCCAGGTCCTGCCAAGGGGCTCACCAGGGAGCATCCACTCCTTCAGACACTGTCTTTGGCAGTAAATAGCTGAAATCCAGGCTTTTCCAGCCTGTTCTGAGCAGCCAAAACTGTTCTGTTCACTTGGGACAGACACCAACACTCTCCAACTCATCTTTGAGTTTTAAATTACCACAAGTGCAAGAACCAGATTAGACCCAGGCTCATGGGACCAGCTGACAGCACAATGCAGCCACACTCCTGGGATCCACCAAATCCCACCTCAAATCCTAATTTTCTCTCTGGTATTTCAGTTCACTTTGTGTTTTCCCCTAAAGATTTTGATCCCTTGTCTTCCTTCTCGTGTATTTCCTTAAGTGTTATTGAGCTTTCCAGCAGCTCCCAGCTCAGATCAGATTTTCAGGGAGGTACCAGCTCCTGCAGAGAATTTCTGCCTTGCTCTAGCAGAGGAAAAATCCTTCCTGCTCCAGCCAGACCTGACACTCTCAGCAGAGGAATGCTGAAATATTGGAGTGCATTAATATCAATCAACCTGAAGCAAAGAAATGAATTCCCTGCAGGAGCAGTACACTTCCTTCCTCAGAGACCTGCTGATTAGCAAGGTTAATTGTGTACCTGCCAGCAGCATCCAGCATGAGCTCTCCCATGCCTTGTAAGGGACACGAGCTGATAACAGCATCCTCGCTGTCCTTGGGTGTCTGAGCACACACCAGCAGCTACGAGCTCCAGCTCTGCCAGGCTGGACTGGGAATTTGACTCAGGCAGGTCAGAAGCAGCTGTGGCTTCATGTACAAGCACTGAAAGCCTCCCCCAGCAGCACATCTTCCTACATCAGATATTACTCTCAGAAGCAGAGTAAGTGATTTTTCAGCAAAATAGTTTTCTAACAGATAATAGTATTTCTTGTCCCACAATTTCCAAAGGTGGATTGTGATAGCATCAAAAACATTTTATCTTAAAAGATAAAAAGAAGGCATTTGATCTCTTCAGATGAGGATTTTCTCTTTGAAATTCAAAGTGACATTTCTTACTTTCATTTCCTCCCTATTGTAAACAAATCAGATGTCATTTTGGTACCCAAATGAGATATCACCCAGCTGTGGCATTGGCAATAAACTGAATCCTCACACTGAGACCCTGGTGTAGAGCAACACATTCCAGGCTCCAGCCACTGCTCTCAGAGCAGGTCTTCCATGCTCTGAATGCCCCAGAGCACACAACTCTGCTGTTGGGCACAGGGGAAAAATTTGGAAAGCTGCAGCCCCTGGGGATGTGGGAATTGCAGAGCAAAATGCAGTGGAGAGAGAGAGAGCAGAGAAATGGCTGTTGTGTTTGGCCTGGGAGACCTGGAGCCCTGAAGGACTCAGCTTTGTCAAGGGCAGCTGGTTTTGGTGTGGAACAGAACCTGCAGCAGTCACAGCTCAGCAGGGAAAGCACCCAGAGCCTGGGCAATGGCTTGGGCTTGAAAGCTGAAGCTGAATTGGGTTATTTCAACTGCCTGGGGGTCCCTGGTGGGCAGGCCAGGAGTAGAGCTGGGTGCTGTAAGGATGTGATGGGTAGGGCAGCACATCCCAGAGCCTGCCAGAGAGCTGAGCTGGCCCATGTGAGAGGGGAAACTGAGGCACACTCTTCTCAGGCATGGGAAATATGCATTTCTCTTACAGAGGCACAGTTTCAAAACCAGGTTCTGAGCTTGCACCCTTGGAGACACAATCTGTTCATGTCTGTTTGGAGATTAAACTTTTGTGAGTGTTTCAAAACATGGGCTGCCCTGCCCAGCTCATGCTGCAGTGTGCACTTAGGCAACCGGACATCTATGGTCTGTTCTCAATAAACTGCCTTAGAAATACCACGTGTATGCAAAACTCAGGGTTTTGAAGAGCCCAGAAGAGCAGGGCTCCATCACAGCAGCATTTTTAGAGGCTGCACTAAAGCCATTTTGGCCACTCAGCCTCTGGAAGCCCTTCCAAAGCACAAAACCATTTGCTAAACAGCCGAGCTGCTCGGGCTGACACCCCTCAAGAGCAGCATCCCCCCAGCCTCTGCATTCCAGCTGTGATTCCATCTGCCACACTGCTGCCAGGGGAGCCACCAAGCAAAGCAGGCAGGCTGTGAGGGACCTCTGAAAGAGGTTTCCACTCAGCTAACCTGGCTAGCATGGCACAGAGACCTGTGCAAGAGCTTGTCTTCCAGACCTGATCAACAGCCAGTGCAAGGCAGCTCCCAACACAGCTCCCGGGGGAAAAGCAAATTTTCCAAACATTATCCTCCAGAGGCAAAATAACAAATAGTAGGAAAAGGGCTGTTTAAAGATATGAGTTCTTAAAGTATTCTTATAAATAATATTCTTATGACCACAGCTGATTTTTTTTGTTTGAAAGATGGATGCAAAAGTAGAGATTGGGCAACTATGCCTAAGCAGCTGGAATGTTGCACTGGGTCAGTACTGCCATTCAAGATAAAACTCAGCAGCAAGCTCTCCCTTAAAGAAATAAGTAATCCCAAGGCTGGGATAAAATGGGATAATGAATGTCCCATGTGACACCCATAAAGAGCAGGCTGGGACACTGCTGAGCTTCTCCTAGCCCAAGTCAATCCCATCACTTTTCCTCTCTGTTTGACATTGACATTTGCTGCAGAGGAAGTGTTGGACCAGCATCCATGAGGCAGGACTTCTGCATGAGCTGGGCTGTGGTTTCTCACATTGCTGCAGCGTGTCCCAGGCCCTGAGAGCTGCACATTAGCTCTGACATTGCTCACTGCTAAGAGCCCTTCACAGCAGAAACTCCAGGAATTTAATATGTACACATCAGCCAACTTATCAAAAGCATTCAAGATGTTTCGGTCATTAAGCAGCAATAGAGAATTTTAAAAAACCCAAGCTTGCACATCATTGCTATTGACTGCAGTGTGCTGTGTAGTAGAAAGTTTCCAAACAAAACCCTGCACAGCAAAACCAAGGGAGGTGTGAAAAGTGGAGAGGGGAAGGTCATGGAGAAGGGAAGAGCAGAGCCAGGTCTGTCCCTCAGAGCCAATGCACATATGTGACCCCTCCTGCAGCCTCTCTTCTCATTTACTTACTTTGGAGAGAATTCAGCAGGGAATTCAGAGCCCAAACAGCAGACAGAGACCCCAGCACTGCCAGAGGCAGAAGCAGGGCAGGTTTCCTTCCCAAGGCTGGCTCTGCCCCTTGCTCCTGACCTGACACAGCCAAGGGTCTTTCTTGAGTATTGGCTGCAAAGCTCATCCCTTAAAAAAGCAGAAGTGGCCTGGGAAAGATGATTCAGATTGTTTGTGTTTAAAAAATTCAGGTTGCAGGGGTGGTAAACTACTGGATGTACTCACTGCATGCACTTCAGCACAGCTTGGCCTCTCCTGTCTGTGCCCCAAAATGCCTCAAGGCTTCTTTGCCTCCACAGCACTACTGGGTAGGGCTTGAGGAGGGCAGCAGAGACTTTGAGTTGTGCAGACCAGCACACAAGACCTGTCTGGCCACCAAAATGAAGCAAAGTCTCTGCAACATCTGTCCAGGCAAAAGATTTTGTAGTGTGTCCCATGCTGGCATTAATATAGACTTAGGCAGCTGAGAAAAAGAAAACCTCAATTTTCCTGAGTAAAAATGCAGAAAGAAGTTCTCTTTTTCTCAAAAAAAAAAAAAAAAATCAAAACCTTGTAGTTCTCATGCCCTTTTTGTAAAATAAAATCATGAAAATCTTTGGCTGGCAGATCAAAAGCAATCTGGGCTTTAATAGAGAAAATTAAAACTCCCTTAAAATGTGTTTCTTTCCTGTAAATTTTGGTTACACATTAAAAAAACCCCCACGTCTCAGGAGAAAAAGGTGTTCTAAAAAAATTATCATCAATTCTTCCCAGGATGTTTCAAAACTTTTCCACAGCCAAGGTAGCTGCAGTATATTCATAACACCATATGGCAAAAAAGGTGAAATATTATGAAAGCCTTTGAGCAAACAGTCAGCAGCTTCAGTTCTAAGCCTGGCCTTGGCACCACACTCCCTGTACAATCCCCTTCCCTTTTACCCCACAACAGGAGCCCCGTGGTCCCTGCTCACCCCACAAACTGCTGTGCAGCCCCACCATCCCAGGCAGCTGAAGGGTTAACACGAACATTTGGGTGTTTATTTTGAGTAGAGCATGAAAGCCTGACAGGCCATAATTGCAGTGTTGATAAGCAGGGAAAGAATATTTGATGTTTCAGGCGTCACATGACTCATGGGTGCTGGAACAGATGTGTGTGCAACCTGGGGATGCTGCAGCGTGCCCTGGGCTCCAGCAGCACGCCCGGGAGGAGGGGGCTCCACACAGGGGCTGGACCTGTGCTCCTCCCTCACCTGTGCATCCCCCAGACACCACCAGCACAGGGGGTGACCTTCCCCTTAGTGCATTGCCAAGCTGAACAAATAGAAAAGTGAAGAAATAAACACCCATTTGTATTCTTTGATCGCCTCGTGTTGGGCTTCTCACCAGAGCATCAGGGACACTCTGAAGAAATGCTGATATTTACCAGCCATTGGGTAAATATCTGACCACTCAGAGAATCCTCAGAGGATGTCCTGGGCTGTGGACAGCAAGGTGTGAGGCAGGTTTCTCTTGTAGCAGAACCCAACCTCATTCCCACATTCAGCAGACCAAGTTTTCCTTTTTTGAGCTAAAGATAACAGCCAGGTGCATTAGGAGTCCAAAGAGCAAAGAGCTCCAGAAACACCAGGAGGCCCAGAGGGACAGGGCCACACCCTGGGGGCACTGCCAGCCTTTCTGCACCCTTCACAGGGGGCTGGTTCAAGACAGATTAAAGCTTCCTTGTCTGTTCCTTTTACCCTTCAACACTTCTCTCTAGGGATCTCTTTCCTCACCCATCCAGCTGGGATGTTAAACAAATTTAGGAATTCATTTGGAAAGGGGTGAATATGTCACTGCTGTGAGTCTTCTGGTCTTCTTGCCCTTCTCTCTGTGACTTTGTCTCTCCAGATTTCCCCCTCCTGCTCTCCTTGGGAAAGGTCTCCCCACCCATCTTTCAGAAGGGATATGAATTTCACAGGCTGTTCTATCACACATTGCTTTAGAATCACTTTTTCCTTCAGTAGTCCAGGGGGAATTGTGAACTATATTTAAACCAAAACTTGGTGTGATAAGAGCTTTTAATTACCAAATACAATGTGTGCACCAGGGTATGGAGTTTGACTCTTTTTAAGTCTCTTTAAGGAAGAATTAACATGTCTATAACTGTTCATGAGCAAAAAATCCTGATATTCACTGGTGGGAGCTATTTGCCACATGAAAGGCAAAGAGAGTGCAAGAAAGAGAGGTTAAGGGCTGAGCACCTGACCCAGGCCAAGTTGGGATGGGGCCAGTGACTTCCCACAAAAAGTCCAGTACTCCCCAAAGCATGTTTGCTGATGCCAGAGACCCTCACTACTGACCAGAGAGCCCAGTTCACAGACAGAATTCAGAAGGAGTTATAATCCTCCTCCAATGACAAATGTGAGTCTGTTCACTCCATCCCCACCCATGTGCAGATGGGGTGAAAGAGGCCAACAGTGGGGTGCTACCCCCAATGTCACAGACACTTTCTCTAGGACAATGTGGCCTTTTATTAGCATTTCCATGCACCTACAGCTCCCCATTCTTCACCAAAATCTCTGGTGTCATGCAGGGACAGAGCTCCTCCCTATTCCCAGAGCTGCCAGTCCATCCACACAACTCCCCCAGGACCATAAGCTCCTCACAGCAGTTGGACACAGCCAAAACCAACTAACAAAAGGGCAATGACAGCCAGGCAGTGAGCCTTTCATTAGCAGGCAGATTTGGCATCACAAGAGGCACCTCTGGAGTGCCTGACCACCTGCCAGGCTGGCTGGGACATCCTTATCTAGAACCTTCAGCAGTCGCTGATGGAGTCAAACCAACAGCCTGAAGCCACAAAAATTTACTAAAAGGTTCATCTCTCCTGATGTGTTGTCAGAAGACCTTTTCCTGCAGCAGCCACAGCACAGCACCACGAGAGCATCAGGTGAAGCTCACCTCCTGCTGCCAGGCATGTGGTGGGTACCTGGGGAGCACCCCTGGGAACAGGAAACAGGGCACACAGGGCACACAGGGCTGGAAACATCCAGACGTGGGGGTCACGATTTCACCTCTTGCAATTTGCAAAGCTTGGTGTTTTACTGTAATTATGTTTTGGCTACAAACTGCAGAAGAGGGGAATGATTATGGGTTTTACTATCTCTTAGAATTCAGCACAAGAGCCACAGAGCAGCTGTGGCTGAAATGATGAAGTATTTATATTGATGTTTTTCCATCACAGGTGTTTCCTGGCATAAAAAAAGAGATTCCCTTGCACTGCACTAATATGTAAGTGTACACTGATCAGAGCTACTGGCACCTGGTCTCACAGACAAGAGGGAAAACAACTTGCAGGTCATTTTCTATTCATCTATTTATAAGCTCACCAGAGTTATGTGTGGTATCATTGTATCTATGCCTCATGCAGCAGTAATGCAGGGGGGTTTATTCCCCTAATAATGTTACATCGTGGTATTTTCACCACTATTTCACAGTGACTCGCTGTGACATAAATCTGGATGTCTCTACATAGATTCAGGGAGGAAGAGGGAGTTTTTACTGTTTCCTTTTTTTTTGAGGGGGAGGATATGTGGTGTGCTGTACTCTATAGAATGGAAAAACAGTAAATTTTTTGTAGGAATCATTCTGGAGTAAATCCATTGTGACTGAAGGTGAGATAATTTAGTACTTAATTTAAAATCCACTAATATTGATTTCTGAATGCATTTCCTCCCCCAGGGCTGCAAATCAGGTAAAATGTTGTCAGGGCCTGGCAGCACACACAGCAGGGTCTGTGGTCAGCATCCCTTCCAGACCTCAGCCAGAATGCAGCAGCCCTGGGGAGAGCCCTTGGGCCCAGCACGGCTGATATGGGCTGGGACCTCTCCTGCACCTTCCAGCCAGGCTTTGCAGCCCTTTCTGCTGGTAAGGGGACATCATCAAACCAGCTGCTTGTTTGGTTTTGTTCATGCTGATCCATGGATGCTATGGATTGGGTCCACCTCACTCAAAGGACTGCTGCAAGCCACTGGGGTCCAGGATGTTCTATCAGCTTCTTTTTCCTGCTTCTTCATTCACAAAATGATGTGTGTGCCCTCAGAAACACCTCAGCTCCTTGCTGGGGAGGGTGGCACAGATGTGCCCAGCACTCTCTGCTGGTGTGACTGTGGCCTGAGCTGTGCCTGCAAACTGCTGCACCTCTGGGGTACCTCGGGATCTTCCTCTGGGGTCACAGCCCGGGGGCCTCGCTGGGCTTTGCCCTCACCAAGGGGCAGCTCTGCCTAAAGCCAGGGGGAGCAGATCCCCCGGAGCCAGCCAGAGCTAATGGGACAGAAGACAAAGAGCTGCTGCTCTCCGGACATCAAAGCAGCTCTGGAGTCCCTGGGTCCAGGGCCCTGGGGATGTGCCCTGAGCCTGCCCCCTCCCCATCCCACCCACGGAACCCCTCTCTGATTCATGGGAGTGGCAGAAAGGAGAGAGGGTCCTGTGGGAGGCTTTTTCCTCAGGATTAACCTCTGTCTGGGAGCGCTGATATCAACGTGAAGCAAGTAGGCAGTAGGATAGCTAATATCCATGTCCTGTGATGGTGGTGGTGGTGGTGGAGCAAAAAACTCACCAAGGAGACACAGATGACTACTGGCAGTGAAAGATTTGGGGATGCTGCACCTCTGAAAGAATAAAACGGGAAAAGAGAGAGGAATTTTCAAAGTCCAAAGGCTACTCTGCCTCTCTGCATAGTTTGTGTAGCTGTCCAAACAGGAAACAAAAAGAGCAACAGGATGTGGAAGGCTGTAGGTTCAACGAGAAGAATTGAATATTTAATAAGCATCCCCATTTAAAAAAGCAGAATTCCTCACACTTTAAGGTCCATGTTGGTGTTACTTTTTTACCAAGGGCTATTTCCCAGGAGCTGCCTTGGTTACCCCACCATCTGCTGCCACAGGTCACATAGTGGTTAGACTGGACTAGCAGCAAGGCTCATCCCTAGTCATGATTGAATCCACTGAAGTTTGTGCAAACTTAAGCTAAAAATTGAGCTCGTGATGGTTTAGAAAAAGCCTAGACTGGAAGCACAAAACAAGCATCTTGAAAGTAAAATGAGGTTTAACTACAGCTGATGATCCAACTTTCAAGCAGATAAATTACTTTGCAAAAAGACTGGCACAGCCAAGCCCCTTTACATTTACAGAACACTAACTCAATCAGTTCCTATTCTTTTTAGATATATTTGCTGGGTGTAAATGAATGTGTATAATATGTGGACCATTTATTTCCAAGAACATTGCAGTGAAAGTTTCTCTATGGATTTGCTGCAAAATCCTAAGCAAAGAAAAAAAAATCAATAGAAAGTATCCACCTTTCTTAAAAAGAAAAGCCTTTTTTCACCCTGAAGTTCAATTCATTTTTCTCTGGCACTTACTGACTTTGATTAAGAACATTTCAGTGTTTGTGCAGGGGGCTTTCCTCCAATCTCCCTGCCAGAAGCTCCAAGTTCTTAAGCCACAGGGGTGTCTACACAGTTGGAGGGACTTTGATGGCGTGTGGGGAGAAATCACAAAGCTGAAACTCATCTCTGCAAGTGAGGGTGACTGTTGTTTTATTGTTCTTCACTGGGGGCAGGGGTGTCCGTGGGTGGTGTCTGGATTGCAGCACCGGCTCCGGAGGTTGCACTGCCCCCAGTATGACCAGTGCACATTTGGTATGACAGACTCGGGAGGATGGACCAGCCCAGTTCAGCCTGTGGTCACCAGACCCCTCAGAGCTTGCCTGCAGCACCCTGACTTTGAGACAGTGTCTGAGGCTTGGGGTCTTCGAGGGCCCAGCAGAACTCATCAGTGAAGTGTTGGTGCAAGTCCTGAGGCAATGAGTTCAACAAAGGTCTTGGGAGCAGAACAGTCCACTTGGTCTCACTTATTTAAACATTTAGCCTCGATTTGGCAAAGAAAATTGGCCCCAAATGTTTTGGCAGCATCTGTCACAACAGCACTGGGCAACACGTCTGTCATCGGAGATGCAAGCGTGAGTCACCGGCACTTGGGGAGGTGGGTGGGTACCAGCAGAAAGCAGGAGGCTCTGCCAGCTCCTTTTTATCTCTCTCAAGGACTGGCTTGGCTCAGCCACAGTTCTGAGCTAGCAGAGTGGAGGGTTCTCATGACCAGGCAGCTGTAAGGAGGAGGCTGTGCTCGCTCAGAAATGAGCTAACACTTGGAATGAGTGGGTTTGGTGTTTCCATGAGCTGCTCCTTCCCCTGTGCCTCCCACCACTCACAGCACAGCTCCTCACAAGGGCTGGGCTCTGGCAAGGGGCAGGACCCTCAGACAGGGAGGCAACGCTCTTTCTGTGGATGCTGGGGTGTCTCTGCAAGACAAGGGAAGCAAAGAGGAAAAGTACCAAACAGATCCTGTGTTCGTAGTGAGCCTGAGGCATCCTGTGTCTGTGCACAGAGGGAATGGAAAATGCCAGGTAAATGCAAAAGCACCTGTACATTGCCTTCATCCAAACTCATCCCAATTCAAGGGATGGCAGGGGAAGCAGGTGCAGTCAAGAACAGCAGCATGCTTTGTAGAAGCCTGGCTCTTCTCACACTGCTAGCATTTTTTCCAAAGAAAGTCACAAATAACTTCAGGCTGAATAAATATTTGGAGAGAAATATTTGCTTAATTTCCTGACATCTTCTTGACTGAAAAAGTTCCACAAACTCATCACTGAAAAGAAAATATCTTACCTTTGATAAAGCATTTTTTCATTCCCTTTCGCTGGTGTTAATTAGGAGGTCAGAAGAGAGACACAAAGGAGCAAATGATTTCCTGAGATGACTCTCAGACCTAAATATATAACTCAAGGCACTCTAGGTGTTGTCTATATGCAAGTCAGTTGTCCACAAATAATATCATGTAACTAATTAAACATTGTTCCTCAGCTGTTATAAATGAAGATATAATTATGGTTTCTAGTAACAAGTGTCTGGTATCTGATAGTTTTACCTATCTCTGGGGTTGGGGAGGATAGATGTCTCAGATTAATTATCAACCAGCTTGCAGATTAATGTGGGAAAATGTCTACTCTGGCCTTAAAAATGTCTGACTACTTTACATTAATTGGCAGTCAATTAAATTGCAGTAAAAAGTGCCCAGAGTGGACACACTCAGAGGAAAAGAATTCACTCTGTGTGCTGTACATGTTAATTTAAAATCACTACAACAGCCATTTCAAAGCAAAGTCTTTCCCAGCATGACCGAGGATTAATCTTCATTCACATTCCAAGGGGGATAAGTACACTGCTGTTAAATAAAGCCATTTTTCAGTTTCCCAAGCTAAAGAAAGAGTTACGACCTTTCTCTCAGAATATGTATCACAATTTTGGGTTTTTAAGTGACCAGTCTTTGAAGTTCTCCTCTGGAGACTCCCCATCAGTTGCAATGTAACTGGAAAACCCCACAAAGAGTGAGGGTTTCCCCTCGTCCCCCACCTTACCTGTGGGAGGCAGGTGAGTTACTCAGGATTAGGGAGGGAACTCTCTTCTCTTTGATGAGATGGCTCCCATGAACTGAGCACCAAGAGTTCATTTTTCTCTTCTTGCTCAGAAAATTGAAAATCTTGGCAAATAAAAAGTGTGACATTAGAGTTAAGAGCCAAACAGGGAAATGTATATATTTTATTGCAAGAACTTTCAGAGGGACATTAAGGGTTTTGCTTCACTGCAAATTGTTATTATGAACAATATATTAATTTTTTTAGACCCTTTTCTCCATTCTTCACCTCAAAAAAGAGAAGCATTAACAGTGCTCTCATCTATTAGAGGATCACTTTGTGCTGTCTGAAATGAATGTAAATTGAAATCAGAGCCTTAGGTGCTGGGGTGAAGTTTGAAGTTTTCTGTGATGTGAAGAAAAGAAAGCTGAAAAATCTCAAAGATACTCATCGAAATGGGCCATTTTATCTGCATGGCTTTTGCTATTTTCAGAAGGCAGCAGAGGTGAGATTATCACAGCAGTTAAGAGAAGAAACTGAAGTTTCATTGAGCTGGCACATCTAGATAAATTAAATCCAGTTGTGAGATGTAAATGAATAAAGAAGACAGCAGAGATGGAAGGGGGGAAGTTGTTGCTGCCCTTCCTGCCCCTGAATCCCCATCTCCTGCTTTGACAAGCAGGCCTGGCTAAGTGGCCACAAGAATCACAGAACGGGGTGGGTGAGAAGGGACCATAAAGATCATTTAGTTAGAATCCCTCAGCCATGCCACCCACTAGACCAGGTGCCTCAGGGCCCTGTTCAACCTGGCCTTGAACACTGGGGTACCATGCTTGTTTTGTGGCACCTCACAACCCCTGTCCTGCAGGAAAAGCCCTGGTTCTGTCCATATTTATTGATGTGGTCACACCAGACTGTGCTGGAATGGCTGAAGTGTGTCCTTCAATGTGCAGCAGAGGTGAATAAATAAGGCTGAGATTCCTCTCCAGAAGGAACAGAAGCAAGCTCCATCACACTCAGATACTTCTGTCTTTTGATTAATGCTAATAGGTTCATTCTGGTCTGGAGCAGCCTGCCTTACTTGCATGGACCAGCTGCTGGCAGCCCTCGAAAACCCTCTGGCAGAGTAGCACTGGCTGCACTCCTTCTTCCAGATGCTCACTGGATCCAAGAAAGAGAAAAATATAAATTAAAAGGTCACTTTTCCACATGGACAACTGCTATCCTTGCCAAGAGGGTCTCCTATCAACTCAGATAAGGAAAATGGAGAGAGGAGGTGAAGTGTAGAGCTCCAAGGGGAAATAGTCCTCACTTCCAATGAAGAGGTTTCTGTCTGCCTCTCTTTCCCACACGCAGAATTAATTCAAATGTACCACGTGGTTGTAAAGCACAGTACTATAAAACACAGTCAGGAGTTTAAATAGTGCAAATGTAATGTAAGCTTTGGGGACAGAGGAAAATAAGTGGCAGTCTGAGTTTTCAGAGTAGAAAACAGACCTTTTCAGAGGATAATCTCTATTAGATTGAGGAGGGATGTTACAGTAAATTGCCAGTGCTAAGCAATTTTCTGATTTAAGGCATCGGAGGTTTAAAACAGCCCCATGTGGTTTGGTTTAGATCATTCAGTCTGTTTTGCTAGCAAATACCACCAGCAGCTAATTTTCAGCAAACCTTGGTAGAGTCATCAGGGCGCCAGGTTTGTTCTGTCCTCTAACTTCATCAAAACGCTTTCATTCTTTCCTTTTTTCTTTTTTTCCTTTTTTTTTTTTTTCCCTTCTTTTTTTGACTGAAGCACTGCAAATACTCTGATCCCAATCTGAAGAAACAATCTCATACAGCAAACACAGGCTTCAGTGCCTGGAGCCTGCACTACACCATCCCAGGTCTCCCTTGGCAGGTGCTTTGGAGGAGTCATGATGACAAATCCATCATTTCAAGCTCCCTTGGTGCCTCCTCAACATCTACTTCAGTTCCTTGACATACAGCACTTGGAGCAGAGTAAACCCAGCACTGTTATGCCCTGGCTTTCCAACCTGCAGCTTCCCAGCCAGTTATCCTTTGCTCCCAGGTGCTGTAATTGGCCTCAGAAACCTGCATGTCTTAATTTCTGGGCCCCAGCCCAGCTCTTGGGAAAGTTCACTGCATGCCAAGGTTGCTCCAGCCCTCAGCATCCAGCATGGACAAAAAAAGGAGGGAAGGCTCCCTTTTCTGTTGATGTAATCACATTCCTGACACTTTCAAGTTATTCATTTGATTGGAACAGGGCAATTCAACCAGATGTGCTGTGTCCATTGTTTTGGTAGAGCTTCCTCCTCCTCCTCCTCCTCCTCCTCCAGCATTCAGAGAGCCCATGACCATCAGTGGACACAACCCAAACCCCTGGGGTCCAGCTCCTGCCCACGATCCCACCCAGCCTCTGTGGACCTGGCTCACTTGGAAGAATTCAGACAAACAACAGGGCATGGCTGTGCTGTGCCTAATTGATAGTAATGTTAAAAGACTGATCATCATTTGAATGCTAATTAAGGAAGATAGTTATTGATTTTAATGGGAGACAAAGCAGGCTCTTGCACATCTACCACATAATGAGGAAGTGCTGGGGTTGCTGTCAGTGCCAGGGAAACAATCACAATAATAATGTGCTGGGGAAAATGCAGCTTCCTCTTGACAAACCTTTAGCAGCAGCAAGAATGGCACTAAAGAAGAACGAATTTTCTGTTCCCAGCCCTGAGAAGTTAACTCATTTCTTTCTGTATAATTTACCATAGTTATGACAGCACCTACAAACCCCAATAAACACAAATAGGGATGTTAGGTGGCCACTCACTACTAAGTTATATGGAAAACTGGGGCTTTTAAGATGCTTGTGTAAAACACCATTCTCTCCCCACTCACAGCATTCAAAATTCTCAATTTTCTAGTACAAAATTTTGATTAAAAAATTCTTTACTTTTAGTAGGTTTAGTGTGAGCTGAGGTCAGCCCTCTGATAGTACTAATTAATGCTTCAACACCCAGCATCCAAAAGTCAGCACACAGTCCATGATTTCAGGGAAATTTAGAGAGAACATTATTTTACAGTGACATTCGGAACTAAGTATTTGGTTTCCAAATATCCTTCCCCAAAATTCAATGCTGTAAGATTTCTTTTGACTGTCATTTTTAATTCTATCAATTAATCTTTGATTTACTGCTCCCTTCTTTAATAGTGGGGTGGGAGAAAAGTGGGGTGTTCCAATTCCATTCTATCAAGGTCCTCACAAATAAAGAAGAGCTCAGGAAAATCCATAAATTTGGCCATTGTCTTTCAGCTGCAAAATCCACATTGCATGCCAAGAATTACCACTATAAAACCTTCTCAGTCTTTATTGCTACAGAGCATCTGATTCATTGCAAAGTTTCCCAGGAATATTTGTATTTATGCACATGACTCCATGTTGACCATAGAGGGTGGAAAACCTCCAAGCCCCCTCTTTGGCCAAATTAGATTTCTCAGCTGAATTGTTGAGATTAAACTTCGATTTTCAATGCTGGTGCCGGCATTTTTATGACAGTGGCTCTGGCTTATTAACAGAGCATATTGAAACCAGCTTGGTGATTTTCCCCTCCTTCTTTTCACTCTGTTATACCAAAGAACATTTATTACTTTTTGATAAAAGATGCACACTCCTCCCTTAGGAGAGGGGCACTGAAGCAGGATGAGATGGCTCCTGCCTTTGTCACTGTCTCCAGAGTAACTGGGGACGGGCAGGAACTGGAGTGCAATCATTCAACAGAGTGACAAAATCCAGGGCTAAAGGAAAAAAGCTTAGATTAAATAATTCTTCGGTGTCCCTTATGTCTTCATCTATTTCTCAAAAGGCATTATGTGCAAAGCAGAAAATGGTATTACTTTTTTTGTGTTAATAGCAGAGATGAATCATCTAATGCCATTCAACAGTTGGAACTAATATCAAGAATCAGGCTTCACAGCTGGCTGTGAGGGAGACAAGGAAAAAGTTGCATAGATCAAAAGACGTTCATGTTTTGGGGAAGGTCCCTCTCCAGTCCCTCAGTCTGTGAATTCCTCTGATCTTGGAAATCGAAACTCTCCCTTTAAAGCCTTCATTTTAATTCTTGTTCTGAATGCTGAACATCCAGAGAGCATTTTCAGGATATGCAAGGAGGGCGATGTGGGCTTGCTGCCACAGAGCCAGTCTCCAAATCTGCAACAAAACCTTTGGAAGGATGATGACAGGGTCCTGCTGGGCATCCAGAGCACCTTGTCAGGCCAGCAGCAATCTCCTGGCATCACAGTGAAGGTTCCAAAGAGCCAGGTGGTTGTTAAGGGTGCAGCCCACCAGCCCAGCCTGCCAAGGTCTCACTGTCCAGGGACCACCTCCCACAGCCCACCTGCCCCAGCAGCCTGGCAGGGTCTCCATGCACCTCTGTGAGATTTGGAGGAAGCCTGGGGTGAAAACTGGCTGTGGAGCAAGGCATGAGTAGGTCTACGGGTAATGTCCAATAGTTTCCGAAGATGTGTGCTTTTTGGGATGTGCACTCAGGGTTAGAGACTGAGGTGGCTTCAGTCCATGAATTGTTCTCTCTCTCTCAGATTCTGCCTGGCCTCCATCTCTATCCATGCCCCACCAATCCCTGAATAACCACGTGAAGTGGCACCAACTTGTTGGTACCAGTTTGTCCAATAAAACATGAAGCACAGGGAAGCAAGAGCTGTTCCTGCTGCAGAGGTGGCACTCCAGGTACAAACTGCCACAGCCAGCTGCATTTAATCCACCTGCATAACCAGTCAGCTTTTCTGGAAAAAGCCTGGATGTGAGTCCACTAGGACATTATGACTAATCATGAGAGGGGAAACAGAGGGAAGAGCACACAAGAGTAGTACTGTCTCCAGAGCAGGAAGAATTAATTGCTTGCATCTCAGTTCTTTGCAAGCTGTGGAAGTCAGTGCGAGGGAAGGATGCCCACACCTTGCAGAAGGAAGGTGTGTAAAGTCAGGGTCACCTTTCACAGCAAAACTTCATAGAAATTAGATGACAGCCCAACCGTGCTAAGAGTTTCTCCACATCAGAGGTTTTGAATTGAGGCAGAATAATTCCAGCATCTGTAATTAGCGCTTCCATTAAATACTCATTGCTCTCATATTAATTTCAAGAGTTTGGAACTGTCAGGAGCGTTATTAAGGGATGCTATCCTTGTCAGGAGCTGCAAATAAAATTTGAGCTTCTGATTAAAAGTTTAGGGCAGCCCTCATTATTTCCTGCATCAGAAGAGCAGTCTTTTTGGGTTACCTTTTCAGTCAGTACTGTTTCATTATGGAGGGTCTCTAATTATTCCTGCCTTGGAGCTATTAAAAAAAAAAAAAAAAAAGGCAATTTGTTCTTCCCATACTCCTTGGTGCAGCCAAATACAAAAATTCCCATTTGTTTTCAGAGCTGTAAGAACACAGTGGCACTGGGAAGAAGTCACTGTTGAGTTTTCCAAATTACCTACCAACTTGACCAACAAAGGCACTGGGAAGCACGAGTCCCACGTGAATGGGGATTAACTGTCCCTCTCATTAAGAGCCACATCCAGGAACTGGCATCCATGAAACACTCAACTGGGGCAGAAGACTGGGGGCAAACACATCCAGGACATGTGTTTCCATGGGACTCAGGACAATTATTTTGGCTTTAAAAGCAGACCCAGCTTCCTGACTCTGGATCCAGCCATGGGGACCTGGGAGAGGGGATTGTGGGTTTTGCATGGGGAGCAGGCATCATGTGGAAAATCAGGTATGGGAAATTTCCTGTGGAAAATCCTGTGCTACAAGGCTGCACTGCCTATGTGCTGTTTGCACACACTGAAAAATAGGTGTACAGGCTGTGAGGGCAAGGGAGGCTGGGGCTGGTGCCAGAGCAGGGCTGCTCTGGGGCTGAAATCAGGGCTCAGGGCTGCACACTAGAGCAGCTCCATGGTCTTCAGCCAAATATTTGCCAGGAAATAAGGATTTGGATGGACTTAACCTCACTGCAATCTCCTGTCAAACCTGTGTAACTGTTAACACTGGAAATGGAAGTTTGAAAAATTAAGATGCCTTTTTTGGGAGATTACAAAGAAAGATTTCACTTCAGGGGGATGCTTTGGTTTGGAATTTATACATTTGTTGTTTAATACAAACCTCTTCAGTTAAAAAACCCCCATGCATCTGGGGGGTTGAAAAAAATGTACTAAACCTAATTTTTCCAGATTTTTCCACACATACAGACAGTTGGCAGCAATTTTTTTAAAGAAACTGACTTTTAATCCAGTGAGCTGAAGATGCTTTTTACTCTGTCTGAAGCTGAACATCTCTGAAGACCAAGTTCTGTATTCCCTTGGTTACTTTTTAATTACATTGCAATAAAATTGCAAGGAATCTAATTTTGCCAGACAAAACCCAGGGACTCTGTGGAAGGTGATGGGGGTCCAGCTATTTCACACACTAATTACACCAGCACAGAGCCTGAAATACTGTGCTATTTTTATTCATTCATGGGGAAAAAAAAAAATCTCTCTCGTCTAGATCTGAGTGACTGCTATTTCATTCTCAAAAATAGTCAATGCACTTTTCATTTCTCAAAAAGCAGCTGCCCTCTTCTGTTTCCAGGGAATATTACTACCTTTCAAAATCCTAACGTGTGTGCTGCTGAAATCAAAATAAAGTGCCATCACTCTGCCTGCCTCAAAACAGCCACCCAATCCCAATAAAGCACTGCCACCTTTCTTAAAACCTCTGAAAAGGAGGCAATATTAAATAAGAGCTTGAAATATGGGTGTGAGGAGGGAGTTGCTCGGGATTTCTAAAAGTATGTCTGCAGTGCCATCAGGAGGTGTGATCACAGCATAGGAAAGCTGGGCTGAGCTGTGGCCAAGCCAGCTGGGTGAGGCAGTGAAGCCACCAGGACAGATGGACACTGGAGCATGAGTGTGGGGAGAGGCATCCCACATGCACCTTTCCAGGGATAACAGCATCCTGAGAGCTCCAGGCACCTTGGAAAGGTCACCACCAGGTGTTGCCACCTCTGTGACCCCACTCTGGCTGCGGCCAGAACTTCAGAGCCTCCACCCAGCCGAGGACTGATGGGAATTCTGCATGCAGGAGGCTCAAACACATGGAAACGTGCAGTTCTCTAAGAGGCTGAAAGACTTTTGTAATTTTTTTCTCTTCATTTCCTGGAAGCCAATTAGAAAGCTACAGCCTGAATCTGCTGTGGGTTAGAGGTTGGTCAGTGCTGCACAAGCAGCCCATCACAGCCCACAGCAGAGCTGCTGCACCTGCAGGGAGGTGGCAAAACTGGAGCCTGGGAAGGTGGATACTGACTAATATGAGTTATTTCTGAGTTATGAATTATTGTGACCCATTTCCTCCAAAACTGGCCTCAGTTTTCTATTGTTCTCAGTTTTCCAGCTACCAAAGCCATCCCTCCAGGGAATAAAGATTAAACGCTTGTTAGAGAATTTCAGGAGGGTGACTTGTCACCTCACACTATGATTGCTCATTCATCTCCTCAGCCCCATAAAATGCATCATAAAAATGCCTTCTTTACTGCCTAGTAAAGAGGGTTCAAGTGCATCACTGCATTTACATGAACATTCAGGACAGTCAGATTTGCCACTTATGTATTGCACCCTGAATACTGTTTATTGCCTTGAGATAGGAATGAATACAGTCATCCCACACTTGCTCTTTCCCCAGAGAAACAGGCAAGATTCCACTGAGACAGAAAAACATAATGATTTCACCAAGGTCCCATTCAAAAAAAGAAAAAAATAAAGCAGTGGATCTAATAAGTGAAGGTGGAGCAAACAGCTGTTCCCTGTTGTATGGTCTATAGGAAATCTGGTCATGAGGATGCTGATTAAAACTTTTCTTGTGCAGGTGGAAATCTTTTCCAAGTAATAGAGACTGCCTGGACTTAGGGCACTTTGTATATGTGCTCCAAATGAACAAGATTCCCCCAAAATACTGCATTTCATCACCAGTTTAACTTCATAGCAAGAACCCCCAGTGCAGTGGGTGATTTAGGTTTAGAAAGGTAATAACAGAAAGATACAAAAAAGGGGAGAAGCCAGGTGGCTGCACTTCTCCCCAGCTTGGCTCTGGGCTGGCACAGCCCTGGCATCTCAGAGTCTCTGCTTTGTTTTTCCTTCCATGGGTTCTCCATCCACAGCACTTAACTTTCCACATTTCCCTGTCAGCAATACATTTCCATGCTTTGAGGGTGCAAAACTTAAATTCTTTCAAAAGAGCATCAAAGAACACAAAGCAGATGAAGAGCTAACACTCATTTAGCCTCTTCAGTGGCTTAATTTCTGCAAGGTGACAATTTGCTTTGGTCATACAGTGAGTCTGTGGAAGCAAAATGCTGCAGACAGGATTTTTCCACAGTGCTGTAGGTGGAACCAGCTGTGTTGGGTTAAATGCAGCACTTCCAACATAGATAAGTCATTTCTAATAAACAGAAATTGGAAAAGCCTCCAGCATCAAAACAATATTAAAGATTGAATCCTTCTGGGAAAGACATGTGATATCTGTCTGGCAAAATTGCTGCCAGCCATTCAACGCTATAATTGTGGAACATTAAGTTTCATCCCAAATACCAAGCATTAAGTGGTGCTCCTGCATGATGTGACACAGCTTCGCTTCCTTCTGGAGGAAATCTAGATCAACTCCAGCAGCACCTGCTGAGCACAGGGTGACCTCAACCAGTCTCCAGAAAGACACTCAAATATTTGCAGTTTGACTGCGGCACTGCAGCTTTGAGATGATGGGTTTTTGTATGGAACATGTAGCTTGAGACTGGAACCAGTAACATACCTGGCAGCAGCAGGGGACTGTAGTCCTTAATTTTGGTGTAGGAAGTTCAGGCAACTCCAGCTCTCTGCAGGGAAATGCCCTGGAGAGCTCTAGCCAGGCTCAAAGGCTACAACTGCACCCATTGCAGTTGCACAACCACTCTCTTTCTAGGACTAAATTCTGTGGAAGACTAACTCACTTGGGGGTTTAAGCCTTGTTTTCAAAGACAACTTGCAACCAGATTTACAAAAATGCTACAGCAATTTAAAACATCTGCTGGGGTTGATGAAAACACCCAAGCAGATTAAGGTGCCAAATGTTTTTAAATATTACTCATGACCTATGCTGGTCTTGTGTCCCAGGATTGGCAGGGTTGCCCAGGGGAACTTCACATTTTCTCTTTGTTTCTACTCTTGTTTCTTCCACTGATTATTACTTTCCTTCTGGGATGTGTACATAATATTCTCTTTTAAGGATGGCAGCCTGTGATCTGGACCCAAGGTGTATCTTTGGGTCTTAATATTTTAGGGACTCCTGCACTGATTTGGAAGACCTGTGCTGTATTCACTGTGGGAATATTATGTTATATGCCAACAACAATAAATGCTGGCTGGCATTATCCAGCCTCAAAGCTCTCATGAACCATTGCAGGGAGCTTGGCTGCTCACCCATTTACCATGCAGTTCGTTAAGTGGGCAGCCTGACAGTGGCAGTACCACAGCTTCATTTTCTCCTAACAGCTTTAGGACAGCATTTCTTAAATCAAGACAAAGCCTTTGAAGTCAGTGAGTGGAGAAGGCAGCGCTGGCTTTGTTACAGCAATCAGAAATACAAGTTGAAAGCATGTATGCTAATTGCCAAGACTGCTGCCATATAATTAGCATATACAGTCTGTACCCAAATTAAGAAGAACTCCCCTGAAAGCTTATTATGCCCTAATATATCCCTGGTATGTCTATACATATAGCTGTGCTCTGCCCCAACTTTGCATTTCTCAGCAGCTCTGAGGAGCTGTGTGAAGATCAATGCTAACCTAGCTTAACAAGGTGTCTCAGAAACCTGTCCCATGTGTTAGACACTGGGCAATGCATGAAAGGACTCCAGGCTGATGTACCTGTCTGTCAAGAACCCTGTTAGAGGAGAGATGCTGCTCCCTGCACCCACCCTGACCTCCCCGTGCATCACTTCGTGTTCTGCTCACAGGCAGCCTTTGATGCTTCAAGGGTCCAGGTATGTGGCTACATCTTATGTTTTAATAATGGTTGTCATGTCTTCTGTGCTAACACCAGGGTAAAAACAGCCCACCCCAAGGACAAGGGCTTTACCCAGCCTGCTGCCTTTGGCCTTTGTGGCAAGAGAGGGCAGGGGAAGGAGCAGCCTACTTGTCTCTGCAGAATGATCCCGAGCCTCCTGCATCTGCCTCTTGTCTGCAGCTGCAGATCAGCCTCGAGGAAAGGCTAATTCAAATGGTCAGCAGCACAGCTTGGATTTTATCAGACTTTATTTCAAGGGTTGGGAACTGTGGGATTGGCAAAAGACGGATTGGAATTATTCACTGCTGCCTCCCATTCCTACCTCCTCACTTTTGTGTGCCTAGGATCACCACAACCTTGAAAATCTCTCTCACTTTTTTTTTATGTTCTTCTGTTAACACTTTTCTTTGTACTTTTCAATAATATCCACCAGAAGCTGGGGTTTGCATAATAAAAATCTGTGCTTCAGACAAGTAAATGTTAAATCGAGGCAGTGTCCTGTTAACTGCACTTCTGTGAGTGTGACAGGTAAACCACAGACAGAGTGCTCAAACACAGACCCCCAAAGACCCAGGCACTAAGAGCAGCCACAACAGGAGGCACAAGAAGCATTCAGCCCCCATGCCTGGGTACCTTGATGCCCACTACAGACCAGCAGAATGTACTGAAGCCCATAACCCCACCTGAATTAAATAAATGCAATATCCTGGATCTGAATGGCACCGTTCCTCTGTCTGAATGCAGAGCTGTTAGTCCAAACATGCTCTGAGTATCAGCAGCTTTTACAAACAGAAGCTGCTTGTCCAAGACCTCGTGTATTGGGTGGCTTGGCCATTTCCTAATTAAACTGCTGTTGAGATGCTGCAAAGTGTTAGAGGAAGCTGCTGCAAGGAGCTACTGGAAAATGATCTTTAATAATTAATGTGCAATACCAAGGAGGAAGAGTCCTTAAAGGGATGTCCAAGCACCTACATGGCAGAACTTGCCCCTGGAGGCTACTGAGACCATGGCCCTGCCTCGCACAGGAGCCTCCCCATTTGCTGAAACAACCCCCACCTACACAGGTTCACACAGAGCAAAAGGAGCTATTGTCATAAACGATGTCTCAGCCCCCAAACTCTCCAGCCAGCTGCAATCAGAGATTTTTTGGCATCATTATGTCGTTTTAACAAGTCCCTTAATCCTGAAGCATTCTTTCCAGACTCCCCAAAATATCAGGTGTTAATTTATGTGTCATCAGCTCTTCTGGTGCACAGGGATTTGGCCATTTGACTTTCCTTTTTTTTTCCATACCCATGTTTCAACTTTTGTGTTTTTCACATTATGGGTCACGTTGCATTTAGTTAAGTACATAGTCTGGCTTTTTCAGGTAATTCCTGCACAGCATTCCACAGACACACCGAAGGCAGCCTATTTTATATATTTACCATGCAACTGTGTTCATTTCTTCTCAGAACCCTACACCTCACTCTTCCACTCACAGTATCTTTGTGCCTTGATACTGCAAAACAACCCTCAGATTAATACTTTTTTAACATCTTTATACTGTACTGCAAACACCTGTCACGTTCCCTCGTCTCAGATAAGATACTGTGGATAATCTTCCTATCTCTCTTTACCCTCATGTAATTCCAGTGACTTTACAGAGCTCTGCTCCTGTTTCACACAGGTAGAGAGGTGAAGGGAGCCCAGTGGAATAAGGCCAGTCAAGAGCACGTCATTCCCAGAAGGACAGGCCAATGAATCCTTGATACAATCTGTTACAGCAGCTCATTACTATTCCAAAACAGAGAAGCAGCCTTCAATCCAAATGCTTTAGGAGAGCTACAAGCAGGAATAAAGAGAATTTATGTGAAGGGGACATAAGTAAATACAGAAGAGCCTCCAAACCTGTGCTTTGCAAATCTGTATCCTTTACAATCCTCCTAAAAGCTGTTGTTTTTCCATGTCTCCACTAATGTTTAATGGCAGAAGCAATATTGGAAGATCTCTCTGCCAGGATTCATTATTTTTAAACCACATGCTAAAGTCCTAATGCTTTATAAAGCCACTACATGAACAATGAAAATCCAACTATTATTAATCAAATTGGTTTTAAAATCCAGTAATTTTCATCATTCTGGGAGCAGGGAGGCTGGATGGAGATGAAGCAGGGATGGCAGCTTGGTATTTAAAAGCCTTGAGTTCAATCTTCCTTTTTAGCCATAGACTTTCTGGACAATTCACTTTTTTTTCCCCCCCAGATTTTACTTCCTCCATTGTAAAATGTTGCAGGACAACTCTGTGAAATCCTTAGACACCAGGGTAAATGTAGAAGCAGATGGAGGGCTATTTATGCTTTCAAATTATACATTTAGTCTTTGATTTTCATCTCTTTTTTATGGTACTTTATTTACCAAGTAATTCAGCAAATGCCTGTGACTCCTAATTCGGTTGCCCAGGTATCTGTGTGTCACTACGGTTTTTGGCTGTACCAAATTGCTGTAGAATTGATACAAAGTACAATTACTACATGTAAGAATTAAAAAGGCAGTGCTTCATCATCTGATAATGGGGACGAGCTGCTTTGTAGGGGTTTGGTTTCCAGGATGACCAAACATAACACAGCCTGGATGAGCATAAACTGTGAAGGGCTGAGGTGAGATTTAACATTAAACTGCACTTACAAGTTTTTATGACTCTATTTACTCTAAGTGAGAACACATAAAGCCTCCAGTATCTCATTGTTAGCACAGAAGTCACCTAAGCACTGAGGCAGTTCTCCTCCCAAATGGTAAATCAGGATAATTCCACCAGTGTCAGTGTTCTCCATAAGGATCCAATGCCTTGATAGGAGAGGACAGGGGAGTGCAGAGACACATGCCTGTTCACAGCTGCTTTTACAGCCAGAGCAGTGCCCCAACAGCAGTCACACTCCCAAATGTCTTTGGTGTGTCCCTAGGACACTGCCCTTGGGGCCAACAGCTCACTGCACCACCAGCAGCACCACAGAAGGGCTGTGCTTTGCTCTTACCTGAGCTGAACTCAAAAAACCCAGATTTTCTCTCCTTCCAAGGCTCCACTCAGAATGTCCTTTCTGTTTGGAAAGTCATTTATGCTGCAGAAGCACATTCTCTTCTGGAGCCCTCAAGTAACGAAAGGGGGAAACAGCACTGGGGTTAAGAAAATGTGTAAATGTCAGCTTGTCCCCACCTTTGCACAGTCACAGCTGAAAGTCAGTCCGTGGCTCAGCCTGGGGCTGTTGCAGAGCTTATGATGTCCACCCAAGGGGAAAGCACAGACAGAAACTGAGCCTTTTGTGTCCCTCCTGGCAAATGTCCTGCCAGGCACTGAGCATTCCCAACCCCTCCTGAAGCCAGAACAGCTCTCAGCTGGCTTTCAGTAATAGCTGGAAGTAAACTGACCCTCCTGCAGAGTAACAAATTCTACCCTGAGTTATACTCCTTTCTCAGTGTGTGAAAACATGTTCATGTAGCTGCAATCAGCACCGGGCTAAAATGAACTCAGTCGTGCCCAGTCCAGCCATGAGCAGTAGCAACACCAAACGTTAGGGCTGTACAATGGTAAGAGCAAGATGGTTTATTATATCATGAGGGAGAAAAAAAAAATCATTTTCATAAAGTATTCCCTCACAGGGGTCAGTACAACATGAAGGAAATAAGGAAAAATGTACAAAACAACCTGACAAGAAGGCTCTAGATGAAACAGGTTCAAAGCGCTTGCAAATGATGTTGCTGGACAGATGCAAAAGGAAATTAAATCAAGTAATTTTTCCCCTACAAAACACAGATAGAAGAACTGATTTTATTTTCAGAAATTGAATTCTGTCTTTACCTGCAGATATTTCAGGTAAGATGACACAATTTTAGCAGTGATACATTTTTAAAGGATAGATTCCCAGAACTACTGTTTCACCACATTTATTTCAAAGTGGATTTTATTTTCCCTTTCAACTTTATGCAGGTGGTGAAGTGCAGCTCAAAATAAAAGAAGCTGAGCCACTAACTTCAAAGAAACCAGGTCCATACTTCTCCATTTTCTGTTACCCTTTAGCAACCATGTGTCCCATGCCATTTGTTTCCCCACAATCAGCAACAGATCTCCATCTCATCCAGAGCATCCTTGTATATGTGGTTGTAAAATTAAAAAAAAATAAATCACAAAACAAAAAACACATGAAACATCAGCACTGAGAAATTCCTGAAGGTTTTCAAGGCTTGCTCCTAACTCAACTAAATTCAGTATTCTTCAAACAATTTTAGCTGGAGCAAGACCAAATCCTTACAGAGCCAGATACACGGCCCTCAAAAAGCAAAACTGTAAGAGTGTTGTAATCCAGATGGAGGAGTGAAAAACAAACTTCAGCAATGCACCTTGCCTGGCCCCAGACAATGTAATATCTTTGCCTTGGGTATGTTATTTACTCCTGACCCAGGCAAGATTCCCATTGGTTACAGAGAGAGCATCACTTAAGTATTGCAGCAAAAGGACATCATGCATTAGCAAGCTAAAATATGAATCCATGCTTATGGCAATAGCTTTCCCTTCTAATGCCCTATAATGGGCATCTAGGAAAGGAAGTAAGCAGCTTTACAGAAAAAAAATCTGCGTTTTGTTACACTGATGACCATCCTAAGCAACTCCACAGAAGTTTTCAGAGTTCCTTTCAATGTGCAAGAAGACAGAAAAAGTCAAAAATAGACCAATGTTAAGCAAGATTATAACAGATTTACTCATTAGTGCAGAATGCAAAACAACAGCTAATGCTTAATACAAACAAAATAGTATCACTTTCATACTCCTCACAAATTCATGGATTCCACATGGTTTACTTCCTTGCCTTAAAAGAAATGTTTAAATGAAGCATGAACTTTGTGTCTCTAAAAATAACATCCCAAGTTAGCAAAGGAATCACTGGAGGAAAAAGAAATTGGAAAGGGACATTTAATAACAAGTTGCAAGGAAATCCCCATTTTGTTTAGCATGAAAAGAAACAAAGATTGTTTGGGTTGGATTTGGTTGGAGGGTTTTTGGGTTTGGTGGTTGGGTGTTTTGCATCAAGGGAAAGAAAACAATAGCTATGTGGGAGGAAAAACATTTTCACAAATATAATAAATAACTGTTCTGATCCAAAAGCAAAGTGCGATGTAGAATTTTTCCACTTAAACAAAAACAACCTACAGCATAATTCCTTAAATATTAACAAATCAATTAGTGGTCAGCACAGTAAAATAAATACAAACATATTGATTTACATTTTGTTTCTAGCAGCAAAGGTCATTAACCTACTGGCCAATGTGACAGCTTCACAGAAGTCCTGTTTCTTGGGTTTGGTACTTGGTTTAACATGAGAGAAGATTAACTGGGTCTGGAAAACAGCACTTCAGCTGTACAGTGTTCTCCCCAGCCCACCTATGTCAAAAAGGCTTGCCCAGGATGTGTTTTGAGTATTTTCTGAACAGTGATTTGGAGAATACCTTTCACAAAAAGAAATAAAATCAGGATCCACTCAGTATCTAATGCTGACAAGTATGAGTTTGGATTGTCCTGAACCCTAAGGATAATGGGGAGGTTGGGTGTTTTCTCTTTGCAGTCAGCAACTTCCTGTGCTGAAAGGGTAGTGGGAGGATCACAAGCCATTAAGCAATGCTGGAGAGGGAGAAGAAAGCTTTGGTCACTTGTAGGAAGGGCCACAACAGAGCACTGGGACAAAGAGAGTCTCAGCTGCTTCTCCCAGCAAGACACCTTTCCTCCCATGGAGGAAACTTGTCCTGTCTCGTCACTTGAGTCCCACTGTCTGCTGCACACCTGCTCTACAAGCCACCACTCTGAAATCACCAGCATGACCACATTCACTTGTACTCCCTTGAACAGAACAAAGCAGATTCAGGCCTCTCTGTTCAGGGCAGACTGAAGCCACCACTCCAAACCAGACTGTGCCCCGAGCAGAGAGGAGCCTGCAAGAACAGCCCCCTGCACACCCCTCACACACCCTTCCAAAAGCACCAGCACACGGCTGTGCTGTGGCACACCTGCACAGCTGGAGCTGGCTTTGACACCTCCAGCAGCCACTGGAAAGGCCAACTGAGGAGCAGATGGCTGGGCTAGGAGCAGGAGCAGCAACCAAAGCTAAGTGGTGAACAGCTGATTTTTGGGACACATGAAACCAAGCAAAAATGCCTCCTCATCCCTAGCAATAAGCCAGACAGTACCGACAGCTCCTCCAGCTCATATTTCACAAAGGGTTGCTTTTCTGCTACTAATTGCAGCCTGTGGGAAATGCCACGCTTTAATTTACAGCCAGAGGGATGTTCAGCCATAATGCAGAGATCACTGTGCTGAAGCACGTTGTGGTAAGGCTCATTTAACTCTCTCTGTCCCTCTGGACAGTGGTGTCAGACTGGCAAACCAAAGGACCGGACACAAAGAGAAAACCAGAGCCCTTCTGTCAATGCAAACAATAAGGGGGAAAGGCTGATGAGAGATTTTGGAAAGGCAAATGTTCTTCAAGGCTACACAGAGGGTGAGGCAGGGGCAAGAAAGCACAGAAGAAACAGACTTACAAAGGTGTCGGAACCATTCAGTGAGTGCTCTGCAATCTGGGCACCTGTTCTACCTTCTCACATGCCCCAGGGCACAAACCCCATTTAACTGAGTTTTGCACAAAGGAGGGGAGGGAACCCCATTCATGAGGACACTCATTGCTCTGCCTCTGTCTGCAGGGCAAGGATCAGCATGGAATGATCAAGGGAGCTGTTTTGAACTACTTCATAAGCGCTCACCTTGCCTGGATTTAGGAAGGCTGCACTCGGGTTGTATTGCTCCCTGATGCTCACTCGGGTAGCTGAAGAAAACAATACTCAATTTCTGAGGAGCAGCCAAGTGCAACAAACCTTTTGAAGGTGGACTAGAAAGATGAATAAACACTATCTGGAATTTTTTTGTTAGTTTACTCATTCTTCATTTTCTAAGGCAAGCAGAAACTCCTTCTGGAATGCAAGAGGCAGGATCAGAATGGCAATAAAAGGAGGTGGGGGAGCTACCTTCAACACTATGCACTAGGTACAATTTATCCCTGGAAAAATCCTACTGAAACTAATGGAGCTGCATCTAATTCCAGCTGCCTGAAGAGGTGTGAGAGATGAGCCATGGTGCTTCCTTGACCCTCTCTCTGCACCTGCCACTGAAGACAGTGAAGCTACACCAGTGCACAGCTCCAGCACTAGTGGGGATCAGGTCCAACAAAAGCCACCTACGTGCTGCACTTGCCACTGGAGACCATGTTTTAATGACACTGTGAACTGAACTCCAATCACAGCTCCTCACATCTATCCAAACAAGCAAAAGAACAAATGTCAGCCCTACTTCTGCTCTTTATCCCCTTCCTACTTTTGCTAAGGAATATCAGAACAAACACACACACCTTTTGAGTTTGTCAACAATTAAAAAGTTGCTTAACAAGTTTCTTGAATACTTCCATGTGGCCAGAAAGCTGTTACTCAAATAACCATCACCCCTAACATTTAAATCCTACATAACTTTGGATTTTTTTGATGGTCCCTAGAACAGTGAAGTTCACATCAAGGAATGGAATTAAAACCCATCCTGAGATGGAAAAAGAAAGAGAGGGGAAAAGTCATCCAATATTGGTAGCACTAATTCAAAGGAGCATTTAATCTTTGCTCTATAAACACCCATTAGGCTTTGCCCAGGGAATGGCATGGCAGTGGGACACACCAATATCTGCTACCCACAGTCCAGGCAGCCCTGTTCTTCCAAGCAAGGACTGCAGCCCAGAGACCAACTCCTGCTCTCTTCTACATCAATATGCAAAGAAATCAAAGCTGACAGCTCCTTCCATCTATTCTCAACTTGACTCAGTCTAAGGCAGAATCAGAGCACAGCACATCTCACCTGAGCAGGTTTGCTTTCCAGTTCAGTTCATTAAGCCACTGAGATCCCCAGAGACTCTCTTCAGGGAGATGAGCTATACCCATGGTATATTAAGGTGTCCAGGCAACAATATCAAGAGTAGAAGAGTATTTCTGAATGGAGCTAATCAGCTGAAATCCACGTCAGATGTTCAGAATGGAATCTGCACTGCAGAGGCAGCAGTAAGAGGCAAAACCTTCCAAGGAGGAGAGGTATGCACAGCCTCTCTACATAGATGTGGAAAAAACCTACTCTGGACTGTGATGGGGGCCAGAAGCAGCAAAGTGTGGACAAGTACACCACCTAATTCACACATTCACAGGCCCTACTCCTGCCCCTCTTCTACAAGCTGCCCAGAGATTCAGTTTGCTGTAGGGAGGCATTCTGGAGCACTGCTCTGTGGTGTGCCAAGAGGGGAGCGGGCTTTGCACACGGTCCACCCATGTGGTAGAACCACAGAAGTTCCCAGCACTTCTTGAGCTTTGCATATTCATGCAGAAGGCTGGGGAGAAGACACAGTTCCTCCCCGCCACTCAACACAATGAAGAGCCTTAGATAATTAGCAAACAAACACCAAAAACACTTCATGTCCTGCACAGCGTCATCCTGCCAACTATGACAGAAAAAAAATCTAACCATACCAGTTAAGTTTGCAGGTGTTACATGTACAGCTCGAGAGCATACTCCTACCCAATGGAGCACAAAGCAGGGCATGTGGCAAACAGCAGGCGAGAGACAAGCTGCTCTAGTTGCAAACTACTATCGAGGGTGGCGCGTCATTGGACGTAGCCCAGGTTCTCCATCTCGTTCCTGTACCGCTGCTCGGACACTTTGCTCTTGTGCTGTTTGCTCTCCAGGTGCTGCCTGAACTCCATCTCCTCGCTGGCGCCCGCGTTGCACATGGAGCAGTAGAACTGCCCGCTGGGCGTCACACACATGGCCAGGTCACGGGGGATCCTCTGGCGCGAGCGGGGGTTGAAGTAGGGGCCTGGGGAGTCAACACAAAAGCCTGGTTTATCTGTAAGAAATCAGAGCTCCAGGCAGCCCAGTGACAATGCCCAAGGCCAATGAACAATTGAAAAGCAGACAAACATTTGCTTCTTTACCTGCTTAGAGTCAACCCTTATTTTCCCCATGACTGCTCTGCTGATTTCCAGATTTCCAGAGGTGCAGCACACAGGGCAGCACTTGGAATTTTATGAAGTAGTAGAGTGGGCTTAGTGACCCAATCTTATCGAAAATCAGGAGTCTAATCATTTAAGTAATGAATCAATTCTTTTTTTTTTCCTTAACCATCTAATTCCAGAATTAAAACAGTCTTTTGATTAGAATAAGCTGCCTTAAATTTAAAACTCACAGAATGATATTTAATAGGAAGATTTAAAAGATTTATCTTTTCCACATGACAGTGATTAGAATGACATGATTAAACCAAGCTCACCAGGAATCAGGGTTTCAGCTAACAGTGTGCTTGTAAAACAACTTAAAATGAAAAAGAGAAATAGATGCCTGGCTGGAGACTGTAATACACTCTTTAAATCATAGTAAAGAGGCAAAGTTAGTATCTAACACCTGAGGAAGGACTCTATGCTAGGAACAGATGGTCTTAGAGGGAGGCTAACATGATCTCTCATTCTGGTCATGAGAATGCAAGTACAGGTTGATGTGCCACAGTAGGAGTCAAAGCACCTGGCCACCTGCCAAGAAAATAAAGCAGGAAAATTGTCACCACTTAGAGCAGCCTTAGAGACAGGCAGATGGTAAATTAAGTTACAAACTGAGAAAAAGAACTAACAAGCAGGCTGACAAAACAAAGCAACTTTAGCAGCTGAGAAAAAAAAAAACACGCAGACATGAAGGATCAGCACAGCTTGGACCAGCTCCTTTTACAACCTGACTGATAAAACAGACCTCAGAAACAGAAGAAAAACAAGTCTGGTCATTATTAATTACTATTCCAACTACAGAATAGATGCAAGCTCCAAGTTACCTGTGTTGTTCTGAACCGTATACGTGTTTCTTCTGTTCTGCATCATTTTATATTCATTCCCTTCTTTCCTTGCCCTTCGTTTGCCCAGTTCTGACGCATCCCTGAAGATTAAACAAATACCAACAGCTGCAATTCAGAGTTTTCTGACAAAAGGACTGCCAGAGATGCTGCCACACGCTTTCAGCCTGAGCATGAGGTTGAACAATACCTACGAGAATGAGTTATTCTGTGCCTCTGCAAGACGCAGCCGCTTGGCGTGATTCTTCCCTTGGTAGTGAGCCTGTGCCACAGCCGGAGAACTAAATGAGGCATCACAAAGCTTGCAGTAATCATTCTCTGTAGCCAAGATCACTCGGCCACCTGGCTTACTGGATCCCATCTAGCAGCAAAGGGAGAGACAGCATGTGAAACACAGGAAGGTTAAACCACTGCAGCATTTCAGCCACAGGGACTGAGAGCAGTGTCGTCTTCATCAGACAGCAGGAGAGCTGGAATTAAAGCAAATGGATTAGGACACTCTCAAGTTCTCCCCAAACTGTTCTTACAAGAACTTAATTTTTCCTGCCCCAGCCTCCAGGAGAGCCTGCAAATTCATGGCCTGAGCTGGAGAGGAAAGCAGTCTGAACAAACAGCTCTGCAATAGCCACAGAAGCTTGTTTATATCACAGCAATGATTTAACTCCTCCTGACTGCTGGGAGCTGATGAACAGTGACTTCCACATTGAAGAAGACCCACTGAAAGGTAGAGGTGCTCCTCTCTCCTATTTACAGTTCACCTAATCTCTCCAGAGTACCCAGTCTTTACATAGCTCCCTGACCACAGCAAGAAGAAAAAAAAAAAAACCAGCAGTGAAGTTGCCACATCTCTGATCCTTAACCTTCAGGTAGGAGGACACCTGGATCCAGACCTCAAAGGAAGGAGCCACTCTCACATGAGTAGCTCCTGCTATAAGAAGGACACCTTGTCTGTGGAATCAGACCCCATACAGTGACCCAGGCAGGAACCATGCCTCCTCAGCATGTAACATCCAGGGAACAGTGTTTTGTAAACAGTGCAGCAGCAGTGATTCATGCAGCCATGTCACTGCAGCACTTGACAAGCCAACTTTCTTTCACATCTCCTTTGATACTGCTCAGACTTAGAGACACTTGCACACAATTCTGACTTCTAGCTTACAACATGAATCCTCACGTGGCCCCAGAGTGGTATTTTTACTGCCGTGGGCCATTTCTCCATTAAAACACACACTATCAGATACCCTGGCAGATACAGCAGCCATATCCCAGTGCCCCAGGCTGGACCCCACCCCATCCCAGCTCACATCCGTGAGCTGCAAAGCCAATTCACACAGGGCCGAGTCTCCCTCTGGTGGCTCCGGCAGCCCCTGGAACCATTTGCCACTCTGCAAATCCTCTCTGCTTCCCTACAGACAACACAGGCTTTGGTTGTGGGAACTGACAGGCACAGCTTCAATCCCCGTGGCCCAGCTGTGCTTCCCTGCACAGTCACAGGCAAAAGTCAGGTTAGCTGTCATATCCCATGACAAACCCAAGGGATGAATTCTAGAAGGAGAAAGCAAAAACCATCTCATATGCCCAAAACAGAATTAATCTGGATCACTGAGGGAACAATCCACTCACTCTGCACACAGGAATGAGCACTTCAAAAGGAGCAACAAAAGAGGAATTAGCTAACAGCCCTGGGCAATGGGTGTAGGAGCACCAAAGCACTTTTTCCATGTAGGCTTCCCTCACACAACAGAGGGATGACTGTGCAGAGCAGATGCCACACCCTCACATCCAAATCCAGTTTCAGCAATGCTGTTTTATACCTGCCCTTAAACAGATACAATCAGCACAATGGACTTACCTAGGAATCAAAGTATTTGCCAGGCAGAAATAGAACATTTGAAGTCCAATACTGTGCTGCAAGGGCAGATCAATATCTGCATCTTCAAAGGAAAGCAAACAGCCCTTAAACAGGCCTTTTCCACCATCCTATGCCATCACAAGGAAAGTTCTTTCCCAACTCCTGTGGTAATCCTCAAAGCCTGAGATCTGGTTATTCTTACTGGGGGTTAAGTGACAAGAAAGCATGATCTCAGTCCACTTCCCATGCCTTACCTGAGTTGGAAGGGAGACAACCTGAGGTGGGGCAGGATCAACAGAATTACTCATCCTGGCAGGTGCCGGACAGCTGTTGGCAGCATAGTAATTCCGCAGTTTCTTACTGTGGTTTTTACCCTGCAAAAATAACCCAGATTAATCACCTGTCCTAATAAAAGGATCTTACTCTGAAAGACAAAGGATCCAGACACTGAAATGAGAAAGTGCCCATGAAGGTGGGAGCTCAGGTAAAGGAGGTGCCACTCAGAAAGTGACAGTTCTGAATTTAAGAGATGCAGGCATTCCTCCCTTACTCCCGAATGCTCGCTACCTAGAATGATTGGGCCTCACCTTCAACTGGTTTTCTCAATAAGGTTACAGTTAGTTTCTCAATCTGTTTGCCATTTCATTTAAAAGCAGTATTTTGTATTTTAAGCTTATCAACTGCTTTGCAGTTTTTTGATAAGCCTGAGCACACACATAGATTTAATGAGACTGCAAGCTTAAGTTAAAACATGTGATTGATCATAAAAACCCACTTCATATTTTATTTTCACTTGAAAAACATACATCACAGTTCTTTTTGGTGTTCTGAAAACCTCACAGAACAAGCAACATGAGACTGTGTATATGCATGGTGGATGCAAGTTACGTACAAATTCACTTTCTGTCCCCTCATGGCAGAAATTTTGCAGCAATAAGATGTTAAAAGTGTAACACAAATTCAACCTACCCCTTCACTAGCAGCATACCACTTTTTCACGGCCAACAGCAATTCTGAAATCTGGGTCTGGTGTCCTGAGGATATGGACATCCACCCTTTTGCATTCACTGGTGGAGAAAGTCACTATCTCCAATACTCATGCAAATACAGCACTAGGCAGAGAGGGTGTAGGAAAATGGGGTAATGCAAGACTGACATGTTCCATCTCTCAGCAAGAAGTACATGCAAAGAGTCCCTACCCAACTTCAGACAAGTCAACAAGATCAGCTCAAACAAAATTATCTTGATCTGAGCCAACTCAGCTGATGAGTGCTTGCATAAAGGGCCCCACCAGATCAGTCGTGTGCATAGCCTCAGAAAGGAGACCCTGCTGAACACGTGGCAGCAGCCCCTTTCCTAATGGCACAGCTGGATCCTGCAGAAAACATCTGTCAAGGCCTCACAAAATCATGTCTGGAATCAGAAGGTCAATTGTACTGAACTAGTGTAGATGTGAAATACAGGTTGTATAAAACAGGAAAAATCACAAATGTCTGCTTTTTCACCCATGGCACCACTTCTCTGTCCATGTGGACAGAGTTTTTGCAAAAAGCTCCAGTAATAACATCTTAAATGAAAGTACTGCAGCATGTCTGGACAACCAGAATATCCAAGCAGGACGAAGATATGTCTACAGAGCAGTTCCAGTCCATGAGGTGGTGCAGAGGCAGCTCCAGATGAGCAACTCGAATGCTGCTGCTGCTGCTGTGCAGCACCCAAAACCCCCTCGAGAAGCTGAGTTAGTCCTCCTGCATTAGCCCACACCTCCCTCTGTGCTACCACAGCAACGCTGCTGGCAGTGCTCATGCTGGCACAGGAATGTCTCCACAAGCTGCAGATGCAGCAGCCCCAAAAGCTGAGCCTCCTGCTGCTCTCCTTACCTGGTAGTGAGCCTGGGCTTGCTGGGCCGAATTCAGAGTGACATTGCAAAGCTTACAGCACAGGGGCTTACATAGTTCCTCCAGCATAGGGTCCTGCTCCACCACCTTGGAAAGTTCCTCTTCTTGTGTGTGATGAAAGGAAGGCCCCAGTCCAAGAGACTTTGGTGGGGACAGTGGTGAGCTGGCTCTTGGCCTTGTAGCCACTGACATAGGAAGAGATGAAGGCTTCTCAGGATGAGGAAGAAGTCCTGCTTGCTGTAGAAGAATCATTGGCCGCGAAGACTGTGGGCATGCTACTGCTGACGGAGGAGGAGTCTTCTTCAGACCTAGACCAGAAAGACACAAATGCTGAAACAAGCAACAGGAACATCAGGGATTCAGGGGCAACTCCTGTAACTCCACTGCCTCTACTTCACACCTTTTCAAAATGCCAAGCAGGATAAAGTCAGTTTGCAACACTTTACCGCCCCCGGGATCCGCAGCATCCCAGACAACCAGGGCCACATTACAAGATACTTGTGTAAGAAGTGGGTCCCCTGGCACCCTCCTGGCAGGTGAAGATTACTAACCACCCACAGCACCTGCCAACAGCACACACTGCTCCATGACCACGAGAAGTGGGGACATACAACATGCACAGCACACAAAGCTGTGTCAGTGGGTGGATACGACCTCCAGCCTCATCCTCCTCTGTCCAAGGACAAGCTCGCTCTCCAAGACCTAAACAAATGCTACAGTGGATTACTGCAACGAACAGTTAAAAAGAATCCAAGTACTTCAGAGCAGATTTTGTATATAGGTAGATAAAAGATACATAAAGACATCAACCCCTATAATACTCACAAAGACTTTCCTGAGGAAAAGCTTTTCTTCACTAAGTCAACAAAAGAGAAAGAGTGGGAATGAGCTGGAGCACACTTTGTTGTACAGTCAGCTCCCAAGGGCTCTCGCCCATGGTCTTCTTGAATGACCTTGAGCTATTTTTCACATTTCCATTACTAACTACAACCAGTGCAACACTTAAAGCTACATCTTCTTCTGCAAAATGAAGAACTTATCTCATATTAACCTTTATTCAATTATTTCTCAGTTAATTCAAGTTATTAGAACTAACCTTACATTTCCAACAAGAGGTTCTGAGAGATTTATTTAATTAGAGTTTATAAATCACATCTACAGCCCAGATGAACATCCCTAGGATAATGCAGACTAGTCACATTATGAATTAAGGCACAGCTACTTTTGTTAATGTCTTATTAGCTTCTTATCATAACAAATCCTGTTCAGTGCCACACTGGGATCAAGAGAAGCATTATCTTGGCCTTTGCAGATCATTCCCTGCTAGGGCTGCTTTGGTAGCAACCATGTTTATGCTCTGGGCATTGTTCATTTGTTTAAGCAAATAATGAGACACATCTGCATTTTAAAACAACACTTGTGGAAAATTAGGGAAAAGTAAATGAAATGCCACCAAGGAATTTTGTTCCTGAGTCACTTTTGAAAATAAGAACTTCAAAGGCATTTAGAAACATGGAGAAGCAGACAGCATTTATCTGTGATAACTTCCGGGATTTTTCTATCTGCTAAAATTAGCTGAAGATAAATACCTTCTACAGTCAACCTATGGAAAATCCCAGTTGATGCCTGCAATTTTAGGTACTGTATTATCTTTGGATCACTCTTCCCAGAGAGATCTATGTTCTTTAGGAAAAATAAAACATAATTTAAAAAAAAAGAAAGTCAGAAGGACTAAAGCATTCAAGTGACAAAAACATTTCTGAAATGTTTGTCTCAAACCCAAATTTACTAATACAAGACTGGAGGCAGTTCAGTTATTACTACAAACTACAGGTAAGGAAAAAATTAAAAATTATTTTAAAAAAACCAGCATGCACTGGCTTGGGGACAGTGTTTTAAGGCAGTAACAGAGCCACCAGGAGTTTTCATGTTTATAATAGTCCTCCAACACCAAGGCTCTGCAAAATTTCAGAGCTGGAATCCACCACAAAGAAGGAAGAGGACACACAGGAATGGTGCTGCAAATCATCCATCAGCAGTGTAAATTCTGTAGTGTTACCTAACCCCTCTCCTACTTTCAGCCCATATGACCCTGGTTAAACAGAACAGAAGACAACTTTTTTATCTTTATTTTCCTCAACTAGGACTCTGCAGACAGTCTAATTAATTTGTGGGACTACAAATGGAACAAGTTCACATTCATGTTGGTTAAATACATCATAACACGGGCCTATCAAGGCAGTTTAAATCAACTATGCAAGCAGGTAAGCATGCCAGCTAATTTCAGAGTTTTATTACATGCGTATAATGGGCCTCTTACCTTAAAATGAGAGTAAATTATAGCCAAGTACTTCACAGAGCAACATAAAGAGATGTACAGTAAACAGCAATTGAGATTCATCTGCTTAATTTTACATGAGAATTTGTTGCATTGCATTTTCTTGCAACTGCCACAAATGGGATTTGTCATATACGAGAGGACACGGTGCTTACAGGATCTGTATCTACAGGGGGAAAGGTATAATGTAATATCCTTAGAAAATCTTTAATTGTAAGGTTATTTAGTGTTTCTTAAAGCAAGCAGTAGTCTGAAGATAAAATTAAGGCTGCATGAGCAATTTCAATAGTAGGGCTTCTTGATTTGGCTTATGCAATATGTATAATACTGATCTTCCTCTGACAGTGATCTTTAATCATTAAAATTGCTCAAATTATGTTCACTTCTCTCTTACTGATACTATTTATAAGACAAAAAGAAACCACTCTTATTCAGCTTATTTACAGGTCCCTTCAATGCTCCACTGCTGGTTGTTACAGCTACCCTGCCCAGGAGAAGGAAAAATGACATTTTTAACTCCTCCTTTCCCTTCACATGAGAAGCTGTACAATCTTTACCCTACAATACAGCAAAGGAACAAGGCACATCCATCACCAAGGACCCCCAACCAGCCCAGCCCAAGGCTGGGTAAGGACCTGCAGCTCTCCAGGGTGAACTGAGGAGCCAGTTTGCCTCAAGACAGCATCTCTCAGAGCTCAGCCACACCTGCTCTGACATGCCAGGATATACTTCCATCCCATGCCAGTCGTCCTTGAGCGGATGAAAGCGGGGCAGGTGCACAGCCCTTCTCCCTCCTTTCAGCTGGGGCATCCCAAGGGCAGCACTGAAGGAGGAGACCCAGCCTCCATGCCCCGAGTACCCCAGCCTGGTACTGCCCAGGGAATGGGGAGCAATCTCCCCAGCTGACAGTAGCGCCGTGCTGGGAAAGGAGCTGGCCTGGCCTCACATCTAGGGATGGTGAAGGCACAGTGTGACTTTCCTTGGTGACAAGCATAAACCACAGCAAGAAATCTACGTGTTCCCAGCAGAATTGTTTTTTAACTGCAGCTGAAGCAACTAACAACAGTGATGGTATCTGTAGAAATGATGAACAAGCTATGAGCTTCCCTGCTCTGTCTGCAAGACAGGAAGAGATTCTTCTCAAGTTCACTTGCCCATCAATACGTGGACATCCCTTAATCTAATCGTGCCACAAAGTTTCCTTTGGCCACGGACTGGGCCTACACCCTTCACGCTGAAAGGCAGGTTGTTTTGTAACGCTGCAGGGACCGAAGGCAGCACCAAACAAACACACATCACGCACAGCTCTACCTTAAGGTGCACCGACCCTCCGCTGATGAGGATACACATTTAGCAACTCAGAACCATCCCTTACGTCAACGGGGGTATCAGAAACCACGGTGTAAATCCCGACTCCTCGCAGGCACTCCTGCGAAGCTGCTTGCCTTGCAGTCTGGGAGGTGGAGAGCAAGGAAAAATAAACAAGCCCTGCTACCTTACTGCCTGGGAATCACCGCAGCCTCCCGGCACCACCGCACCATTCCGGGAAGGCACGGACCACAGCGGAGAGGCAGGGACAGGCATCCGCATCTCCCGAGCGGCTCGGAACGCGGCGGCGGCACCGGGGCGAGATCCCCAGCACCGCTCCGAGCCCGCGGCGGCCCCAGCCCTGCCAGACCCCTGCCAGACCCCCGCGCACACCCCCGCACACCCCGCACCTACCGCGGACCCGAGGCGAACGCAGGGCCGGGCCCGGGGTCGCGGCTCGGGCTCCCACTCAGCTGCGGGAAGTGACGGCGCCCGGGGGCGGGACGGGGCGGGGCCGCCGCCGCTCCGAACAGCCCCGCATGAACGCGCTCCTGGGCACCGCCGCGGAAAACACCCTTGAGAAGTTGCTTCAAATAGTCTACAGTTCTGACCCGTGGTTCTGCACAAGGCCATTTATTTTTCTCTCTTTTTTTTTTTTAATATATTTTTTTTCCCAGCAGACGTTACAATTAACCTGATTTGCATATATAAACATCTTCTTATTCATGCTGCTCGTAGCCAAAATGAGTAATGATTTCCCCTCGAGCCACCGAGGCCTCACCCGCGGGGTTGGGCCACCCTGTTTCAAAGCGTGTGGAGTTTCTGTTGATTTTTTTCCCCTTTTTGTTGGAACAGGAAAAGTGCTGAGAAGTCGCTACAGGCTGAAACCATCACCCAGATTTCACAGTAGCTGTCAGCCAACCCACTTGGCAACCCATTGGTTAGACACACTGATTGTTAGTAATTTTTGTCAGATCTTTAAAAAAAAAACCCATTAATCAGAGCCATAGAATCATAGAACAGTTTGGGTTGGAAGGGACCTTAAAGATAATCTGGTTCAAAGCCCGTCATGGGCAGGGACACCTTCCACCATCCCAGGTTGCTCCAAGCCCCGCCTAACCTGGCCTTGAACAATTCCAGGGACAGGGCAGCCACAGCTTCTCTGGGCAGCCTGTGCCAGGGCCTCCCCACCCTCGCAGTGAAAAATTTCTTCCTAATATCTGACCTAAACCTGCCCTCTGTCAGTTTAAAGTCATTCCCCCTTGTCCTACCACTACATGTCCTTGTCAAAACCCCCTCTCTGGCCCTCTTGTAGGCTCCCTTTGGCAACAGTGCTACAGGTCGGAATCAGGAGCTGCGGTGATGGGGAGCAGAAGCAGCAAAGGGGCAGCTCACCACCAGGATGCTCACAGAGACTGCTCTGCCCTGTGTCTGCTGTCTGCCATACCCTGCAAGACTGGTGCTCCCACCTATTGCAGTGTCACCTGCAGCATCTCATTCTGATCACGGCTCTGAATATGGCCCCACGCTGGACCCTACGGCTTGGAGACGTGTTCCAAGGAAGAGAATTCACCAACGCCCTCACTGTGTTCACACCTGGCTCCAAAACTTGCTTATGCCATCTCTCCTGCTGAAAGGATAAATATCCCTTGACAATAGAGTGATTTGCCAAAACGCCTTAACAATTAAATCACCCAGGTTATCCCGGTCCCTCCTCCCTATCACCACCTCAGTGCCACCCTCACTTGTTGCATCTTGTTGGCTCTCACCAAGGCACCCCAGCCCGGCGCTCTCACTTCAGACCCTGAAAATCCACACCACTTGGGAGAGCGTAATTACAATGTTATTTCTCTTCGACTTCTAGTTTGTACGGGCATTCACTTGGCGAGCCACTCTTCCGACAAAACACCGGACTCACGTACAGCGACTTGATCCCAGTGGCAGCTGATTGTACAGAAACCTGGTGATCCCCCTGGGAAAAGGGTCAAGACCGTGTTGGACGCGCTGCGATGTGCGCGGAGCGCGGCGCGACCGCGGGCACCAGGCTGGCAATGACTTTACGGCACCAACCGGAGCAGGACGAGCCCGCGGTTCCCCGGCGCACCCCGCTCCCCGGGCTCGCTCCCCGCCACCACCGGGCCCGCGCCC